>JBBPCS010000359.1:10469300-10487031 GCA_037974645.1 Hollardia meadi
CGGACGTCGCTTCACGTGACGCTTCAGAGGAAACGACGTCTCATTTCTCTTAAAATATTATTTCCTCTCTCCTCGCTTGGTTTCCTTGCGTCTCTCCCTATATCCTCGGTGGGAGGGACCAAGACGCAAGTGAGGGATGCAAGTGAGGGAAACGCAGATGCAATTTAGGCGACATGGGATGCACCTCTTGTTTCCTCGCTCTTCGTTTGGTTTCCTTGCGTCTCTCCACATGTCCTCGGTGGGAGGGACTAAGACGCAAGTGCGGGATGCAAGTGAGGGAAAAGTGGATGCAATTTAGGCGAAATGGGATGCACTTAGAGATCGCTTCTCGGAGCAGAAATAAGAGCTCTGGTCGACGCGCAAGATGACAAATCAGAACGACTTCCGGTTCACGCGAGGATCGAGGAAATATCAAATAAGAGAAATGAGACGCACCCAATGTGCGGAACATAGGCTAACCTGAATTTTTGGACATAATTTTAGTCATGATAAATGCGCAATTCTGTATGTACACGTACATCAATGCATCCGTATCATATTCAATCAGTTAAGATCTGCTAAAATAAATGGTTTTTAGTTAGTTTCACGCGAGATTACTGGGAGGAAGTTCATCCCTGCCCGGAAGACGAAACTCGGTGCACAATGTATCTGACGATATCGGGGCGTTCTCTCCCGCTCAGCACACATGACAGCCTCTAGTTCCCTGATTGGTGTTTTTGAAATACATCACTTGAGTTTATTGGTCTGTTTTGAACTGCAGCTGTATTGCGGTCAATTCAAAAGAGTCTCAGCATTCCAGCGGTAGTCTACGCAGAATACACACGATACAAAACGAGGCACAGTCAGGTAATTATTATTCTATTTATGCAGGTTGGAATATGACACAAATGATTTCTCAGGTTAGTTGAAAATTTACACATTCAATTGGTACAGAAAGTTGGTCAGCTGCCACAAGAAAATCTTTTGATTTTCTTACAGTTAACGTTAACTAGCTAAGCTAACGTAGGTGACCTTAACCGGCTCGCTTAGCATGAGGGAAACAGCAAGTTTAACGGCTCGAAAAACAAGTTGATATATATTGCTATCTGTTAACGTTACTGTCGCAGGCAAAAACACTAGTTAACATTTAGCAGCTGGTGCTTTTTAGTGTAAAACGAGTATATATATAATACGAGTATCATAGCGTTACCTTATATTCAGCATTATTTAACGTTAAGCCTAAATTAACGTTAACTTTAACATCAGCGTTAATTTTCTATGGTGTTAACGTTACAGTGTGAAAAATCAATTTAGCTAGTAGTTTATCACTGAGTTAAAAACCTTATGATATTTCTGTAAATGGCTGAATTAATGGTTACTTACATGATGTGCCTTACTCGGAGTGTTAACAATGTCTAAGGAAGTTATGGTAGCTATTCACAGGCTGAAACGTTGTAGGCCACATTTTACGTTGTAAATGGAACCGGCACATTCACTTAATATCAATCACTAAATAAATGTAATAAAAAAAACCATCAACTGCAGCTTCTGGAAAGTGATGTTGAATGTTGTAAAAGCTCTTTTGGTATGACAGCATGTTTTGTTTTTTTTGTTCAGGAAATAATGGACGACTACCTGAAAATAGAGAAAATTGGAGAAGGTTGGTCTAAATGTTTTCCTTTTTTAGACGAAAAAATGTGGCAGATGTCGGATTTATGGAAGTAAAGTTACATTGTCAAAATGTTCTCAGCATCCTTGTATTACAGGTACTTTGACCGACAATGTCATCACCATAAAGTTTATTCGGTGTCAGTTTAATTCAGCTCTGCTTAATATGATTAGATTTACTTGGTTATTTATTGTTCTTGCAGGTACCTATGGGGTGGTGTATAAGGGCAGGCACAAGGCCACAGGGCAGGTAGTGGCAATGAAGAAAATCCGTCTCGAAAGTGAGGAGGAGGGGGTTCCTAGCACTGCTGTCAGAGAGGTCTCTCTACTACAAGAACTAAAGCATCCCAACGTTGTACGGTACGTACCCTTTGTGTGGAGTAAGATGTGTTACAGAATGGGGTGTTTCAAAGTAAAATACAATTTTCCAATTTATAAAATGCTAATGGTGTATGCAGACACTTGCAGAAAACCGTTGCATTACATTCCTGTGAAATGGGCCCCAAAAAAATAGCAGCTTATGTGCTATTCGATTAGCATATGTTGAATCTGAGTGGCACATCACTGTTGGTCTTTGTTATGTTGCTGCCTCTTTTTTTTCTGGAATATCGTTTGTCATGTTGCACTGTCAAAACCACTTTACACAGACCAACAGTGAGATACAACACAGAACTGACTTGCCAATAGTGGTATTAATATGTACAAATATATCTTTTAATGAACATTGCATAGAATACTATGAGAGAGGATTTTACAACTGTGGGAAGTCATCATAAGGACAATCATTTTATCCTGTATTCACAATAAGAGGATAAAAAAATAGCATTATCCTGTGCAGGCAACAAATTATTTTACCCAGATTTTGCACTCACACGTTTGATTGCCCGGCACACTATGTTGCCAGGTGATGTTTACAGTGTTCACTTATTCAGTTCAGTCATTTTATTATCCCAGATGGTAAACATGACTTGCAGTCAGGGACACATGATAATAAAGACAAATACAAAAATGTTTCCTGTACATAAAGAAAACAACAAACGGGTACCTTACCTGAAAAAGATAACAAAGGAGGTTGAACTTGAACCAGAGTACTCTTAATCTCTGGCCTGGGTGAAGAGTTTCAAAAACAAAGTGATGATGGTGATTTGTGCAGTCTAATATGGACCTGGCCTTGCGGAGAACCTGCTGGTCAAAAGGTAGCTGTCTGTGGGACCCCTTTCACCTTACCAACCACCTTCACAATAGAGCTCAGGTGGTTATTGTCCCTGATGTTCAGGTCACTATACCAAGCAATCAAAAAAAATAAGAACAGATTCAATAAATTACGAGACATTATTCTCCTGTCAACATTAAAAACATTTAGCTTCCCAAGTAAGTCAAATGTTGCTGGCCCTTTACAGACCATGTCAGAATTTGCATCAAATCATTATTGATTGCTCCAATATTTAATCTTCTACAACTCAACAACAAACAAAATAACAAAGGCACATGTGGCATCTGCCTGCACCTTACTGTAAATATCCAGCCAAATTCTTAATATACAGTATATGAGTAAATAAGAATTATGAGAGTCGGTGTGTAAAAAAAGTATACATAAATGCAGTATGAACTTAGCCAGTACCTGTGTGTGTTTGTGTATCCCAGACTCCTGGATGTTCTGATGCAGGAATCTCGTCTTTACCTCATCTTTGAGTTCCTGTCCATGGACCTGAAGAAGTACCTGGACTCAATCCCCTCAGGCCAGTACATGGACCCTATGCTGGTGAAGGTAACTATTTGTGTTTAATAAACTCTTGGCACTGCATCTTACACCTGGTCCACACAGGAGGTGTGTGCACAGTGTGACAGCTGCATTATTGATCCACTGCGGCTCATACATGCAAGTTCATACAGGCAGCATTGCTGCTGCTGGCTGCTAGAGCAAGCCCTCTATCTTTTTACATGGAGTTTGCCTTTGATAATGAGCAGTAATGATGATGACGTGATTTTCCTTTACCCTCGTTCAGGGAGAGAAGGGTGAAGAGAGAAATAGAACCAGAAAGTGATGTCTATGTCTATCCATGACGCAGAAAAAATAGGCAAAACCCAGAATCTATAGATGATGAGCTGCTAGAGTAGTGAGTGATATGCGTGTGAGCAACGCTGCTTGAAATTAGGGATTCATTAAGGAAAACAATCCATGAGACATGCTCTGGTTTAAAAAATGTATGAGAACCACTTCTCTTCAAAGAGGTCACTGTGTCCATCACTTCCCCTCACCCTTCACCACCTTTTAGAGCTACCTTTACCAGATCTTGGAGGGCATTTACTTCTGTCACTGTCGTCGAGTCCTCCACCGGGACCTGAAACCCCAAAACCTCCTGATCGACAACAAGGGAGTTATTAAACTGGCAGACTTTGGACTGGCTCGAGCCTTTGGTGTTCCTGTCAGGGTCTACACCCATGAGGTGAGAAACCATTCACACACAAGGGCAAGGCTGCTCAACTAGGGCAAAAATCATAATCAGGATTTTGAGCAATGTTGAGATCATGGGCATTTACCATGATTTCTCATTGGCTTTGGAAACATCAACAACAATGGATTCCCTAGAACATATAATAATTTTACTCTTCTTGCAGTCCTACGTAGATATTTTTTTTGTGCCCCCAAAGAGGTTGCAGCCATCACCCAAAGGAAAATCACCAGTGCCAAAATGATGAATGAGGATAAAGATGGCAATTAAAAACAATTTATTAAACAACTGTCGAACGAGGAGAAAATTAAACCATTTTTCGTGATAAATTTTTCACCTAGCCTATTTTTTCCCAGCCATATCTGTACATGGACCAATCATGCTTACTGTCAGGGATAGTCACCTCCCAAAGGCCTATTCTGAGCCAGGAAAAACCTTGTCTTGATGACAAAATGCTCTTTCCATCATTTTATCATCATCATCTTATACCCCTCTCTGTCTCTCTCTCTCACTCTTGCTCTCTCTCTCTCTCTCTCTCTCTCTCTCTCTCTCTCTCTCTCTCTCTCTCTCAACCCAACCGGTCAAGGCAGATGGCCGCCCACCTAGAGCCGGGTTCTGCTCCGAGGTTTCTGCCTTCTAAAAGGCAGTTTTTCCTCACCACTGTCGCCAAGTGCTTGCTCATGGGGGATTGTTGGACCTGTGTAAATTAATAATTTAATTAATTAATAATAAAAGAGTATGGTCTAGACCTACTCTACATGTAAAGTGTCATGAGATAACTTTTTTATATATATATATATATAAATAAAAACAAATATTAAGGTGACAAACTTTGCCAAACAGTAAACTAAAATATGGTTCTGAAAACTTTTTAAAGGCACCCTCCAGTAAAAACTGTGTTTTCCTTCTTTTTCACTGTGCAGAATGATGTATGTGCAGAGTCTGACACTGTAAGGCTGTTTTCACATTCATTGCTGAAAGTGTAAATTTTCTCTGTGCTCATTGAAAATCTGATTTGAAGAGGTGGGCCTACGAGCATCACTTGTGACATCACAAACAGTTTGGATGCCAATCCTGGTCCAACATTCAGCAAACACAAACGTGATGTGAACACATTAGAATGTTTTATGTATGCCTTAATACATGCGTAGAGGGGATTTTAAAATGTGAAATATGCTATACACTAACAGAATCTTGATTCATACTTAATCAGCACTGCCTCGTTTTACAGTTTGTGTTTAGTGAGCAGTGTATTTTCAGATGCCGCTTTCTTTTTTTATTTGAATTTATTGAGTGAACAACGCACACATTTCTTTTGTTCAGAGATGCTGGTGCTCTTGTGCAATATCTAGTGGTGGTAAATGTTATATATTTCACCTTTAAACACCGAATGAATAAGGGGTATGGCACATCACTTTGTGCCTTTCAATAATAAAAGTGATACAAGGAAATTTAATAAAATCAAAGAACTATTCATTTAAAGGATTTCAGTAAATGCTAAGGCGAGTAAATGTTTCCATGTTTGTCCAAGCACATTATAACTAAGCACTATGTATATACTATTTATGCATGTGTGGACATTATTCACAAATTTTCCCCATATAACAAATTTAATTTAAAAAAAAAAAATATATATATATATATATATATAGCCCTTTAAAAATGCACTATATGTGTTTAAGTACATTCTGTCTCAGAGCAAATTCAGATTCATTGTGTCTCAGGTGGAGATTCAATATCTCACTGTGTCGTTCTTTCATGCATGTGAACGTATAAATATGCATTTGTGCATTGTAGCCTATGATTGTAGCCCATGCGTAACATGTCTGAGCATATGTCAATGCAAGATTGTATGTATACATGCACGCATGTGTAAGGAATGGAATGAACAAATATACAGTTGTGTGCATGTGGTATGAGTGTGTGTGTGTGTGTGTGTGTGTGCATCTGACACTCAAGCATCAGCAGCTGGTGAACTGCTCTCACACACCAGGTGCGACCTGTAGCTCGAGGCGCTGTGTCAGCACATAGTGTGGCAATATGACACTCTACAGCACAAACACACACATACACACAAACATTTACTCTATGTACGCACACAGTATATGTGCACACAAATACATACATACATTAGAAATGTATGCAGAGAGAAAGAGATTCATGTCATGTAGTCCCTGCAGTGTTCATGACTGATGTGATCCACACAAGTGGTAAAGGCAGGCAATAAAAGGCATTTGGTTGCCATCTGTCTCTGTGGCCTCAGTGTCAGGCTCATGCCAACAGTTGGCTGTCAGGCTCATGCCATAGACACACAACCAGGATAACCATTAGTCCATAAACAGGCGCCCTTCTATAGACAAATGGTTGGGGATTTCTATGGTCATGTCTGTGGTGAGATAATGGCCATAAAGCTGTGACATACAGCTGTTCACATGAAATACAGGCTGAATGGAACAGGAAGAAAATGCCCTTTTTTTAAAGAGCATTTGTTTATGTGTCAAAGAATAACTGGGCGACTTATTGAGGATCATCGAGGATAATGTGATGTGGCTTGTTCTGTCAGCATGAGGGCAAGTCGTGAAGACTTTCCCCCCATCACCGACATGTTCTCATTGTATTCCTTTTAGGGCTGTTTGTCAGATTATTACTTCTTACATTCTGTGGTTCATAACAATCCTGAAATAGTCGTGAAGGATTATTAAATTTTGCCGATATATATATATAGGAGTGCTGGTATCTTGGAATTTTCTTTTTCTTCCTCACTCTTTTCTTCTTCTGGAGGTCCAAAAGCATATATTTTGTTTACTTATTCTGATATTTTATATTTTACATATCCTCATTTTCAGAAATTCTGAAAAGCCAAAATGGAACAAGATTTTGCAAACCATAAATCTCATGACTGTGCTCCCTGTGGGACCACTTGCAGCTATTTCAGTTACATTTCTTATTTGGTCTGATGGTTAATTCATGTGTTTTTATGGCTCTATACCTAAAGTGCTACTGCCTTTTCCCTCCTAACTTCAAGAAACTGCATGTTCTTGCGTTAACAGGTGAAGTAAAGTACACTTTCAGATTTATTAAAGGTGTACTGGTGTCTACGGTGTCCTTTACCTCTGTCTGACCGCCCATAGCGCACGTCTGCACAAGGCATCAACTTATTCCAACTATGGTTAACAGTAAGTACTTTATTGAAGCTTGATAATCTGCAGAATTAATCTTTTTCTTATGAGGAAAACAGAGTGGGCGATAGAAGCAGCGCTGACAGACACGCTGAGGACGCAGACAACACCGGCTCCCACATCTATGCCTCTCAATAGCAGACTTCCCAATCGTCTCCGGCTTCACATAAGCCAGTCGTTGGGATTTAAAGGTTATTACTTTGTGTTCCCTTCTTTGTCTGAGGGGTCATCTTTCTGAGGTGAGGTGGGATCGGGGTGAACACGAGAGAAACGCATTGTAATGCTGGGTACTGCAGTATTGATGTTAAACACAATCCTGAACACTCATTGACTGTGATGGAAATAATCTTTGATGACAAACGTGGGAGTGTGGGGTTACCTAATATTGTCAGTGAGAAGGGAGACGATGAGAGGAGAAATAGTAAAGTAGATTGTGAGGAGACCAGCCCCCCCCCACCCCCCTCGGTGTGCCCCTGATTGTCAGGGTCTGTAGTGTTTGAGCAGTGAAGGTCATGGGTGACACCTGTTTCCCGTCTCATCTCCCAACATCAAGTTGAGTCGTTGGGAGGGGTGGAGTGTCTCAACCCTCAGCACAGCGTAGCACAATCCTCCTGTGTTCGTTTCCTGCCTCAAGCAAGAAAAAAAAAATCACTGAAAAGGGGGTGAAACGGCCAAGTTTGTATATTAGGGTGGGAAATTAATTTCCAAGGTGAAAGGAAAGGAATGCATGCCTTTGAAGCAAAAGAAGGAGTCGCTCTGCTTTAAAGCTTTGTTTGAACAACGCACTCTACTGCATACCTGCCTCACTCTTGAGCCAAACAATTATGCCACTTTTGTCATATTAAAAAGACAGATCTGTTTGACTAACTGCAGTGGACTGTATTCATGACTCTATACTTACAGCAAGTCTCCATGGACCCATGTGCAAATATTGGAGAGAGTTTGCCCCCTTGTGGAGGAAGCTAGCACTTCATTGTCCGTCTGATGAGTGAACCGAGCCAGACCGTCTGCAAAATCAGACGGAGAATAATAATCACTTGTGCAATGTAAAATCTATTTAATATGACATGAACCTCCTCAGATAGTTTCACACAGCCACAAGAAGCCATGTTTGCCACAGGCTGTCTGGTTTTATTGGGCCTCTCAGGTTGGAAGAGTCGTACCTGATATGACAGATAACCATCTGCTTTCTGTTGTCATGGTTATGTCTAATACCATATGGTGGTGTAAAAAAAAAAAAAAATTGAAAGCAGCAATTCACAGGCGTGCACATATAGAATACACTCAGACGTCTGCAGATTCGCACAGTACACACAGATAAAGTCCAACACCTTTAACACAGACTTGTATTGGGGAAAAGCTCTGCAAGAGTAGAAAATCATCTGCTGCCATCTTTTTATTAGCCCCCCGTTTTTCAGTTGGCTCTGCAGCTGAGGCGGGAAACTGCTCCATGTTTAGGCCTGGCCTAAGCCTCAGTATTTCAGGAGTTTAATAGCCTCTCTTGCGCTTGCCCTCTCCGCCGAATGCATCCATAGATATGCCATGTGCCCTACTTGTAAAGCTTGGCTTCTTTCAAAAACAGTACTTACTTTAACACTTACACTTGTTCCATGATTGAATTTAGAAATTATTTAACTTGTGAGGCTTGAAAACATCTTACAGATAAAATTGCACCACTTTGTGTGTAGACAAGCAACACTTTCATACTAATACACACTGTTAGTCATTTAAAAAAAAACAGTGCTTTTGGGAGAACAGACAGCAGATGGCATCAGTGTATCACATTTCTCAGTGTGTTTTCAGCTGAGCTCTGACCAGTTGACACTTTGCAACAGGTTGTTCAGAGGTGGACATTAGCTGCTGAAGTAAACCTAAACACTTACCATAATAATATGATAATTAGCATAAGATAAGTGTGTCAGAGCAGTGTCTGTTATATTTGGGGCTGACACTGCACTCTAAGCAGTATGGGACACATATCCCATACTGCTTCTGTGCTCTCTACGGAGGCAAATGGTGTCATCAAGGGAAGGGAGTCACACACAGTTAATATTCTAACTCACACATTAACGACACTAATCAAAAATGATCACTACACAAGCACCATAACCTGATTTGTCTAATCTTATGATGTCGGCTTCTTTACTTCTCCTCCCAGTGTATCCAGGTGTTGTCATGGATGGGATGGGAGCTGATGGGAGCTGACAGCTGTTTGGGTCTAGTAAAATTATTCAGACAATCTGGCAACCCCGCCTCCTGGACAGATGGAGAGGTTGGCAAGTTAGCGATCACTTTTAGCAACGTCACACATCACTCTGGATTTGCCGTAAGTGAAACTCATCTCATCATTTTTCCCACCTGAAAAAGCAGTGCCAGTGGGTTTATTTCTCTATTTCTAGAGAATGGGAAAGTAAAAAAATTATTAAAGGATAGGATTCTGTTGTAGGCCAATAAAAGGAATGCAGATTGGCAGATGGACTCTCTTTGCTTCCCTTTGATCTATATAGACACTTTAGATGCATATACATGTCTGATATCTATTCATGTGTTATTATAACCATCAACAGTCATGCTACATTAGGCACAGCAGTGCTGCCAGCATGCTACAGTGGTCAGAGTTACTGTTTACATGCTAAAATTTAGGTGGTGTAATATTTACCATGTTCACCATTTTAGCTTTGTGTTATCATGCTAATCTTTGCTAATTAGTACTGAACATTTCATCTAGAGCCATCAATAAGTTGAATTTGCAGACTTTGTTTTATGACCAAATATTTGCAAAATGTTGCTCGCATTCTAACACACAAAACTATTTGGTGACCTGTTTGCCACGTCAGCATGAAAACATTGTCATTGTGATCATGTTTACAGGTTGATGTTAGCATGTAGCTGCTGTGCCTAAGTACTGTAGGTCATAAGTTAGCCTTCACCATTTTAGTTTTGTGTGTTATCATGCTAAAATTTACTCATTAGCTCTGAACACAGAGTACAGATGGGGGCTATAGAGGCGAATGCCATTAGTTTTGCAGGTATTTAGTCGAATATCAAGATCACAAGTCAAGGACCTACCAAAAATATTTCAATACATCCTGGAGGAGAACAATTAAATTTCAAGGCAAGTAGTTGTTGAGATAACACCCTCAAAACTACAAATATTGACCTCATGTTGGTACTAGAGAAAAAGTCAGGGGGTCTACAGTACGTGTCCATACTGTATAGCCACTAAAGTTGCTAAACATCTATCCAGCCAGCAAAAGTTTAGAAGATAGCACGTTGATCCAATGGTATTTTACTTCTGATGGGTACTGTCAGTCAAAAGCATCATGTTAACTGAACTGTAAAGTGCCCCAATGTTTCACTGAATAACTTTGGTGCATCTGCATAGTAGGCTAGGCTATTCACGCAAGCTTTCTCTCAATTTCTAGATGTTATGCATCCTTCAGTCAGAAAAAGGCCACACAGGAAGTGGGTAAAGGTCTTACATTTGGGCATTGGTGGATTACTTCAAAGCAGAACCAGCACTCTCTAAATTTGGCTCATCAGAGGAACTTATTGATTTGGCCGCCAAAGACCTCGCTTTCCGACCACTTGGTGAAGTTTCAGATGACAAAGCGCTTGCAATTTGCCCCCTGTGAGTGGCAGCCAACCTTAGACAGAGAGGCAGAGCATTAATTAGGCCTCACTCTCTCTCCTGCGCTGTCCCTCTCTCACCGTCACCTCTCTAGATGCTCCCACAGAATGGGCATCTGTGGCCAACAGTGGAAATGAGCCTTGAAAGTGTAATTAATGAGTGAGATAATTACAGAGAACAAAATTATTGATCAGACCAGCAAACTCCTGAGACTTAAAAACATCTGACCTGAAAAGTCTTACCTCATACTGCTGTCAGGATATACAGTATGGTGAGGTAAGGAGGAGTTAGGTAATGCAATACAGTGGACCATATCTGGGCTCCTTTCATCACTCCTTGGAGATTATTGAGATGAATAAAGAAAGTGAGAAAGGTTCTTGAACTGACCTGATTTTATTCATCAGGAGTGGCTATCTGGAATGGTTTTCACTCAGGGTAAAAGTGACATTATTACAACAAGAAAATGACAAAGGTTATCTAGGAAGTTGTGGTGCCAGTCAGAAATAAGCCATAATAGAATGACTGCCTCATTGTACCATGAGTCCTTGGACATTCCTGCCCACATTGGTGATCCATCAACTTCTCATCATAGAGGGTTAAAATTTTAATTTGTCAACGTTGGTTTGTGACCAAATACCTGCAAAAACACACAAAACTAGTAGCCTATGGTAAACATTTTACCTGTTACACATTAGGGTGACACTGTAGCCTAGTCATTGACAGAAATCTTTATGTACTTCCTGGTAGAAAACCTTTTGGTAGTCAGGTCACGCAACAAAGTCTGCAAAGCAACACGAAGCTGGGGTTTGTGTCAAATATGAAGCCATCTGTTTTTTTTGTTTTTGTTTTCAATCACAGTTTGATAGAATTTAGACACCAAAACTACTTCAGGAAAAGATCATGGTTTGTGTTAAAATAGACCCTTTTCACAACGTTAAACATGTTAAAAAGAGCTTTCTGGGAGCAAGCCCTGAAGGTTAACTTTTTCCTTCTGCGCCTAAATACAAGCCCCTACAGCCCGCTCAAGGCACCTTTATTGCACCTCGCTGTTCTGTATAAAAGGTACAAAGGCAGAATAGGGGATCATTGTTGTTCTGCCTCTGAGCCAGCAGTGGAAGTAGTACCAGGACCGAATCACCATCTGTGTGAAAAGACTGCGGCGGCAGGATGGGACAGGGATGTGACGTTTTGTGGAAGCGTTCTATGTGTGACCCACAACCAGGAGATTTAAAAACAGCTAACAGTAGTTAGCCACACGTATGATGAAATCAATCGCCATATAATGGACAGTAAACGATTTTTATTGCCATTGTTCGCTTGTTCGCTGTTGTTTGATTCAGTGTAGAAAAGCAAAGCCAGCATGATGCCGGGTCTTCTTTGTGGCAGTATTGGGGGATCTATAAACAGGGCTTTAGACTTGTTTGGTTTGCAATACTTTAAATATCCAGGAACTTGAGCAGACATGTTTGTTGGGAAATTGCCATTGCCATTCTGCCATTTCCTTTGACTTGGCTCGGGCATGAAAAGAAACACAGAGTATAACATATGTGGTGTTAGACTGTATTAGTCATTTTGTAATAAAATCTGCTAATGCTTTTAAATTTTGGAGACGTGAAGAAAACTTGTAGCATTTCTTTTACTTTTTACTTTTCTGAGTATAGTTTTACGCCATTTTGCTCTAATAGTTTCATGTTTTTTTTAATGTGTACATGTCATTGTTTGACATGTAACATAGAATTGCATCCACCTGTTTCAGAGTTTTACCTGACATGTCCTGGATTTTTATCTCCAAAATCACACTTCATCTTTTCAGCAACCTTAATCGTTGTACTAGCTCATGTTTGTGTTGGTGTCAAAGATATGTGGCCCAGCAGATATTATGTATAATATTAGCCTTAAATTGCACCTCTTCTTCTAGATTCTTTATTTCATTTACCTCAGCACTTTCACACAATGTAAACCTTGCAATGTTAGATAAATATGAAAATCTAAATATGTACAACAGAGTAGGCTATCCATGTATCAGTAAAGTATGCATATGAAACAGTTTGGCTCACTGCCTGTACTTTCTTCAAATGCAGGTTAAGCTGTCTCAGGGCTGTGGTATCTGTGGTTTATGAACACCACTATAGGAACCACTAGGAGAACCTGTAACAAAGTAATGATACTCTTTATGTATGTACATCCAGTTTGGAAAAGTTGTTAACCCTAAATAACCCCTAACCTAACTATTATATAAATATATAAATGTATATATAAATGAACCAAACAAACCACTGTCTTCATTCTATAACAAAACCCTTTGTAATGTGTTATGACTGCACCAAAAATGTGCAGAAATATTGAGACAGGAAAGAGGAAAGCAAAGATGATGATATTTGATGAGGTCTAATCATTATCTGACAGTGCTGCTGACCTGTTAAACAGTGTATGTGAAAGAGAGCGAGCGAGAGAGATAGAAAGTATGTATGTGTAATTGGGTTTCCATCTCTCTCCTCCCCTCTGCCCACCTCCCTGCTCATAAAGCTACTGCTCTTATTGTTAGTAGTAATATTTCTATAGCTGTTATAATTGTAGTTGCTATGCATTTCTATCTGTCTTTCTCTCTCTAAAGCCAGGGTCTTCCCTGAGGTTTCTGCCTGCTAAAAGGCAAAAGTTTTCCCTCGCCACTGTCGCCAAGTGCTCGCTCATGGGGGAATGTTGTGTCTCTGTAAATCAAAGAGCAGGGTCTAGACCTGCTCTCTGCTGGCGCTATCTAAATAAAATTGACTTGACTTGCACGCTGATGGCCAGATAAAAGATGCAGACGATGCAGTGACAGGTTTATTTTTAACGGCACCGAGCATGAAAAATGATGTGCCAGTTTGACTAATTGAACATCTTCAGAGGCCTCAGTGATCCACCTGTCCGCAGATCAATAGACAACATTCAGATGGAGAGTGCCATATGTTCTAAAGTGAACCACACCACCTCAAACCTGAGAGAGGGTGTCCATTTTATTTTGGCAAGGAGCTGCGTAGCAATTACAAAATGCTTTACGGATAGTTGAACAAAGTGCGGTGTTGAATGACCAGATTTTTCTTTCAGCAAGAGGCCTGTTATAGTATAATCGTGTTTAACCAGCAGAGGTTATGAATGTCTTGCTCCAAACACAATGTCATATCTAATCATAATTCCATAATGCCCTTCCTTTCCTGTTCACTCATGGGCTAATACCTAATGAATACTCTTACTGTCGTTGATCTTTTCTCAGGGCTCAATTTTCTATTCTATTTCTGTGTATTGAACATCAAATGCTGCGCAGGGCCCTTGTGTGGGATTAGAGGGCTTGTTCCTTTCTAATAGGCCCTTGACCTTCGCGGCTCCCTGACAGGGCTCTGGCATTAGCCCTTTGCGGTAGCGTCCGCTGCCCGGGCTCCCATGATGCAAATTTCATGTCACAACATCAAACGGCATGCTGATCAAAGGTCAGCCCTCCTTTGTGTAGGTGTTTGATATCAAAATTTCTATTTCATCTCCAGCTGTCAAGGGCTGTTAGAGCTGAAGAGCAAATGATGGAGGGAGGGAAAGGAGAGAAGGAGAGGAAGTCAAAGTTGATTTTAAAAAAAAGAAAAAGAAATGCAGTGGACTAAGCTTGGGGACAAAGGTGAAAAGCTTTATGTTGATGAACTTAAATGTTTGAGTTGCAACCTAGATTTACATCGACCTGTTTGCATTTGTCCTGAATAGTTTTACCTTTTCCGATTAAGATATCTATTCTGAAGATTTATAATATAGCAGAAATGGTGAGTGAGCTGCACACAGTGGTGCCATCAAATGCTCTATCTGAAATAGCCCCAACCTATGCTCTTTTTCTGAAGAGTTTCTCTGCTTTGATTGTGTTTCTATTTTCTCATGCATTCCTCATCAGCCGTTGAATATTGGGCAGGAAAGGAAGGAAAGAAGTTGGAATCGATGCATCATTCCGATTAATTAGGGGCATGATTTGCTGAGGCGTCTCAGAAATAAACCAATCTGAATGTGGAATTAGGATTCAGGCGAGAAGAGGCTGGCTGCTCAGCATCCAGATCTGTGACATTATGCATGAAATTATGGTGAAGAAAGAAGCTATCTCTCTCAATCACGAAGACACACTCGTGTGGACTTCACTGTGTGTGTTTCTGTGTGCGGATGGATGCACTTTATGTTTGCATGTGTGCCAATTAAAAAGAAAGGTCATGCATCACACACCCTGATGTCACCACTGCCATCCCAGCAACAGAGCAAACACACCAGCCACATGTTTAATCACTCGCACCACCTTCACTTGCAATCTCTCACACAGACAGACAGGCCACTCAATAAACTGCACTCTCCACTAATTTAGCCAGGAGAAATTAAATCACATCCACATAAGGCACCGGTGGGACGTTTTGGATAGGCAGCGAAGCGGGATTATCATTTGACAATGTGGCAGCATCACCGCATCCCATGCAAATACACGACCTGAGCGCAAGCCTGAGGAATAAATCTCAGGCCAACGTTGGAGGGTTCCTATCCAAATCCGTGCTGACAGCATCATATGTGTGAAGATGTCAGTCGGTAGAACATCAGCATGTCAGTCAGGACAGACAGATAGGAGGGAGGGATCCTGTTCGGCTTGCTTAGGATCAACTTTTCTCTCTTCAAAAACCTCATGGTGATGGGGTGATCCATCACTTTTAGCCTACTTGGTCTTCACTACAGTTTACTGATGTACTCCCATTATATATGAAATTTGCTGGTAAGCTTTTTGCTATTGTAGCAAACAAAACACCCCAGGTATGGTTTTAGCAGAAGCAGCATCCGAAGATTGTTTTAGCATTCTGTCTACAGATCTTGATGTGTTTCATGATTATCTTCATCTGTAGGCATGTGAAACATCTGATTTCAGGAACTGACAGTTTTTGTGGTGTATCTGCAGTTCTGTTTCTCAATGATAGATGGCAATGTTGCTCTTCCATAGAAAAACACTCAGCTACACTTGATGGTTTGGGTATTGTCTCATTTTTTACTCAGTAATTGTTCAATTTGAGCCCATCAGAATGTACTTTAGGAAAATATACTGTTATATGGAAATGAAGGAAACACCTCAAGTTATGATGGTAGTTAACATGTATTGTTAGAATGTAGGCCTTCCAGATTAGAAACTAGAATCACCACCTTTTGAAATGGAAGTGACGTCATATGGTGCAACGACTGTCACCTGAAGCTCAATATCAGCAAAACCAATGAGCTTGTGGTGAACTAAAGCGTGTAAGTTCATTGAGAGAAACAAACAGTCATATTCCATGGATGATTTAACATGCTTGGCTAATAAAGCTGATTCTGATTTCAGAATTCAGTTTTAGTCATGACAGTAGACAAAACTTCAAGTATGGATGTTGCTGCTAAGAAGCTACAAATTGTGAAACATGAATGTGTCAAATACTATACATCTTGGGCAGCACAGAAGGCAAGTACAACCCCAACAGTTTCCAGGTGGGCACCCAAAATTAGTCACTAATTCAGTAATCAGCCAAATGTAAAATATATGGTCATAATCCCCCCTTATGGTGTTAGTTATGGTGTTGAATAATGGCCAGAAAGGTGTTGTAGCAGAACATTGATGATGTCACAATAAAGTTTACATTTGACCTTTTGGATATAAAATGTCATTACATCACCAGTTTATCCTATTAGTCATTTGTGTGCAATTTGTCATTTTTCTTCTGTGTTTGGATTACAATTTGGTCATTTAAAAGTTAGAATTTTGTGACTCATAAAAGAACCACTTTTATTTATGATCTATTGTCACATTAAATTATGTTTCAATGAAATAGGAAATAATTATGCTTCATTTAACCACATCTGTTCTGAAATCCCTGCACACATACAGTTCGAGAGATCGATACAGGAATTAGAGATTTACTCTGTACATGATGTTCCACTGAAATTTGGATTAAAGAATGACAAAAATGGGGGATACCTGAATCATTTAGCCACACAGAGGATGAATCAGTGGCTGCAGAGATGGGGTTAGTTGCATTGGGGGGTGGGGGGTAATAACTCTCCCCCTTATACAATGAAAGCACAGGGGTTGTCTTCTATCTCATGAATAGGCTTTGTTTATAATGGGGAGGCATAGTCATTAAGAACTACATTCATTACTTGACAAGCCTTAACCTTTACAGTGTTCATAGAAAAACATGACGAGCAGAATAGGGGGATCATTCCCTTTCTTTTACTTATCTGTTGCTTTCTTTTCTTCTGGCGTCACTACCTGTGGAGAGACAGAGGGAGAGGGAGAGACGAGGAAGTTGAACAGATTTTAACTGAAGTTGGAAAAGTTGGGAGAGTGAGAGACGACGATAGGCAGCGAAAACTGGGAGATACGGGCTGACAGAACCATAATCAGCGGCAAAATCAAACAAAAACTGAGACAGAGGCAGTCGGATGAGGGGAGAGATGAGCAAAAACAAGTGGAGAAAAAGACATAGGCTGTTCAAAATCCTCCATCTCCACTAACACTCATCCCTAATGTGGAGGGGGGGCTTCTACTGGGGCTGAACACCTAATTATAGACCACTCACACACACATCCTCACACACAGGTGGAGTTGTGTCAGTGTGACAGGTAATAAAATCCCTTAGAAACTACAGTAGGCCTTTTAAGAGGTGTAAAAGATGGCATGTCTCCAGTCAGTGAGACATAATGGAAAACACCTCACACTTGCTGCAGTGATTGCAGTGTAACAGAGTCTTTGTGCTTGCGGGGGGGGGGGGGGGGGGGGGGGGGGGGGGGGGGGGGGGGGGGGGGGGGGG
>JBBPCS010000359.1:10492180-10516095 GCA_037974645.1 Hollardia meadi
AAACACAACAACTCAGTTGATATATTTATATAGTAACAGCGCAGGGTGACGTTAATGTTACTGGCCTCTGCTAACGTAAGGATAATCTCATCAGTCTAATGTTATTTAATCATAGAATTAACCAGCTAGCCAACCATCTAAGGTAACGTTAACGGTCACTCAAGTGAAACTAACTAATGTTACGTTAACATTAGACGGCATCAATGGTCAGTGCACTGTTTTAACGCAGCGCGACGGCACAGGAGCTTTTCGTCAGATGATGTCTGTCTGAGCTGGGGATGAATGGCATTGAAAAAGTAAAATTCTACTCGTAAAATTCACTAATTTGCCTACGTTACTTACCTGCTGTAGTACTCATGCGTCAGATTCGGCGGGTTTCCTGCCTGTTTGTTGACACTGGGTAGCCTACCCAAAAACCACCACGTTGACCAAAGATTGTATACTTACGACAAGATAATCCACTTCACCGCCTACTCAGTCACCCACTACCCACATACACACACAAGCAATGACGATCAGACAGAGGAGCAAGTCGTATCTTGGTGTTGTAGAAGTTGTTTTTAGGCAGTTAAATCACTTTTTTTTTCTTGACAAAATAATACCGAGGTCCAGACCTCGGTGTCCTCAATGGTAGATACGGCCATGGCCACGGGTGAAAACGGACATAGCTAAATGGCACTCTCGCTCTCTCCTGAGTTGTAACGTTAATAGCCATCCCTGAACATTACTTTAGCAGATCAGCTTGCTAGCCTGCCTGTGCCCATATTAAAATACCTCATGTTTGCAGTGGAGCTTGCACCAGACGGTCGGGGGGAAACTTTGAATCTGGCTTCGTCCCTTCTAGATAGCCTTTCACATGTTTGATATCAAATGTCTTCTTGTACAACTGAAAATGACCATTTGACTGTCGTAGGATCACTCGACAGCCAATGTTGATATTTTGGGCTACTAAGACAATGCTCTGTGTGGCTGCGCCGGTGCCCTGCACATAAATAGCTTGCCCCTGTCAACCTCGCTTCAAAGTGTTACGAACCAAGCCTGGCCCTTTAAGAAGGTAGCCTTGTGGGTATTTTGGTGCGTGTGACGTAGTGACGTAGACGTGGTTGTTGTGAGTTTTGTTTTTAGCCGCAGCCACAGTGAAAGATACTCCTTAGCACTCATCCATATTTCACACTGTTACTGAACCCAGTGAGCAGCAAGACACTAAGGGATAAGGCTGTATTGTATATGTTCGCCGCTGTACAATATTAAAGTGCCCCGTTCTCCACAGAAGAGTTGGTCCGGTCTTTTTTGTTAGCAGTAACGAGCCAGGGCTAAGCTAAGTGTGCTAGCGCAATACCAGAGGTCTCCCAACTACGGTTCGGAGCCGATAAGCTGGAGAGGTAACACAAGCTACTGGAAGCTGTCGAAACTGTCAAAAAGCACGAGCTCAGGGACAAAGTGGAGTCATTTCTTTTCCCCACTAAATATAGACATGCTTTTAACGTCACTTACTGCTATATAACATTAATTGAAAGACAGGTCTGGAAACAAACTTTTTTTCTCAAATCTCCATACTTATCCAGACCTGGACATTATCAAAATCATTTTCCATACTTTCCAAACCTGCATATGAACCCTGGGGCCGATCTATATCAAGCTTAAAAAAGGGTTAGCAAAAAGCAAATCTCGTAATCTAGACCAGGGTTTCAGTAGTCCACATCCCCTATGCCAAAAGCACCCAATCTACATAGACCCGTGGCTAGGGCGAGACATTAACCTGGGGGATAGCCGCGTGCACCTGTTCCACCATTTCAATAAATCAGAAATGTCTTTTTAAATCAAAACTGTTATTATTAACAAACAACATTTATGTCACAATCGCACGCAAGCACACAGGATCGTGTGAAACAGGGGTCAAGTTAATTTAAGAGGGCAGGGATGGTGCCAGCCTGCTGGTACTTAGCTTAAATTATTTAAATTAAAGACAAAACAAACATGCCCTTCCTTGGTTCTCTTTTTAACCTGATTCTAGTTAATGTGAGGGCTGTCCCAGTGGTGCTAAGTCTGAATTAATTTGTCTCATTTAACAGCTAATGTTAATCCACCGGTAGCTGACAAAAACGTATGCTTCCATTAGGCTAACTTACGTTACTCGCCTGCTTACAAATAGGCTAACCAACCCCAGACCCAGATCTTCATAACCATAATAGAAATCCTTCTTTGACAATACATATTTTGATAATTTACTATAAAGACCAATATAACTATAGCTAGCAAAATAGCGCGCAACTGCTAGCAAACCACTCAAAGTTAGTTAGCAAGCAAGCTTAGCTAACGTTAGCTTTAGCCTAGCTTACGGTACCATACAATTCATCAAACCAATGCTAACTTAATTGGCTGAATCGTCAGAATCGATAATAAATAGCTATTTTTGTGAAATGTTATAAAGTTATATTTGTTGAATAAATAACGTTACACTCACCAGCAATTGTTGGCTCCTCCCAGGACTTCTCTCTGCTGCTGAATGATGAGTTGGAGCCGTTAAAATTTTAATTTAAGCGCGATGACGGCGCTCTCTGCGTCAATCCGATTTTCAAATAGGAAATACAGTCCCCATGTATACTTACTGTTTATCAATAAAGAGTTGATTTAAAAAAAGGAAATACATGGCGGCTTGTTCCTAATAAACTTTCTCTTATTTCTCTTAAACAGTCCACTGGAATCTGTTTCTAAAAAAAATTTAGGTGAGAAATAGACAATTCAGTTGCTGACTCTTGACTCATTTTAGATCCACAAGGCCTAATTTAAAAATGGGTTCCGACTTTCGTGAGGAGGCTGCACACTCTGGCCAGAGGCGCGGGACGGATGTGATTCCTATACTGATCTGCCGGAATCGGCGCAGAGGTGCGGGATGGTGCAAGTACCCCTGACTGCAGACCGCAGACCGCAATGTGGGCGGCGTCAAACGTTTAACACCGCCCACATTGCGATCTGCGGTCTGCAGTCAGGGGCTTCTCGGACGGTGTAGGGGCAGATGTGATTCCTACGCGGATCTGCCGGACTGTAGGCGGATCCGGTCCAGTGTCAGCTGCTGCATGGGGGGAAGCAGCTAGCCTGAGGTCTGTCCAAAGTTTAAATTCCACTTACTAGCACCTCTAAAGCTCAATCCTTTAAGGCTAAAAAATTCTACCTTTCAGACTTATTGTCAACAGAAGGCCTTCGAAAAACGAGAAAAACTTCCAAATCTCATGTTGTGCAGCTAAACAACAACCATTAACAAACAACTGTATCAGCAGTTCGAGTTGTTCAGGTGGGACTGTGTAGAACTTAAGATGCTTTCTGGGAGACTCAGACCATCTGCTCATCTGCACTTCAGGTGGCATTGGTGAGAAAAAAAAGTCAAAGGAAAAGAAGGAGAAAGGGACTTTTTAAACATGGAGAAGGACCTCCAGGTCTGTATTTACAGCAGCCTCCCATAGTGCTCCTATTTGTCTCCTCCTGGGTGGTGGGGTGGAGGAGCGCCTGCCTCTTCACAACATCTGCAGGCGTTCTTCCCAAGGCACCTGGAAGAAATAGAATAACCCATTACCTCCATCTCTGACAAAAACACACATTTAAACTACAATTACACCCCCTGCCTCCTCTTCTTCATGCATTCCAATTCGTCTCCTCATCTTCTGTTCTGCAATTCAATTGTTGTCTGAGACACAGACATATAACCCCCCCCCCCCACACACACACACTTTCTTTCTCTCATCTTCCCAAGAGATTAGAAGAGACAGGCTCACAACTAAGGAGCGCACACTTATTACAAATGTAAACCCTTTCTTTGTGTATATACAGTACAAATTATACAGAACACTATAACTCATAAATACAATTAATTATTAGCAATTATTTTTCATCAGTAAAAACATGAATTTACACATTTATTTCCCTTAGACCCTAATAATGACAAATATACTTGGAATGAAAACACCAAACAGTTGAGTTTCTGTATCTGAGGGTGCCATATATTCCCTGGAGACGCATACTCTAATTTTATTGGAGCCATTCCTGTGGTTTTTCTGGCTGAATCAGTAAAATATTGTGAATGAACACTATAATAATACATCTCTTGTTCACAGTGCTGTGACCAGACAATTCTGTGTGAGATGTGGATAAAGTAGACAGTGCAAATATCAGGTGATCATTTTCAGTGTACCAAAAAGGGACATCTGTGGAGGGGTAAACATTAACCAGAGCTATCACATTCAGCAGTAGCTACGTCCAATTTCACAGGCCACACTGTGGCTGAATGGAAAGAAATTGGAAAAAAGTGAAAATGATTGCTTAGATTGCAGTTGCGCTTTATTTGTCTCTCCTTCTGTCATTTTACAGTGTTATGCAGTGCTACAGTGTATTTCCAGCCTGCACAGAACTTATAATGGCACTGCAGTAAACCTTTTCTCCCTCTGTATGCAGTAAATACTGCAACAAATAGTCCAGGTTAGAATGTAGGCCTAATATGTTGGCTATGATAATGGTTACTTTGGTGCTGCTGGCAGTATTCTGCTGTAACTAGTTGTTACCAGGACCTCTCTGCAGTCCATACAACTTGATCAGTTAAACACTTTCTATTATGGTCTCTGTACGCCAGCAGGCTGGCTTTGAGAAAAAACGGTCACATTTTTCAATACGATACACAAAAATGTGATTTTACTCAGAAACGAGTGAAGAATCACCTAATAAATAACGAATCCTTAAATGAACAGTTCACCCAGAGATGAAAATTAATTCAGTCACTATCTACTCGATGGAAAGTCGGGTCAAGTTTGTTAGTCCAAAGATCATTTCTGGTGTTTCTCAGCAAAACAGTATTGCAGCATTCTCCTTAACATGTGAAGAAGGTCAGGACTTGTTTTAGGGTAAAAAAAACAAAAACAACTGAATATATATATATATATATATATATATATATATACACTGTATATATTTAATAATAATATGATTTAAACTGTGGTGTTATATAAAAATTCAAACCCCGTACAGTTGTTATGAACAGGCAAATAAGCTGTAGAGACTAAAACCTTTTTTTGTACCAAGCTGTAAAATATGTTTTGTTCTGTCATTAAATGGCCATTTTAAGATGGGAGTCTATAGACACTGACTCTTCCTCTCAATGATTATTACAAAGGGTAGGTAACTATAAACTATTTGATATGATGCTTGTGAGGGAGCACAAAAAGAGTAACTAATGATAAAGTAATTAGTAATGAATGATTCATTACTAATTACTAATCAGGAAAAACATATTCATTGTAATTTTGATTCATAGATACTTATGAACTAATAATTACATATTGATGATGATTCATTAACATAGAACTGGCGGCCTGCCCAGGGTGTTCCCCACCTCTCGCCCAATCTCAGGATGGATGGATTGATTCATCAATATAGGGGAGGTCTATTCTCTAAAAACTCATGATTATAGTCCTTCAATTAGAGTTATTCAGGAACTACTCATTAACAATTCATTGATTATGAAATTGTGTCTCAGTCGTTCCAAAATTACTACTAACATTTTTGTGTACCATATTGTAAACAGTTTGAGACACCAAAACACCAAAAGTTGTTTGAGAGTGTTCATGTGATGGTTCATGAATGTTCATGAGGGTGCCCTATGTAACTAGCATGGTCGTGGTCTGAAACTAAATGTAGTTTGGGTGGAATATCAGCACCGTTTCATTTTAAGCCTCATTTATTTAATCTAAATCTAATACAAATGTGGAAATATTTGTATTTTGCATAATCCGGTTGTATTTCATATTCATTTTTCTAAGCGTTTGAAGTTCAAACCATCACTAAAGTGTGTGTCATGCAAGAGAGTCAATAAAAGAAATGGTCAAAACATTACAAAAGCTGTTAAACTTGGCTGATGTGTGCTTCATCCACAATGCCCGCAGGAAATGAAAGCTAGCTTAGCTTTGTTTTTCTAGCCTTATCCATAAGCTTGAGATTTTTGCTGTGTGTACGCCACACTTTACTAGTGAGTCGCGGGTCCTATGAGATCACACGAATTCGGGGCCAGCTTACAAGAAAATATCACAGGTTATTAATTTAATTTTTTTTATAACATACAGAAACATTGTTTGCAATAGTCCATCTTTCACCTTCTTTTTTCCTGTCTCTGTCACACACTCTTCCTCAATCTGTCTCAGAGTTCATGTCTTTTATGAAGGGTTACTATATAAAACTATCACAAATATTTTAGGTCTGGGTTCTGACTACATGGACAAAAGTTTTACTTTTTAAATCATGCCATGCTTCTTGAAAAATCTAATGATAGATATAGTTTTCCCAAAATATCCTTTAGCTATTTACCCCTGGTTATTCCCCAACTGAAGAGAAACTGGTTCATAGTATGAGATGCTGTAACCTGTTATAATGTTGTTGCATGTTGTTGCTTTGAAGGTTAAGGCCGTTGTTTTGCCTCACACTGGAATTACAACTAAAAGGTCTGCCAAGGTTTCAACAGACTGGAAGACCTTTCCCATCTGGCTTTAAAATCTAATCAACATACCAAACCAAGAATTGAGGAGAAAATGTGAAATATCTTTTATATGCATACAGTAACCAGTGAAGTAACCGCTAGCTGATGCTAACAGTACCGGGCTCATGAGCTGGTGAGCAGAACTGATGGAGACCGACCGACCAACACAGAGCTGCAGTGAAAAGATCCAGAAGACAGTCACATGCTGTGTTTTACTCTGAAGCGATAAGTGACTTATTTAAAAGATGTCAGTTTCATCTCCGTTGCATGAAATCCTGTTGGCTTTGACTTTGGGCATTTTCAGTGGTGTAACTGAGAAACTGGGCATGCTTGTCATCACAGAAGTAAATTATTAGATTGTGATATTCATTGCAACTTCGGAAGTATAGATCTGCTTTCCCTTTGACTCACAACTCAGATAGAGCTGTTGGTGTCCATTGAGTGAGACTACAGAGTGGTGACCAGACAGGAAGACTAGCAACCACTTTGTGGAAGCTAATGGGGATCCAAATAAAGAATAAAGAATAAAGAGATGTATTAAGAAAAACCTTATATTGCAATAGCCTACTTATTTAATAAAATAAATAGATAAAATAAATAAATAATTAATTAAATTAGAATGCCGTACTTAAAATACATCTATGCTGGTGACTGCAGACAGAGCACAAAGTAGCACATTTTTAAGATTTATGTATCCCCAACCTTCATCAGTTAGTACCCATCAGTTAGCGGCAACAAGTAAAACCATCTGTTCCTCAGGAAACTCTGTAAATCCCAGAGAGTTCAGGCAGAGCATCCAGGGGACATCAGAGGGAAATATTTTCTCTGTGAAATATGATCCAGTAATAAACAAATAAAGTTGTGTCTTTGTAGAGGAAAAAGTGAGGCCTGGACCCTGCTCAAGCTGCACCATTCTAACATGAAATATTAAGCGTAGCGTAAGCGTTAGTACTAGCTGATGTAGGAATGATTCAGATTTTGTTTTATTGAAAGAAAAGCTGATTGAGTTTTTATATAAAAATATAAAAGAAATAGGTTGTTTTTGGTAACTTATTATAGGCCTATTGTTAAATAGGTGCACGATATTAACGTGGATGTGATCTAGAGGGGTTAAAAACACATTTTTCTTTTCAGCTTGACTTTAAGAATTTGAAATTACCACAGGTTAGAGATGTTGTATTAGTGAAATCATAATAGGATAGTAATTTTAAAGGGTATAACAAGCATAGTGTATTCTATTTTTAACACACTATCACAGGAAACTAGTATTCTAACTTTACTGCTTTTACTACTTTACTTAACTTTAATTTTTTTCATGTAAAGTGGATATAGAAACTTATAGAAGCTAATTGAAATAGTCTTTACTGTAGGCTATAAAGCATCTAATTATATAAGAAAATACTTCAAGAAAGACTGATTTTATTTTGTTGCTCACTTCATTGTTTCGACTTTCAACTATTCTATTTTGTTTATTCACATTTTTATAACCACCTTGCCTAAATGACTAAGCATATAGGGACACATACAAAAAAAGTATTCCTCCATTAGAGTAATGTCTAATGCTCCAACATGGTACCAAACAAGTCACTACCTCACTTGAATTGCTTCATCTATGCTTTGGACTACTCTGTATACCTGCTTTGACTTTTCTGGTAGGTTAATTGACTGCGGTCTACAATTCCATTACCGTGTTAATCGGGTGGATATAAAACAAGTAAGAGAGGCGATTTGCCCATGGAGCGATCAACTTTTGTCCTATTTCAGATAAAAGGAATGTGATTGGCTGCGAGATCCGTGCTCCTCTTGTGATTGGCTGTTCCTTGTTTCCGGGGCTCCGTTGTGCACTCACTGACGTTTCTCGGTGGAGAGAATGGCTGCCAGTGGAGGTTAGCAAAATCATTTCATTGTTTTGTGTAGTAATCAGACTTAAGTAACGCCTTTTAAAGTTATAATTTGTGTGTTTATATGTTCGTGGAGTATAATGTTACAGACTAATGGAAAAAGTAATGACATGTTGCATTCTCTTTAAAAGAGGTCAGGCTCCTCAGACTCTCAAAAGTGTTGGATATCGTTAGCCTCGCTATGCTGCTAATGTTAGCTGTCTGGCTAACTTTCGGCCGGTTAGCTCGCTACCCACAGCTGATTGTGTAAACACTTGTGTATGACAAGAGACAAAGGTTAGACAAGTGGTAGTTATAGTTACTGTTATCAACAGTAATGCACTAACGTTAGACATCGCTAAATAATGTTATGTTTCTCAAAGACAGGACCGTGAGGACTGGAAGCATTAGAGTCTTATCGCCCTATATATCTCTCAATGTAGTGTCAAAGAAAGCTCGCTAACATTAGCTTGGTGCCTAGCTGTCTGCTAAAAGTTAAGCTTGCATGTCAACTAGCCAGCGTAAGCACGAGCATTGCTGTCTTTTTGTAAAACTCAAACGTTCCGACTAAACATTACACAGCGTGACTATTAAATGGTTTGTAACGTTATTCATTGAAGTTGGCTTTCAGTCTAACCCAATTAACCACCCACACAGTTACAGTCACCGGTCAGTGATGTTAGCCTGCTAGCTACCATCTTGCTAGACAGTAGTTTTCTATTCACTCGTCGCGAGCCTTTGTCCTGTCAAGGAATTGGCGTTGATCACCTCGTGTTTTTGTTGGAAAAGTTTTTGTTTCTTAGCAGCTAAGTATTTAAGACTATAGTGAAACATTACAGACGGCAAGAAGTTGGGTGCCACTTGTATAACTTGCCATTAGACTTGTGATAAGAAATATGTTAAACCCGACTAAAGGGGGGCACCACTGTATCCACGAGTTTATAGGCCCATATGGTCCGTGTGTCTTGATTCGGTATGTGAGAACGTGACAAATTTTGGCCCAAAGTTAGCATAAAAGACATGACAACTTTTTGTAGTTGCCACAGTCATTATTATAACTGGGCCGAGCATACCCTTTGCCCATACACACTGTAAATCATAATACCTAAATGAACATTTATTTTGTGATGTCTACTTTAAAACTAGAATTTATACTGTACCTCTCCCACATAAAAACATGCTATCTCTGTAACCTCTGTAGTATATTTACTGTAAAACTTGTTGATAAAAAGTTTGATAACATTTTGTTTTGTCAAGGTTTGGATTTGTAATCACTATTGTCAGTATTTAAAGTAGTCACCTTTGTGTCATCTCAAACTCTGCCATCTGTCTCATCTTTTGTTTAAAATCTATGACACAGTACAAGTGTTATCAATGTTCATCTTTTTATATTATTTTTTTCATTTAAAGGTGCTTGATTAAGGGTTTCAAAATGCTAACAGGCACTACTGTTATCAATTAGAATTATGACCCTCTGTCAAATCACCTTTTGTTTTTCTTAATTGGAGTCTGATCAAGTCTTTCAGTGTTTTGTGTGCACACTGTGTGCTATGGTGATCTTATGTTTCTCTCTCTCTTTGTACTGGGTTTTTCAGAGGTAGGGAAGCTGTTACAAGTACAAAATGGGACACCTCCAAGTACCAACTACAACGGGGTAGATGCTGTTCATGCCTGTAACATCCTTCAGCAGCTCAAAGCCTTGTATGATGAAGCACAGCTCACAGACATCGTCGTAGAAGTGGATCATGGCAAGACTTTCTCATGTCACCGAAATGTCCTTGCAGCAATCAGCCCGTATTTTAGGTAGAAAATGTTTGAAGTAAAACATTACTTGGTTCTAAGAGTAAGCATGGCTACATGTTAACTGAAAAGTTATAATACTCAGCTCAAATTACTCCTCAAGCAGGTTTGAGTCATTTCATGAGAATTGATTGTAGCATTTGTGTTTTCTCCACCGTCACCACCAGGTCCATGTTCACCAGTGGCCTTACAGAAAGCAGCCAGCGTGAGGTCAGAATTGTTGGGGTGGAATCTGAATCCATGCACCTCGTCCTAGACTATGCCTACACCTCCAAGGTCACGCTATCTGAGTCCAATGTCCAGGCCCTGTTCACTGCAGCCAGCATTTTCCAGATTCCTGCCTTGCAGGATCAGTGTGCCCAGTTCATGATCAGCAGACTTGACCCCCAGAACTGCATTGGGGTCTACATGTTTGCTGATGCCTATGGACACCAGGAGCTGAGGGAACGCTCACAGGACTACATCCGCAAGAAGGTCAGTAACATGAGGACGGTTTCTCAACAGTTGTAATGCTGCTGGGCCCTTTTGTTATTGCCATTGCCATTCTTCTTCTTTTGCTACCCAAATCATAACAAATCAGCCGTACAGGCTATTCTTTGCAACTTTCACCAACATGTAGGCCCGACTGAGCAGAAATGTTAAGCAGGCAGGAATTATAAAGTCCATCACTCAGATTTTCTTACTTACTTACTCTTTCCACATTGTTTGCTCAGTTGACACCAAACTTGCTACAATGCATCTTCAGACTGTCCTCCCCAAACGATTTGAGAATCATCAAAAATTTAGCCCACATTGGGTGAAAATGTTTGACTGTAAACAGTACCGTAAACAGATACTGCAAATTCTTGGTAAATAACTCCAATGTTCATGAAGAAAATACAATTTTTGATGTCATGGTAGATGCATTGCGGTAAATTTCAGAATTGTATCTCAAGAAATTGAATTTTTGACAATATTTTGAATTCTATCTCAAGTAAACTATTGCAGTCAATGGGAATTTGAGCATCTTTAAACACTAGTTTGTCATGGATGGAGCTATTGATCTTTGTAAAAATAAATTGCAGACAAATTACAACAAAATATTTGACATTAGTTTGAAATCTGCCTTTACATGCAACCCTGGTGATTTCCAAAGTCCTAGTGTGAAGCCATCCATAATTTCTCATTTGGCAGGTAGCTCAACAAGATCATGACTTAAACTTGGTGTGTAAGGTTGTGAGTTTGAGAGCCCTCTGCCCTCCATATTTTAGATGTTCCCTCTTCCAACATATCTGATTCAAATGATCAGTTCGTCATCAAGTTATGCAGAAGCCTGCTAATGACCCATTAATTTGAATCAGGTGTGTTGGAGCAGGGAAACATCTTAAACATGCAGGGCAGGGGGCCTCCAGGACCAGGATTGAGAAACACTGGATTAGATACAGATGATTTCAAAGACATTTTTTGAGTTTTAAATAACTATGTTACAGGCTGATCTTGACATCTTATACTTACATAGGCATTGTGCTGTGTGAAGTAGAGACATGCGGCAGCAGCTATAATTTTGCATTCTGATTTAATGTTTATGCCTACTTCACTTTTTTAATTACATTGTTTTTGTAACAGTCTTTTCTTTTTGCTGTTTTTGTGGTAGTTCTTGTGTGTGTCATGGGAGCAAGAGTTCCTCCAGATGACCAAGGAGCAGCTTGTCAGCATTTTGAACAATGATGACCTCAACGTTGAGAAAGAAGAGCATGTCTATGAGAGCATTGTCCGTTGGCTGGAGCATGATCTGCCTGGCCGTGAGGCCCACCTAGCCGAGGTTTTTTCCCAATGCATCCGTCTGCCCTTGCTGGATGAGGCCTTCCTCAGTCGGATACCTGCCCCCTTTGCTTGTGCCCTGTCCCTGTCTAAGGACCCTGCTGAGGCCAAAGCCCGCCTCACTGGCACCAATGGTTGCCCACAGCGCCTGGGTATGACTGCTTCTGAGATGGTCATCTGCTTTGACGCCGCTCACAAACACTCAGGGAAGAAGCAGACGGTGCCTTGCCTGGACACAGCCACAGGAAAGGTGTTCAAGCTCTGCAAACCACCCAATGATCTGCGGGAGGTCGGTATCTTGGTTTCATCAGAGAATGACATCTACATTGCTGGAGGTTACAGGCCGAGCAACAGTGAGGTGTCCATAGACCATCGGGCAGAGAGCGACTTCTGGCAGTACGAACACGCAGGCAATCGATGGATTCCACGTGCACCTCTGCTGAGAGCGAGGATAGGCTGCAGACTTGTGCACTGCTGTGGGAAGCTTTATGCACTAGGGGGCCGAGTATATGAAGGTGACGGGCGAAATGCATTAAAGTCGGTAGAATGCTATGATGCCAGGGACAACTGTTGGACAGCAGTCAGTCCTATGCCAGTGGCCATGGAGTTCCACAGTGCTGTGGAGTACAGGGACCGCATTTATGTCCTCCAAGGTGAGCTTATGCTGCTTAAATGAAACTGCATTCTCTACAGTGGACTGAAGACGAACATGTCACTCAAACTTAGCAGAAAAGATTTACAATAGTCAGGGTTTTTCTTGGCTCAGAATGGGCCTTTGGGGGTGTGACTATGCACAACAGTAGGCATGATCAGTCTGCCTGTTGTTAGGGCTAGGCGATAGGCCTGTAAATGAAAAATTTATCATGTAAAAAATTTAATTTTCTCCTTGTTCAACAGTTGTTTGATAATTTGTTATTAAACACGTTGGGAGAGGATTTAAATTGCTATTTTTATTTTCAGTTATCCTTCATCATTTTGGTGCTGTTCATTTGGGGGGGTACAAAAAATTTCTCTAAGTAGGAAAAACCCTGATAGTTTTTTGTTTTTGACAAACTCATATGATCCAGTATGTTAAAGCACTTTACCTCATCTCTAAATAGCTTCTTTTTTTTTTTCTGCAGGTGAATATTTCTTCTGCTTTGATCCTCGTAAGGACTATTGGAGTCATCTTGCCCCGATGAGTGCCCCACGAAGTCAGGGTCTGGCTGCCTTGTATAAAAACTGCATCTATTACATTGCTGGCATCTGTAGAAACCACCAGCGCACCTTCACTGTGGAGGTCTACGACATTGAGAAGAACACATGGAGCCGCAAGAGAGATCTGCCCTTTGACCAAGCCACAAGCCCGTACATAAAAGCCATGCTGCTGCAAGGGAAGCTACACCTATTTGTACGAGCCACACAGGTCATGGTGGAAGAGCATGTGTTTCGTACCAGCCGCAAGAACTCCCTTTACCAGTACGACGATGAGGCAGACGTTTGGACCAAAGTCTATGAGACACCTGACCGCCTCTGGGATTTAGGTCGCCATTTTGAATGTGTGGTGGCCAAACTTTACCCACAGTGTCTACAGAAAGTGCTTTGAGGCAACCGGCTTTGTGAACCCAATCTATGAGGCAGAGGGAGTAGTGTAGTCCTGCCTGCCTTGTGCCTGGTGTTACCTTGGGTTTGCACCACAAGGACCATTTTTGGTTAAGTCTTAAGTCGTTCAAACTTTGGTTTAACATGGGGGTGCTTTTAAAGATTGCAGTATTTTTTTTTTTTTTTACCACATGGCACCAGCTACCCACACTGATGCTTGTTTAACAAAACCGTACAATGAATCATAAGTGCAATTATCCTATTTTTTGCTTGTCGTTGAGCCATGTTCTATTTTTGTTTTAGATACTTATAGATAAGGATTTTTACAAATGATTAGCATGCGAATGAGGGTGTTGGCAAGATAAACATGCTCTGTGGAGATATGGATGCTATGTGTCAGCGTAAAGTGAAAATCTATATATATAAATAACTATATAAACTATATATTCATACGGGTAAGATGAGTACCATAGCTCATTAGGTTGCTGGCTCTGAGGTTTGTGTTTTGTTTTTTTGTTTTTTTAACTCTTAGCTCAAATCTCGCTTCAGCTTGTTTTATAGACCAGTTTTAATTTGAAGTGTGCTTGTGATTTACATTTTGAACCTTGTATGACAGTTTTATGGCCCTCTATTCCTTTACATGCGTCAGTGTGTCAAACAATACACTGTGTGGCTTCCTAGCTATTTATAAGTTTTGTTTGAGATTCCAGTTGCATGGGGGCTCGTGCCTCCCACACTTTGAGTTGGCATCCATTTTGTGTCACATGCGAAGACAACTTGCGTGAAATGTTGGCGTACTCACTCTCCACATTGGAGAAATAAGAGTCAAATTTGTGGCAACACTAAGTGGAACGTTCAGACCAACTAACAGGCTTACCTCAGAAACTTCAGACATATTTGATTAGGAGAAAAGGGACATTTCAGGCCATTTGAAAAGCAACTGTGTAAAAAGCTCAGTTCCGCAATGAGCTCTGTGTAGGTTGTTTTTTGACATTGGATCATAATTATTTGAAAAAGGTTTAAATGGCCTTCCTCTTAAATGCCAAAAAGCATTTGAGGTCTTGTTATTGTTGATCTGGACATTGAAAATAATTGTGGTAGCAATAAGTAATGGAACTGTGATTAGGCTGTATTACGTTGTATTACCTTAGTAAAAGTGCATTAATGCTTTTGTGTGCTTGTTTCTGCTAGTGAAAATCACAGTAGTTCCATAATGATTGTTTGGCTATTGCTTGGTTGCAGGCTTGAAGTGATGCGTAATTTAGTGCGGATCATTTGGGATGCCAGTGTGCCTGTGGCTTGCAAAGGGGCATCCGAATCAAAAACTCTTCCTCTTGGTGAAGAATATCTGAAAAGTCTTACTCAGCGTTGCACTGAATCACTCTCCACTTCAGCAGTCCTTAGCCGCAAACTTTTATGAAACACCCTCCTTAACAAGCAGACTATATAAACAAGTGAGGGTGGCCCGGGTTGTGTGCTAACTCATCTATCAGCCAAGAATCTGTCTTCACACACCATCACACAGGACACAAATTGTTGGTGCTGCTTTGTTTTTTTTTGACAATCTTGTATAGAAGAATTAACCACCACTGAGTGGCATTCCCTGTGAAAGTGTGACATTTTTGGTGCCGTAAATTTCCTCACACAGGTTCCTTTGTCATCTTTGCACTACACATTTCCCTTGTATGTTAATGAAGAGTGCCCCTCTATTACGATAAAGATTCAGATGGAAAAGTAATGCCAGAAGAGTCGCATTCAGTAAGGACTTGAGGATATAACTTCTTCAAGAGAAGATCCACTGTTGACTGACATTGAGATGATTTTTTTTATTTTTATTTACCCATCTTGAACAATGCCCTCAAAACAGTCCTCATCAAGTGATCAAAAGAAGGTTTGAGCTTCATCCACGTCTAAAGACAGCCATTTGAGAACCAGGAACGGAGAACTCTCAGGATTTCTACTGATACACAGTACTGTATTTAAATGTTTTTGTTATGTGTAATATACTGTACTATAGGTTTGCTGTACTTGCACAGTTTTTTAAACTTCTCTTCAGTTTCTTTTATAACTTGAAAAAATAGATGTGATTTTCTTTTTGTCTAAAGTGGCTGTTTTTTTCTTTTTCTTTATGTAATTACCTATTTAGTTACGGTAGAGAAATCCTGCTCTAAGAAAAAATGATTACCTGCAGTGAGTGATTACATTTTGATTTTTTTCCCCCTCCTGTCCGTTGTACAGTAATATTTCTTCGTAACATCTCACGAAAACTAAGCATTACAGATCAAGTACCTACATTGTTACGTTACATTTCAAACACCAGTCACGTAATACAACAAGCTTAAAAAAAAACAAAACTGCGTGGCGCAAGTGGCCTTTGGGCTGCAATACTTAGCTCATGGGTGCTATTCCATTGTGGTTTCCATATATTTTCCTTCTTTTACTTTGCTGGTTTGTCTGTCTTGGGTTATAGTGGTGGTTGAGCTCAACTGTGAAATTCACATTGCACATAATTTGAAAATAAAACTATTAAAGGTGAAGTTTATTCATTTATTCTCCTTTTTTTTTAAAAAAAAACAAACCCCAAAACAAACATGTATGATGTTGTCAGTAACTACAGGTAGACATCCATTGGGTGATAAGAAGAGTCAAACCCACTGAATAATGACCTAAAATGATGTTGGATGCCTGTGCAGTAATGACTTTTTCAGCCGAACTAGATGCAAAGGAGGCAGGTCTTATGATGAAACTAGTCGGAACTGCGAGAAAACCCCCAGGCCACCGGGGTGACACGTGACCAGACCTCAAATAAAGCAGCAGACTGAAACTTGAGCAACTATAAGATAAACGGGCTGAGCAGGCGCCTGATGAGAGGTAAGGTCTACTCTGAGTTTCTACAATATACACGAGCGCGTTGTCTGTAATGCTTTGAAAGGTACAAGTTTAATACCGCAGTTACGCTGTATCATCGTGTGACCTGCACGGTCCGACTCCTTCCTTTCTTTCATTCAAAACGTCTGCACATCTGACACGACTCTGACATCTCTGCTGTATTAGTTATTTGCTTGTGCAACAGTTCTGGGTGAACAGTACAAACAGACTGGTAGACCTTAAGTGCCTCTCGCTCGAGTTATTTATGTTTTTACTCGTTAAGTAAATAACATTATGTGAAAGAACAGATTCAGGTTCTTCTGTTTCTCTTATAACTAAAAAAATAAATAATTTTATGGGGTTTTTTTTTGAAGTGGCGTTTTTTTTCGTCATGCAGTGACTGCTCAACATATTCAACCGAAACTTTTTTTTGTATTTATACTGCATTACTTTTGTCAACATGGAGCTTCATCAGAATTAGCAAGGCACACTATCACGTGTTTTTTCCCAGAGGCAAAACAATACCAAACTTCACTATTTAAAGACGCAGTGAGAAACTTAAGACCTTATAGATAACACGCATATTCACATTCAGTAGCTATAAAACCAAAGAGTTTGTATTAATTATATGCTGAGAAATCAGCGTCATGAAAGTAATGCTTGGTCAGCCTGGTTATGTAGCCTATTGAGTTTACAAACATGACTTTCATAGCGTCAGAAAACAGTAAACGATTTAATTGTCATAAAGTGTTAGTCTTTCTATTAAAATACCGGCCAATTAATGTCAGAGCGATGTGTTCAGTCCATTTTAAAAATGTGGGTACTCATTTGCTGTCATTAATAGGTTTACAGTCAATTCTACTTGCAAATATGACTATGGTGCATAAATAAGCATTTGTACTTACTCAGTTGCAACATAATATGTTGCTGTTTTTGATAATATAATGCCATGTAGCCTATGTTTTCCACTCTCCGAACAGAAACATGTCCCCTGCTCCAGCTGATGGGTTGGATTTCAAACCTGTTGATGGCGGTTGGGGCTGGATAGTGGTCTTTGGAGCCCACATTTCCATTGGATTTACCTACAGCATGCCCAAAGTCCTCTCCATTTTATTCAACGAGATCCAGGAGGAATTAGGAACCAGCTCCAGTGAAATAGCATTGATTCCCTCAATCATGCTAGCTGCCACGTATGGAGGCGGTGAGTTCATTCAGTGTTTGTTGCATCGGTCTGCCTATCTGGAAAAATAACTACCTGTACTTTCAGTAGCATGCCTGTGAAAAAAATAGCACTGTTGGATCGTTCACACATCAGTTGCTTTATACTAACAGAAAAAGGTAGGCTTACCTTTAAGTATCTCAAGGTCTTATTCACGAGTGAAGGGAAAATGGAGCATGAGATGAACAGTTTGGTTTGGTGCGGCATCAGCAGTAATGCAGGCATTGTACTGTACCATGGTGGTGAAGAGGGAGCTGAGCCGGAAGGCAAAGTTCTCGATATACCAGTCGATCTGTGTTCCAATCCTTACCGATGGTTCCTTCAAAGAGATCCAGGAGGTTTTGTTTATCACATGTATGTGCACAAGGATGCACGCACAGGAGTGACACGGTGCACATTACTGCAAATGTTATCGCACTATGCAACAGTGAAGGCAGGGAGGAAGAAGGCAATTTAAACAATGGTGGATTTAAAATACTTAGTTTAGACTTTTTTTTTTCTTTTTTTTTGAGGAAGGAAATGCACTTCACAGTCAATGCATTGTGGTGACACTGAATGTAAATGTAACTTTTGTTTCTTTCCAAGAAAAGTCCTGTTTGTTTCAAATAGAACTCTCCTGCCCTTGCCAAAAAAAAATAAAAAATTCAAAATAAGAAAAAAAAGTCTGAAAGAATAACAAGAGAGACTTGGCAGTATAGAGAGAGACGGTGAGACAGTTAGACTACCACACATTGGCTTCAGACTACTATTTAGAAGGCCCGTTTTGCTAAATGCATCGCAAGCAATGACTAGCTTGTCTATGAAAACCACGCGCATGCACATGATACGAGCACACACAACAGCCACCGCAAGCGGAAAACCATCCTCGCGCGGGAGAACACGACATTAACCATGAAGGGAAAAGCTTGTGCTGCGCGAGCATGTAGCTGTGAAGAGCACATGCTCGACCCTCCCTCCACGCTCACAACTGCACAACACGCTCGCTTGGTTGCACAGGCTACTCACACGGTGAAGTTGACTTTTGAGACTTTGGAGGCCGGGGTTAGGTGGATGACGTCTCCTCCCTTTGATTGGTCACTTTGGTTTGATCACCGACACAGTCAAAGTCCGGCTGTTGGCATGAGAGAACGGTCCATGCTCTTGTAGGTGAGTGTTGTCGTTTTTTTTCTCCCTCTAAATGCACATTTAAAGAGGCGCCAACTCATGAAGAAGACTCTGTGTTTATGTAAATATACAGCATATAGCTTGAGAGCCATATGTAGGAATTTTTCCGTACTTCCCAGGATGAAAAAGCTAAATACGCTAGCATATGTAGCTAATGTTAGCCTTGTTGTTATGCTGTGTCCATGCTTCAACACCCCAGCCCAGGTAAATGCACAGTCTGAGTTTGTAAGAATTGGAGCTATACATGTCTAAATGTTTTTTTTTTTTTGTAGATGCGCCAGGTTTTTAGTGATGTCTGATCTGAGCTTTTGATTTAAAATCCCTCTTTTCCCTCACATGTCTCTGCAATGATGCTGCTGCCACCATCGTCTTCCTGAATGTGCAGCTACAGATCCTCGAACTCAGCACTCCTCTGCAGCACTCAGCATTTACTGTCTATATAAAAGTGTTTCAGTACAAGTTTGTCCATCATTTAGCCAGTGACCAATGTATTGTAGTAACACATGGCTACAGATTGTCCTTAATGCTTATTTTAACGAGGCAGAAAATCCTCTGTGAGACACACAGTCCAAATGTTAGATTTGTCTGAAATTTCTCAGGTGAGTCTGCAGTGACACAGCGTTTTATTGAGTGCATGTTTTTTGCCCAATAACAATAAACAAATACAATTAAGTCTCCAGTCTCATGCCTTGTCTTTAACCCTGTTCTGAACCTAGTTAATCAATAATAATAGTGGCAAATTGGCACTACACAAGGCAGATATTCTTCACATTTCTTTCACTGATCAGAATCTCTCAGGTTTTAATTTTCACTGCAGAATTTTTTAGTTCAGTGTTCTGGATGAGCCGCAAGTGGTATGAAACAGAACAATTCAGCACTCTAAAAAGGGCAGTGAAAGATCAGCCATGATCAGAAAAATTGAGAATTTAGTACGCAAGTTTTGTATAGTTTATTTTTTGTATTTGGCCTTACATTATTCAATTTCAAAAGTATTTTTGTTTGATTGTTGCAAGATTTTTTCTTTTAACTCTTTGTGTGATTTTGTTGATTGTTGTTAAAATGGCGAGGATTAATCTGACTGCAGGCTGTTTACAGTTGTAATTGACTTAAACGTGTTGAGTGCGTTATGTGGAAACATGATGATACGTTTAAGAGGATCGTTGCTTCAGATTGTTTGCAATTAAACAAATTTACGGCAATTCTTTGTGATCCCTTCTAGACTGGGCTTCATTTCCCTAAATCCAGGTTAAGATGATCTTAGTCCATTGAGTTACAATGGGACTACAACGTAAGATCATCTCAGCCTTAAGATGCTTTTTGGAAATGGGGCTTTGGTCTACAACCAAAACCAACCTTGTGGTGAGCACAATTCAAAATACAACATCAAAGCCACTGAGACAATAACGTTTTGGCTGATTTGGGTCCTTGAGGTTTGAGGTGGGTCTTCCATGGGTTGAACTTGTTCCAACTTGTCCCGCAGATGTTCGATCTGATTGAGATCTTGGGGGTTGGGGGCTGTGTCGCCACCTAGAACTCCTTGTAATGTTCCTTGAGCCATTCCTGAACAGTTTTTGAGGTTTCGCGCAGTGCATTGTCCTAATGTTTCCCAGCAGAACATTGCATTGTTCAAGAAATGATCATTGTTAATCACTTCGCCTGTCAGTGGTTTTAATGTTTTGGCTGATTGGTCTACATTTTAAATAATAGAAAAGATGAGAACACCAAAACAAGCTGTTGATAGTGTGCAGTCCTGCAGAGTAATTCAAAAAGGACTATAGTGTTTGCAGTAGTTTTATTATTATTATTATTATTATTATTATTGTTTATTATTATAAATGCCAGTATAGTACATCTATCAGGAAAACAGAAAATAATACTTATGTAGACTACAAATTACTTAAATTGGGATATTTATTAAAACATTGTGGTGAAGATTTGTACTGAGTGGGACATCTAACAGGTGAAAACAGTTCCCTCTGATGGACCAACTAGTGGTATCGCTGTTTATAAGCTGCCTCAAACGTATCTTTGGCTTTGCCATACTGCACTTTCTTGTTATTTATTGGCCCACTTATATGTTGATATATCTGTGATGAGCTATGTCAGCAGATATATGTTTTCTCAATAAACCACCTGGTTGCCATGCATACATCAACTTAACACCTAGAATTGCAGCAGAGATCTTTTGAACTCAGTGAAGTGTGAGGTCACATGCCTTTAGGCCAACACAGGTTCTGTAGACATGTGGGTTAGTGTGTTTATATTGGCTTGCATATAAAAGCCTGCAGGTTAACCAGGTTGCTTGTTTTTTGTGGCTGAGCTGTTGTTGTTTTTTTTATCTCTTGGTTTTCTTTCTCTTTTTGGATTGTATTTTCTTCCCATAGGGCTCTGACATACTGAGTTCACCTCCAAAAACTGGCACTGATAATGGTCTCCTGATCAAACACTCTTTAAATTGCCTCACATCTTCTGTTAAAAGTTGCGCTTGAACACACCACAAAGCCTATAGCTAACAGTCAGGCAAGCAGGCAATGCTATGTATTTACGAGCAAAGGGAAAAAAAAAAAGTTTTGGTCTGTCTCCTCTACAAATAAAGCAACTATTGTGCTGAATACTCATTTGGACCAGATAGATAATTGATAAATCGAGTTTACATGAGTAAAACGCCCCCTGAAATAGTTTGAGGCTGCCTAATAAGTGGAATCATGTTAGCATGTATTACTCACCTGACTTAAATTTAACTACTCACACTAACAGTTTTTATTCTGAGTCATTTATGAGTGGTTTTATTTTTCATCTTCAACATTTAGATTCAACACACAGGTTCATACATAATGTATTTAATTTAAGTAATTGAATTTAATAATTGAATTTAAGTTGTAACTACATCCCCAAAGTCAGCTAGCTCCCTCCCTCCTAGCAGATGTAGAAAATGAAGCAGAGGACTGTGCAGGACAACCAATGTGGAGGGCGTGGCCTTGCAGGAGGTAATTAGACACCAACAGTTCAACAGTGTCGCAGACTGACCAGGGCTCAGTGCAGCATGAATGTATCATTTAGACATGGATACGGTGAGAGCGCTCAGCCTTGCTTTCAATTTTGCCCAGTGGCCACTCGCACTAATGCTGCTAAAAATTCCCCTGCGACCCAAAAAGCATTTTCCCCATAGACCACCATTATAAAAGAGACGTCTGTAAAACTGTTGACAGGACACCTCAAACTGCAAACAAGGTCAGATATGACTCGTTCTATTATGATTTTTTTTTATCCATGGAGGTTTTATATTTGTGAAAGTTTTCTTGAGCCGAGAAAATCGATTTAAAATCTCTGACGTCATCACAATGTTAAGTCTATGGGCTGAGCGGGAACCCGTGGGCGGGGCCAGCAGGAGAAACACTACTGTGCATATTCAGTGGGCTGCATAACCAGGAAGTAAACCTGGAAGCTAGAAAACTTTTTTTGGGTGTATGCGCCAGGCGAGCAATTTGCATTGGATTGAATAGGCGCCATCTTTGCATCTGGTATCTAGTTCTTCTTTATAAATCTATGAGCAGGAGCAGCCAGCTGGTAGTCAGAGCTAAGCATGAGCAACAGGGTTGCCATATCTCATGCATTGAGCGTGAGGCAAAGGCAAATCGACACAAATCTCACGCTCTCACACCACACATGGCCTTTCTCACCCTAACTTTCACCTTCGCTTCCCCCAAAGTTGTTTTTTCAAGTTTATTGTGTGTCTACGCCGTTAAAGGTGCAACTTGTAAATATGACCAGAATTTGAAGGTATCTCATACTGTCTGCTGGAGTTGTCTTGGGCCGTAATTATTTTTGGACCGTTAGCTCAGTTAGCGGTGAAGCTATTGGCATTACATCAGACTGAAGTCTGCCCAGATCGTGACCTCGGATCAAACGGCGAGTCACTGCGGATAACGAGCTCAGCTCAACCGGGCAGCTCAAACCCCAGGAACATACCAGACAGGGATGGTGTCGAGACCGGCAGATGTCAGTTTCAGGACGGGGGATACAGTATGGAGGTGATATACAGTGGCTTCGACGAGGACTATGACTTCAGGGATGACAGGACACAGTAGGCGGGGACAGGAGAGAGTCAAGCAGCTGAACAGAGAGATAGAATTGGTGAATTGAGGATTTATTTAGACCAGACCAGAGGTGATTGTTGAAAGCCAAATCAAGACAGTTTTGGCGATTTTTATTTCTTTTGTCTTGTTGGAATGAAGTGTGTTTCAAGATGAGTTAAGAAGGTAATTAAACTTGTCTTAGTTCAGTATTTTTCTGTATTGTAAGGAAAATAGGTGTAAGAAATTATGTCTTTTCTTGTTTTTGTTCCCCATTTGTACCCATCAGACTAAATGCTAAGAGATATGTGCAACACAACACATAGACGTCTTTGACAACGTCAACACTGTTGTTTCTTGCCATAATGCAAATATTTAAGCTAACGCTGAGCATTTAATGAGTCATGTTCACTTATGTATCCTGATGAAGAGAGACAGAAAAGCAGTTTCCAAATTATGCACATAAAAAAGAGACAAACTACTTTTATTTCATGTGGGCATGACTGACATAATGTTTCACCACAGATGGTCTATTTCAGGTAAAAGTGAAGAAGTGAACATTTATTTAATAGACTTAATGAGTCATCTGATATGAGACATTTCCAGAAAGATAAGAGACTGATTTGGTCACTTCTGTAATCTTATTGTCTTCCTGTGATAGACTTGGATGTGGGGGCTCACACCTGATCTGTGGTTTGGTGGTGACAAAATCTGGCACCACATATGTCACGTGCCTCCATGGCAGCCAATAGCAAAATTAATTTGCAATAGCCAGGTTTCAACCAGTAGAGGGCAGTCACTATGCATATTTATAACACAATATGTATAAATACTTTGCACCAAAATGTCAAGAATTGTACCTAAATCAATCAATAACACTACTAAATACCCATTTACATTAGTATTCAGCTAAAAAAAGTGCCAGAGTATGGGATGGCGTTGGGATCGTCTGTCCATCTTTTATTTTAGACAGATTCATAGACATTCATAATATTTTTATGTACTGTGTATATATA
>JBBPCS010000359.1:10516195-10535752 GCA_037974645.1 Hollardia meadi
TTAGGTTGTGTGGCATAAACTTGGATTGTATCAAAGATATACAACAAACCCTAAAGCAGCTTTCTGTCTTTGGCTAAATACATTTTAGTGTATATGAAAAAATCTCAGATAGTTCCCATGGGGGAGGCCACCTTCCATTGTAAAAACTAAGATTGGGGTTAATTAATATTTATCAAATAAATACTAGTAAGATATACATAATAAAAGAGACTTGGTGCAGTTTGGAATCACATTTAGCCGAATCCAATACATTTGATGCATGTATTAATTGCATTTTACTCAGTTTTGTTTGAGTAAAACCAGCTTTGAATCACTGAGTTGAATTTAATTGTAATTGATCAGTAAAGTCAAAGATGCAGAAAATAAATTCTACTCATTGGAAGATCTTTGGTTTTAATCACACTTCTGGCTGAGACATTTTGCACCACGTGGACATCTATCATCATCTGCCACCATGTCACACATTTCAGGGACTGCTGTTTTCCAAAGGTAAGACCTGTTTAATTATGGTTACAAACAATTTATAATGAAGTTACTGTCGCAGTTGAACAGTGTTTTGCTTTAATGCAAGTTACCAAATCAACTCAACCTAACTTTGCTGTGCTGTAGTCTGTCAAAGTCAGTCTGCGTTGTCTTTGATTCGACTAAAAACAGAGACTGACAAAGTGGTCAGCTCAATGTCCCAATTTAATGTGAGTTCCTAAATATAACGTTATACTGTAATGCTCTTTTAAGAAACCAGCTAATCCTGGTATGAGAACAACCTCCACTCCTCCCCTACCTTGACAAGCTAGCTAACAAGTAGCCCAAAGCTAACAAGTAGCCCACTTTAGAGATCATATTAATGCATAAATACAGGAACAAACATTATTGCTCTCAAAGGAAAGTCCGAGTTACATTTACTGCATTTCCTTTGCTCAAGTAAATTAAATAACATCTTTTTACTCAAGTAACATGTTAAATGAAGTATTATTTTTTCAGCTTTCATACATTTTTGGAGAAAAATCGCAAAGCTGTATTTTATTTTGTTACATTTTAGAACAGAGTACACTAGTTTACTAGCTTTTCACTGTCAGAGTTTCAAATAGACCTCTTTTTCTTGTTACCTTTTTGGCCTAAGGCAACAAAGGCAAATGGCAGTGTAAAATCTACAAGTGTTTGTCTGCCAGATGATTTAACCCAGAAGGTAAACCATAAGCAAACATGGAAGTCATAAAATGACAAAAATGATGATCAGAATTAGGTTACTTCTTGCCTTTAAAAATGTTTTAATAACAATACTGTATTTACACTTGTAATAGTTGAGGTTTTAAAACTGATTTCATCTTTTTTTTCTTTTTTCTTTCAGATTTAAGCAGAGTGTCACAGAATCACAACGGTGCACCTTGAGTCACAGCTGACTGAATACACTCCCAGTCTTTTGAACCTCTTCCACTTCAAGGGCAAACCGCAGGGTTGAGGTGGCACCCTATGCAACTCAAGGTATCCTTAAATCAATATAAGTGTTGCTTATATTTTTTTTAAGGGTTTTGTGATCAAACTGATGGAGTATCATTTGCATATTATTATCCCTTGTGTCAGTGTTGTGTCTCTTTCAGGAGCTCTGTCATACTTTAACATTTATCCAGTTTTTAGTCAAGTCAAGTTTTATGCTACTCTTTTAGATCTTGTTTCTATCTCTATGTTTTTACAAGGTAGAAGATTTTAGTGATCAGTTGCTCATTTTTTAAATAATAATAATTAAAAAAAAATATTATTACTTAAGTCTACAGGAGGTAATTAGAGCCTGTGATTGTCTCTAAAAAATAAAGAGTATAAAATGATTGCATACCTTTTTAAATTGTTTGTACACAGTCATTGGCCAATTTATTAGATCTAAAGTCATTTAGGTTTATAATGTTCAGTTTTTGTTGACATAATCCAAAATATGTATATTAAATTGTTTATTATTGAGGTCACAGTTAAAAGTGATCCGTACTGAACTGCATTATACTGAAAGGTGTTTGAGCCAAGTAAAATGTCCTATTAGTGCACCTCTAAAGCTCACTGATTAATGTGTTATATCTTGTTTATTTAATCCATATAAAAAGTTTTTGTTGGGACCAGTGACTTGGAGTCACAGCTGGTACCCTGGGAAACCTCAGTAATGACAGGATGTGTTTGATTAGACTGGTCCCTGAGACTGCACATCGAGGATCCCTGCTAGGGGTTTGTTTAACAGTAATATACAGTAAGCCGCCTAGTGTTAAAAAGTGCATCTTTAACAAAGTCAGTGGATGATTTTTACACCATGAGGATGAATGTTTTTGTGATATCAGGCTCCAAGCAGACCTAGCATCAGCATGACAAGAGATGTTGTCATTTGGTGTTTGATGGTGTACCTTAAGGCACCTACACATCAACTAAGTAATCATTGTCCACTGTGTAAGTGTGCAAAGTTTTTTGTTTTCCTTTAAGGAATTTTTAGTGGAAAAAAAACCTAGTAGCTTAAGAAAAGGGAATGCATAATGAAATGGAATTTTTAAGTCACTGTCACATAGTTACCAATTTAAGCCAATGTAGCAGATTAAACAATGTATCCCTGTTGTGTACATGCATGATTTCTGTCTTTGTTTATCTCTTTCTATTGTATTGTTGTATTTTGGCATTTTACACTTGAAAGATTTTGTGTAAACATGATGAGACAAAGTTGAACAAATAAAGGTTTACCTGCTGTTGTTTTTATGCACTGTGTTTACTCAACTTCAGTAAATTGTGGCATGATATTGGGTAGACTAAATAACAAAGTGACACCCAATATTATTGAATAGATTTAAGGACTGATGAATTGAATTTAAACAATTAAATTAGGTGCATGTAAATAAGAATTGTAGTGTACATTTAATTAATATAAATTAATTTCACCTGGATATTCAGTAAAAAGTAAACCAGTTTTATATCCTTCAGATATTAAGTAAATCCAACTTACTTTTACTTGGTGACATAGTAAATTTGAATTCATTTTCCCGAATCAAATTGATTTGGATTTACCAAGTAACCAATGGTCACATTTTTTATGGTGAATGAGATGTCACAAACATCTCTGGTTAAATCCTTAGATTTCAATAGATTGTATCAGTAATTATATATAATATAGTAATAATAATTCATTAATTAAGTGACTCCCAATGTATGCTGTTAGTGGGGATTAATGGAATGGGTCAGATTCACTTTACTTTTATTTTTCAGCAACAGCCTACAAGCTGAATTATTAAACGTTTTTTGCCTCCAATCCTTCAAAGACAAGAAAAAGCCCCCTTTCAACTGATGACTTATAACTCCGGCATTCTTCAGTCTCTGTTAGGGCTTTAGATCGAAGTCATGGAGAGCTACCTTCATGGTCTAAAGAACTGTGTAATCAGAAGGCTATTGTTTACTCTCTCTGCTTTCTTGCCATTTTCAAGATTAGTGCACTCGTGAAAATCCTGCTATAAAAAATTCTTGTCATTCAGTAAAAACAGAAAAATGGAAGGTAAGGACAGTGACAGTCTCTGGAAAAGGAGCCATTTGGGAAAATAGATTTCGAGTATCTATTTGTAATCAATAGAATCAAAGCAGCTTGACGTGCTGTTGGAGTCTGTATCAGCTACCGAAGTAGGCAGGCAAATAAATGTAAACGTATTAATGCTAACTGCTAAGGTATCTACTTTGTTGTGAAATAATGTTACAAGAAAAATTTTCTCTGGGCTGGATGAATTTTTAAATGTAGTCCTCGAGCAATGGCATTTGGATTTAGTAATGAAGGTGTGGCACGAGAAGTTAAGAAACTTTGTAAGTCGTTAGTGAAGAGAGGTCCAGTTTAGAATGATTAGTTGATTAATTACTTAGCCTATCAACAGAAAAATAAATTAGCATCTATTTTGATAATCAATTAATCATTTTTCAATTGAAAATTCTCTGAATGTTATATATTGAAGTTGGGACATCTACTCACTTGTTGCTGTGAACGTTACAGCTCTACAGCCGTCTGTCAACCAATTAGAGGCTGTGTTCCTAACTTGTTGGCCAATCAGAGCTCCCCCCTGTACACACTATGTGGAATAAGAAGTGTTACAACAAACAGCACACAGAGTAACCTTCTCAACCGTAACGCCAGTATTGTAAGTGACTCTTGACACAGAATTAGCAAACTATCAAAATGGCCAAAGCTTTTATTTAGTAATCAGCTTGTGCGCCAATCAATATGTCAACTTTCAACTCCACCCAGAGCGGCCTGTTAAGTGTCCTAGTCACGAGTAAATACACTACAGTACTGTAGCTGCACACGACTTAATCAGCTGTGTATCTCGGCCCTCTGATAAACTTTTCCACTGCCTCTAACTTGAGTTTTAATGAGGTGAAACTTTATAGGCCCCCCAGTTTGTCTGATGTGACACTGTTCTGAGGCATTCATTTAAAAGGGTAAATAAGTGTATCCCTGCACGTCTAACATTCTCCTCCAGGGGGCTCAATCGTTATGTCTCCCCTAACTAGTCTGCTTGTTACTGTTCCCCCAAACCGCCGGGTCAATCCAATTAGAAGGAAGTGCGATAAGTGGGTGTAATTAGCCTTTTGCTTTGGGTGTTTTATGATGCTCAGTTTAAACTCTCGTCATTAAAGTCCTGTACCTGGGCCATAATTAAGCCGTGAATACATTAAAAAAGAGGTGACTATGCCAGATGGACTTAATTACCGCTCAGCCAATCAAGGACTGTCTTAATGGGAGTGATGGTCATTGGTGTACATGCACCAGATGAGTGCTATCAATCAGATGATACAGCCTGTGTTGAGACGGCTGAAAAGGATCCAAATGCAAAGTGACCTCTTCTAGCGTAGTACAGTATAGTAGATGCACACATAAACATCATTACCATCGTTTGTAGTGAAGATAATTGGTGTAATTAATTTAATAGATTTGGATAAGATACTATAACGTGCTATGCAATAAAGGTGCCTTAATGGATCCTATCAGTCTTAACAAGAAGAATAACCCAACCTTCAAGAAAAGTGGAGGGAAAAAGCTGAGCCCGGTTGTCCCAAACTCCTGAGTAAGGTGATAATGTGAAAATAAACAAATGGTTTGCAAAGTATGTATTTTTTAAGCATCGATGACGCTACTAGAGAAAAAGAAGAAATATATCTCTTCCCTTAATCTTTCTGAAAACGATTAAGATATCGAATCACTCAGCACTAAAATGGTATAAAGGGGGGGTTGTAATACAGAGAGGTGGAGACACATGTCCCACAAGCAGAGACTGAGAGCGACACCGGCCCATCGATCCACGTCTAGAGGAGGAGGCGGTCGGGTCTAGGTGTGGTTAAGACTCTGAAAACCTTGAGGCTTAAATCTGATCTAAACTACATTTGTCACTTTCTGCAGAATTGGTCTCGATATTTATGGCTCTGAGAATGGGCCTCTCTTCTGATTCGTTTCAGTAGCAGCCTTCCCAATTGCCTTAATTTCCAACATGGCTCTTCTCAAATTGGCCTGTGGACACTCTCACTCTCTTGCACTCACACTCATAAGCCAAAATTTGAGTTTGGTCTTGCTCTTCTCCTTCAAACTTGATTAGTGGTCGAATGAAGATACTATTGAGTGACATACTGTGTTTTTCTTGTCACGGTGTGAAACATTTTCAAGTGTGTTTTTGTTAAACAGACATAGTGTGGCCTAAAAGGGTAGAACTGACTAATTTCTTTGCATGCATCTGCTCTTCTCCACACAGGGTTCCTAGTGGACATCTTTCATGACTACAAGTACCTTTTCCTTATGTGTGGCTCAGTGATCTTGATTGGCGGGCTCTTTCTCTTCATCATGAACATCTACAACTACCACATGCGGAAAAAAGAGGAAACAGCAAAGGACATTGAGCAGAACCAAAAAAACATAGAGAAACAGGACCAGGTGGAGATGAAACAGACCACTGAGGCAGTGACAGAAAAAACTGAGCCTGAGGCTAAAGAGGAGATCGAAACTGAGAGAGGTTCATGTCCCGAGGAGGCAGAAACACCAAAATAAATCTGAATCTTCTATTAAGCATGCCTGTCAGGGGGCATGCTTATCACAAGCCAGGTTTTCATCCAATTGTAGCGCAAATTTTAACCAAATTTTCAGAATGAATGCACCATTACATCCTCCTTAAACAAATATTAGAAGTTGATTCATCAGGATAAACAGCTGGTGGCTCTAACTCTCCAGTCAGGTGATATTACATAACTGCAGAAGGACGGTGTCACGAGATGACATATTTAAAAGAGTGCCTGTCAAACCTCAAATGGTTGAAAACAATGTAGAGAATGTGATGGAAACATGGCATTCTTTCTTTTCTTTTTTTTCAAGTAATAATTTCAGGAAGATTACAGTCTCCTCATGGCCCTCATGCATTCATCTGCCGCCATTTTCATTCTCTTCAGTGGAACAGAAGCTACAGTGAACATTTAAGTCACATGGTTCATGTACATCATGATTTATATTATGAGTCTGTTTCCATTTCACATTTTTTTATGCACACACTGAAAATACGCACAAAAACAAGTGGTTGGAAACGCACTTATACCGCCCTTCATTCATTCTGTCAGTTAATAATAATTTTGATGTTTGATTTTCCATTTAGGTTATTTAACAAGCAAACAAGACTACAAGAGCCTATAGTCCTGCTAGCAGCTCTGTAAAGATGTACTGTACTTAGGCGTAATTGTGCTTGACCTGTCACAATGCTAACATGCTCACAATTACTGCTCACAATATGCTCGTGGTAAGCAGGTATAATCCTCACCAGGTTCACCTGAGTGTGCGTGTTAGCATGCTAATATTTGCAAATAACATCTGATGGATATGCCATCAGTGGTGGGTAGCAACGAGTTACATTTACTCTGTAAAAAGTTACTTGAGAAACTTTTTAAAGTAAATTGTACTTTTCTAAGTAGTTTTGATACATGATACAATTATCCTTACTTGAGTAGATTTTTAGAGAAAACTAATTTTTTACTTTGTTACATTAGGATATATTTATTGCACTACTTTTATTTATTGATTTCTGCCTTCACAATCAGTTAAGAGGCAGGTGGTCAGCTGGTCCCAGGTCTGCTGGTGCTCTGTTATCATGCCGCAGCCATGCTTCCACATGACTCTTTTCAAAGCAGCATAATGGCTGAAAATAGAAACATGGCTTTCAAATAGCACTAGCAGCTAATATTTATAGACAAATTGACAGCGCACACTGCAGCAGGCTCAGTGGGACATCAGAACCATACTGACAATGAACTGACAGACAGCAGTAAGTGTGTCTGTCATGCAAATGTAAATAGGTTTGATATTTTATACACAAAGTATATCATGCTTCAAAACTACTCTTTTCTGTCGTAATGTAAATATTCAAGAATAGGCAAGTTGGGACATCTACACTGAAATGATAAGAGTTTAAGAACTCTAACGCGGACACTCTTGATATTTACTTTTTGACATTTAGACATGGTCTATTATGTACATGCATATGATTTGCTGATTTATTTGACAAATTATAATATAATATAGGAAACAACAGGCAAAGAATACAAAAGCTTAATAGAGTGTAACAATTTAATATTTTGTGATTAGAAGACCATCTGTGGTTGAAATAATTCCAGTCATATCCACATCAGATAAAAGACTTAGGGAAAAATACAGTAGGTTTTTTTTTTTTTATTCTTAAGGTACAGGTACTCACTACTCAAGTATTTTTTTTTTTGTGAATACGTTTGTACTCCAGTAGTTATTTTGATGATTAATTAACAGTTCTTTGCTACTCTACCCACCACTTGATTTCATTAATTTTGAAAGTATTTTCTCAACATCATGATGGTTTTGGATAAAAAGTTAGGGAACCACTAAAGTTGTCACAATTTATGGGAAGTGCTTGAACAAAATTCACGAGTCACACAGAATGCTGAAATGCACATAGCCTCAATATATAAGTGAGGGAGTGAATCTTAAAGGTCACAGATTATGCAAAATACAGTGGGGTTTTTTTCAACAGGAATATGTGTCCCCTGCTTGTCTAAAGACCGTCCTCTCTCTTTTTTGTTCCGTTTAAGAAGATTTGTGTGCCACAACAGCTCAGATTTGCCCGTCTGACATCTTATGGGGCTTAGCACCACCTCCAGATAGGTGGCTGTCCTCTAGCTAGATGACCCACCCATGTTTTGTGTTGTTTTCTAATGCTGTAATATTGAGGGACAGTCAACAGAAACTGTCAACATTAAGCCTAATTTTAAGCCATCTAAATAACAAAGAGCAATAGGTTGTATGCCAGCTGTTGGTATTTGTAAATCACAGTATTGCAACACTAACTCAGATAATGTTAGCGTTGTTGTAATACAGAAGCCACAAGCCAGTTTTACTCCAGGATTCTCGCCAGTATGTGTTTGTGTGTTTTGGCTTTATGTAATTCACTTGGTAGATATACAGTATACCCTGGAGGTAAATGTATACCCTGAAGGTAACATTATAGCTACATGTGAAAAACAAATGGTCAAAATGCAGGAATTAATTTACCTGGCAAGTATGATTAGCTCCTGGCATCTTCCTTGCTCACAACATTAAGTTGTTGCATTAGTGGCTAGCTGGAGAGTGGGGCCGAGGAAAATAAGGATCAGATTCCTGATTGAACATGTGCAGTGGGGAAGTTTTTGGTTTATAAGCAGTTATTGGGTTGATTGTCATGGTAGAAGTGCAGCTAATATTGGTTTAGTTATTGCCTGGCTACAAAAACACATGAATGTATTATGTAGTTCCGGTTATGACGGTGTTGCTCAGCCTTGCTTCCAATTGTGCCCACTGGCCAGTTGCGGTATTGCAGCGAAAAGTAACCCTGCACCTCAAAAAGCATATTTCCCATTCCCACCACCATTATAAAAGAATTGTCTGTAAAACTATTAACAGGATACCTTGAACTGCTAACAACTTCAATAATGGCTCTTTCTCTGGTATCCTTAGATTTCTAATAAATTTAGCTATTGAATCCAAAGATGGCAGTAAAAGAAAATTGTTGCTTGGCGCGTACTTGGATACAATAGATGAGAGCAGCGCATCCGGGTACTTTGCCGTTGCGTCATGGCCCCGCCCCTTTTCCGGGTGAAAGCAGCCAATTCCAATTTAATAGCATAAAATAAGAATATGTCTTGCTTTTTAGCTATTAGGAGCCAGATCCTATGGCCAGTCAGACAAACAGTAATGCTGTGTCATTGCTGATCAATGAGGGGCGTCGTTATATAGAAAAACGAAATAAGGGTTTATGAGTGTCCTTTCAGTCTGCCTCCATCAAGTGGACAAACAACCCCACAGAGGTGTCACATCCTGACATAAAGGCTGATGTATTTCTGTCATCTGTCACTTTTTCTGTCATTAAGACACGTTACTTTGCTGTTTCAGTCTTCTGTCCAATGTGTCTGTTAATGTAAACCAATTACATTGCTGTGGCGAAGCTGAGCAGCTGTCTCTATTTTGATAGCTGTTTGTGCTTTATAAGCAACCTTTTACTATGAGTTGACAGAAGTAGAAAGCAGGTCAGTTTTAGCTCCACTTCCTACGTTACTTTATGCTGTTATCAAGGTTCCTTATTATATGGTAGGTCAACTCAATTTATTTGAATTATTAATGTTAACGTCCCCTCTGCTCCATTCTTTACAGTGGACAGGCTTGAACCAAACTCCATTTAAAAGCAGGTGTTATTTGGTAGGGCCATATTTTTTCACAGTAAAAACTTTCGTTACACCATCACAAAGAGCCTGCTTATATTTGGTGTTAACATCCAGTCCTGGGTGATCCAATCACAAGTGGACACCTCTGAGTCCGTCAGTTCACACCTGGCATTAACATGCATTTCCACATGCATTCTCTCGGATCTTACTGCTGCTTACCTTAGCAGGTAAGAGACCCTAAACATGCTATTTGCAGTACAGTGAACCAAAGCATGTAATCCATTGTTGTTGCGGCCTCTTGGTATTTCAGAGGATGTCAGTTGAGTAGGCGGTCCTTCAGTGTGGCCCAGGACACATTCGCGTTCACACTGCTGAAAGAATGTGGCCACATGTGGCCTTGACCACCTCCGAATGTGGTCTGAGCGATCGGATCTCAAATGCGCCCTCAATTCGTCTTGAGTACTTAGAGCTGTCCACTTGTGATCGCATCACTCAGGACATATGGTAATACCAGGTCTGAACAGGGCCTATGACTCTTCTAATTCACTCAGATCTACAGGCTCTCTGCACACATGTTAGTTTATTCAGTAACTTCATTAACTAACCTACAATGAAGTCTGCCACAGACGTAGAGTATTGACTGGCCAGGTCCCAAAGTTGATCATTTTCATCCTTTCTCCAGATGGTCTGAGCCAACAGATCCCTTCTTTTACTGTCCTTTGCTCTTTGGGAAGAAAGAAATTCATAATTGTTTGACGTGCAACATGCGAAGCAGCAGGTTTTGGCATTCGATTTGACACTTTTACAGCTCGTTTTTATCCAATAGGGGGCATGGTCGTTCTCACGAAAGGGAACTGACGTATGCCTGCTCTCATATACCACGAGTGGCAACTGGACAAAATTGGAAGCAAGGCTTCCAAAGCAGGGCTGGGCTATGGAATCCAGGTCTAAATAATAAATTGATGTCAGTATCTAGTTCTGTTATACATGCAAAAACACTGGCAGAGCTGTGAGCTGCGGTGCCTTTCTCTAAAATAATGATGAACATGTGAACAAGTGTTTTTCTGTTTCATGCTTCCTAACTGCTTATTTCATAGTAGTCTGATCTCTCTATGAAAATTGTAATTGTACTTGTGGATAATTGTAATGTGTATAAACTCAGGGGACTGCCCTGAGATACTTTGCATTTGCAGTGTTTACAATATAAAACTGTCAATAGTTTGTTCACAGGAAATACTGTAGCAGTCAGCAAAGACATGAAAGTTTTGCTGCTATAACAAGATGTATGTCCTTTTTAGTTGCTGTTAATTCATTGAAAATAAGTACAAATGCCTGTAATGCACATAAAATAACAAAATATGGTACTGAAGTGTGATATTGATTTATGATTATTCTCTAATCCAGTGGTTCACAGAGGCTCCTAAAATGACACAAATTAGACTATGAACCTATGGAGCTCTTTGTCCCAGAGTCCCCATCCCCTGCCTTTAGATGTTTTATTACAGAAAATGTATGAAACCCTTAACCAAAATAGTCATACATTCTGTCATTCATTGTGTTACTTATGGATGGAATTATAGTCAAAATAATTTGTTCCTCTTTGTGCTGGGGATTCCCTGCAACCCCCTCAAGGACCCCTGAGGGTCCCTCTGTCCCATTAGTGTAGTCTTTTAAAAGTTTTTGCCAGAATATGGAAGCCCATAGGAGACTATATTAAAATGATAATGTAAACTTGAACATGAAAATGTAAGTACACAATAACATCAGTTCCCACATATGTATGTTATGTAATGAAAATAAAAATGCAATATTCACATTTGCATTATCGTTTTCACATACTTGTATGGAGGTTCTGAGACAATATTAAAATGAAAATGGAAATACTGTTTGACACTTCATTCTAAAAGACTTAACCTGCTCTACACTGCCCACCAGTCTTGTATTTACATTTACTCATAAGCATGCTCTGCAGTGCCACAATATGAAAATAAAAATAGCATTTAACATTTAATTTTTAAAGATTTAACCTGCTCTAAAGTAGTAGGTTATTGTCCACTTTGGAGCAGGTTAGGGTTTTAAAAATTAAATCTAAAATGCCATATTCATTTTCAAACTGTTAGAAAATTGCTTTTTAATTTTGTTACCAAAATAGCATGGGCTATCTAAATGCACTTTACATTGGGGGCACTGTTTTGCCTATTTAATTTGAATACTGTCCATTGTAGGGCAGATTAAAGTTCCAGTGTTTAGGATTTAGGGACAGTAATGGAAAATAATAATAATATTAGTTGTTAGTAATATAATTAATTGCCAGCATAAGGAAGGTTGAGAGGAGGGGTGTTCAGTAGGTTACAATCTGCCACCACACCACTTAATGCCACTAAATCCTACAGACTGGACCTTTACGTCCACTGAATTTCATTTTAATTTTAATATGGTCATATATACAATATATATATATAATTCCTATGTATTTCTTTATATATATGAAATATATGTATTTAGTTATATATATATATATATATATACACAGACATACGCATATATATGTGTGTCTATATATACAGTATATACAGGTATATATGTATGTATGTGTGTAAAAAATAGATTTTTTACAGATGTCAGAAATGTTTCTTAGTAATGTCAATATAAATATACCAATTATGTTCTGCTAAAGAGGAGAGTGAATAGTCTCATTCCCTTCATCACTTACTGAGGCCAGGACAGATGTAAGCAAGTATTTTGCATTCAAGCAGTGAGGTAAATGACAATCAGACACAAGAGAAATGCAGTCAAATCAAGTTCTACCATGCAGCTTCTCAATGTTGGTGGCTATGTCCAATTTTTCATGACAATTAGAAGACTGGGGAGCAAGTTATGGAAATGTCAGCAGCTTAAGGGCGTGAGCACCTAATGAAGCAATGTCCGGATGTTCCAGGCTAGTGCTCTGAGCTGCATGCAGCCCCATTCACATCAGCAAATCAGTGGGCCAATAAATTAGACAGGCACGTTCAAACACATATTTACACTCATTTTTGCTAGTATTATGCAAGGTCTTCGGACATGACAAGGTGGAATGCTGCCTCAGAGATGAGGCGCCGTGGCTGGCAATCTGTTTATCATTATTATATTTCCTCTCACCTCTTGCTCTCCTCTGGCCTGCTGGCCCTCCTCTACAGTCCACCCTCCCCACAATGTGTGTTCTCTGAGCTCCATGATGGCCGCAAAAACATTTCTCAGTCTCCAGAGGTCAGGTAACTATGCAATTCTAGTTGGAAAAATACTGTGGAGCCAAAAAAAACCCTTCTAAATAACATGCCTTCGGGTAGTTTAATATTCTGCTTTATTGTGTTGTAATGTCATGGTTACTGGTTACATGGTTACATGGTTACTAATGGCCATTTTATGTCATTACGCTGTCAATAGACACAATTCACATGTATGTTTTTCTCCTCTGAGATTAATATGAGCCTCCTCAGTAGAGAAATTGTCCTTCCCTTTGCTGTTTGAAGCCCTTACAATCTGGGTTTCAGTGCCTTTGTTAAAGACATCTCAATAGAATGAGTGCTTGGTTCAAAAGTGGCCTGCTGACGTTGTTGCAAAATTCAATTTAATTCCAAAATGGCTTAAATGAATGTCTTTAAATTGAAAAAGGGGGGTTTTATAAACAGGGACAGGAGTTGTGATTGAGTTTATTACTCATCTGTTAATGAGGACTGCAGTTAGATTGAGTAAGTACTAATTGTAATTGACAGCTCTCAGTTAAATGTCAATTCTTGTTAAACTAGTAGCCAAATTAGGAATGCTTCATTGTAAGTGGGTATCACTCTTCATGAAAACTGCGCCAAACATTTGTGTTCATCAGCGTCTCCTTACATAAATGGAGCGAGTGCAGACAAGAGACTGCTGTCTGGATGTTGATTATAAGCCCTCCTGACCTTTGAATCAGTGTGAAGCAGATCTCAGTTGTTTACAATAGGTGGCTGACCTGATGAATCTGGAGTGGTCTTACACAAGCTAAGAGTCGAAGACAAGCTGAAGGGAAAGAATCTGCTCCCAGAGGGCTCAAAGAGCAGTGGCATCTATCAACAGAAGAAATTGAATGGGATGTTTCAGAGCAGCAGAGATTAGATAGGCCCAGGGTGTTGAGCAAGCACAGGCTACCAATGTAATGCTTTCCTCACCGGAGTGAGATCAAACTTAAAGAACACAGTGGAGCGAGGACACACACACACACACACGCACCTAAAGATCACAGTAGGCATCCTACGGTGGCCTTTAAGTTTGAAGTAGAGATGTGTTGCTTGTTATTTGCTCAACAAGAACACAGAGATAATGACACTAGAGATTTGCTCTTTCAACATTAAGCACGTCGGGTATCACGCGATTCCCATTGGAGTGTGAGTATTAGTATCTGAGCAAAAGTTCATCTAAAAGGGCTTACATTGTAGGCTTCGTCTAGTTTTACTTGAAATGTCACAACATGTTCCAGAAGAGGGTTTATTTATTTTCCATAACTAATAAAATTTATTTACAAGACAGGCTTCAAAACATTGTCTTCAACATAAAACACTTGAATCCTAAGATTCAAGAATCTAGTTGATTGGGTTATTGGTCAAACTTCATTCATTCATTCATTCATTCATTCATTCATTCATTCATTCATTCATTCATTCATTCATTCATAATCAGCTCATCTGACCCCTAAAAGCCCTTAGAAAACAATGCAGTGCCTGATGACACACTGATCAGTTTTCTTCTCTCTGTGAGGTGTTACATCTGAACTGTGTACCATGATTCCATTTGAATATAAGTGAACGAATGAATGAATGAATGCAAGGATGAAAAAATAAAATGGTTGATTCTAAAGTTGACTGTTGCTCCTCTTTATGCTTGAACCCTGATCTGCCTGCTCTCACTCTGCTAGTGCTATCATGGACAAATGATGAGGGCACTCATGGCCACGTTTAAGTACAGTTCAACATTTTAGAAAACGTGCTTATTCACTTTTTTGCCAACAATAAGAAACTGATATCACCTTTATAGTTTTCTAATAAACATTGACATGGCTAAGGGCTACGTTAGTGAAGCTAACTACTGGCTGTAGCCACTTACTTTATTTAGCAAAAACACAGACAACTTAACCTGGCTCTGTCCGAAGATAACCAAATTCACCTACCAGCACATGTGAAGCCTGTAAATAATATTTTAGTTAGCTTTAGAGGTGTTTGTAGGCAGATATTTTGCCTTTAGAGAGAGCCAGGGTAGCTGTTTCCCTCCAGTGTTAAGCTAACTATTCCTCTTTTGCTGTATAATCACATTTACCAGACTAGCTTATGTGAGAGTGGTATCAATCTTCATCATCATCTTACATTTTGCAGACAGCAGATATGCATATTTCCCAAAACATTGAACTACTGCTTTAAAGGGATACTACACCAAAAATCTATCTATTGAATATTAAATACTAGACTTGAATTTAAAGGTGGCCCTGAAAAGTCTTCAGTTTATTCGTTTGCAGACTTGTCAGATTGGTGGCCGAGTCGAAATGATGAAAAAAAGCTTGACCGATGATAGACTTTAGAGGATGATACCATGACTGTACTTTTTAGACCTGGATATGACAGTGCCGTTCCATGTTCCACTTGTGGTATTGCAGCAAAAAAATTCTCTTGCGCAAAAAACATTTTCCCCATAGACCACCATAACAAAAGAGATGTCTGTAAAACTGTTGACAGGACACCTCGAACTGCAAAAAAGGTCTCTGATGTCATCACGATGTAAAGTCTATAGGCCGAGCAGGAACTCATGGGTAGGGCCAACGGGAGAAACACCACTGCGTAAGTAAACCCAGAAGCTAGAAAACTTTTTGGTGTATATGCCAGGCAAGCAATTCTCATTGGATCGAATAGGCGCCATCTTTGCGTCTGGTATCTAGACCATGGATGACACCACTATCAATATTTAAGATCCAATAATTACATATCCGCCAGAAGTAAATATTTTTACAAAAAAACAAAAGAAAAAAAAACTTGAACAGCCAATAATTAGCCTGATCTTTTTATTGGTTATTATTATTTATTGCTCTGGTTCTAGTAGATTACTGGTTGTACTTCTTAAATCTCACCACACGCAATTTCTCTACTGCTTGGGAGCGAGAGTGTGTTTATTCATATGTTCAGTTGTAGCCTTACTCAAAGATAGGATTTCAGTGGAGCGATGTGGGGGAATGGAAAGGAATGTGAAGGATTGGAAAAGGGTTAGATGAAGTAAAACAGGGCGTTTACTTCTTGGGGAGGTTAAGCAAACCCTTTTCCATCCATCACCCCTGTCTCTGTCCCGTCCACTGAGCAGGTGGGGTAATGAAAGTAATTTAACGTACATCTATAATTAATACGCTCTCTTTGGGCAGTGTGGTTGGGCCGAACGGTTGATGGAGTATGTTTATTATGTGTGTGTGAGGGAGCTGGCATGATGGGGCACTGGGCCACTGACATGGTAATTCACTAGCCATCACTCCAGCAGCGCTGAGGTCAAATTGGTGCAGCTATATGGGGCACCGCCGGCTTCAACACTCCCATAGGTATGAATGGAAACTGGGTTTTTGTTCTTTCTCGTCTCCCCATTTTTTCTTTCCTCCTCTCTGAGTCTCCTGAAGGAACGGGAGAAAGGCACTGCAGCACGAATCAGTGCCCCGGGCCAATGTTCTCCCTCTGTGTTCTGCTCTTTCTCTCTTTTTTTCTCTCCCTGTCTTTCTTTTTCTTTGCTCTCTGGTCGGTTAGTAAACTCCCTTTCTCCCTGTCTGTCTCCACCACTTTCACTTTATTTCTTCTAATATTCTCTCCTCCTCCAAGAAAAGTGAATGCATTTCAGGACTCCCCCCCACACACATTTAAAAAAAAAAAAAAAAAGCAGACTGCTTTGCACAAACACAGTTCAAACCCGACTGCCCTCAGTGCTGTCTCCTTTTGAAACTCCTTGCTCTTTGAATACCATCCGTTTGAAGAGAATGCCCTCTGCATTTCTTTAACACAGTCACTTGAGTGCACTCACACACTCTCTTGCATTTACGCACATACACAAACACACAGGCATATTAGGCTTATGTAGAAACACAATCACATGCACACATACCTGCATACACACATTGACTTGCATCAAAATATACATGCATGCACACACACCTACATCAAATTTCAGCCGTGTCATTAGAGATCCCACTTTGAACTCATATTCCCTCATTTCATCTCTTTCTTATTCTCTCTCAGGCTCCATGTATATGCATGGCCTTACCCCAGCTACTGGCTGTTCTCCAGTAAAGGTCACCTCAGGTTAAACTGCTAACATGCATCTTTTATACCTTTCATCTGAGTATTCTGGTTGTTGCCTTGACTAAAACACAGTTCAAAAGTAGGTCCACTCAAATTACAAATTTGAGAAGCCCTTTATCATAAATTGTAATTTATGATAAAGGGCTTTACAATCTGTACAGCAGTGAAGAGTCAACTCAAGTGAAGAGTATGGATCCATCATTTCTACCTACTTCTAGCAGTATGAAGCCATGCATCGATTTTATTTGCCTAGGAACTTGTCTTTCTAGAGATCAATGTCATCCTACTACGCAACGTAACTGTAGTAACAAATATACTTATTTTAACCCCAAGCCATGATCTTTTCTTAAACCTAATCAAGTAGTTTGGTGCTTAAACCTAACCAAACTGACACCGTTTTACATAGTTAACCACATGTTTATTTTTTTTTTTTTACCATGACAACAAAGGTCACCTGACTTGGTTCATATCTGTATGTCCAAATCATTGGCTGTTTCTCAAAGTCAAGGATCCTTCCTTGGTAGGACAGGTCCTTGAAAGTGAGGTCCTCCAGAGGCTAGGCGAGACTCCTTCCTTGCATTCTGAGAAAACACAATGGAACAAGCTAACGAGTGTGCATCATTGCGTCATTCTTCTTCTTCATCTTCTTCTTCTTCTTATGTCTGGTGGCGATTGGCAGTCAGCTTTTTGGTGCATTACCGCCACCTTCTGAACTGGAGTGTGGAACGGAACAGGTCTTATTACAGCTCTAGTAGTCCAGTCTTTTCCAAAAATTTAAATATCACCCTATACTCCACATGAGTTTAATTGTAGTAATTCTTTTATTTCAAGTTTAACGTGATCATTTTCCAGCCTGTGTCATTGCGTCATTGAAAGAGTTAGCCATTTTTAAAAGACCCACTAAGCATCGTGCGCATAGGATTGTTTGTACTTCAGGCGTGCCGAGGATCCTTGAAAATTCATCCTGCGAAAGACTCTGTCCTTTGTAGAATTCGGAGGATCCTGGACATTGGAACAGTCCTTTGGCAGCATTTGATGACGTAGGATCCTTCAAATTCAGCTGTTTGAGGATCCTTCCTTGACTTTGAGAAACACTCATTCACTGTATAAAAAGATGGACAACATGAGAGCTCCCCAAAAGTGAAGCCAAAATATCTCGACCGTCCCCTGGTGGTGGGCTGCAGTACTGGCCATAAACTCCTCCCCCGCAATGATGTCAGGTAGGACAGGGGCCAAAATAAAAACTCAAAGTACACCTCAAATACATTTTTCCCAAAGATGGTTTCTGTCATTTTAGGTAGTTCTTATCATGCTGATCTGTGTTCAAATGTTAATTTTTCTTTTCATTTTGGTTTTAATTAGTTATTTAATGCTATAAAAACGGGGTGAAACGTCATGATTGACAGCTGACCCCTGCTCACGATTGGGCGGGCAGTATAAGGGCTGGTACCTGCAACTCCGAATGGCTCCAAATGATGTCACCAGCACAAGATGGCAGCGCTCGTATCTGGAATATTTTGGCTTCATTTTTGTACAATGGGAGGAAGTGGAGACGTGTCGTTCATGTTTATTTATGTCAATGGCCCAAATACACAAACATATTAAGGAAAAAAAGGGCCTTTGGAGCAGGCAGAAATTCTGGTGAAGTCTGGTGATATCCTATATTTTTCTTATTGTTATTATTGTCTGTGTAGCAAAAGTCTGATCTCCAGCTTCTATGCCATAGATCATATTAAAACACATCAGTGAGACACAGTGTTGCACTATATGTGACATATTTCTTCTTTATAATGAACATGGATAGTGTAGCTTATTTTGAGTTGATCCTGCATGCGCCATACTGTTGCCAGAAATACTCACTTGTGCGTTTTAATTCACAGTTTAAAATTCAGAAAATTCACTCAGAATATTCATTATTTGCTTTCGTTTGAGTAATATTTGCTAAATACTACAATGCCAATGATGAGAGTAACATCGGCGTCACCCTTTGAAATGTTGGCAAATAATCAAAAATAAAGATTACTTAGAGGAAAGTAAATGTTTTGTTTGTAGTTTGACTCAACCAACACAGGTTTTGCATTGTACTATGAGGTAACTGAGTGATGAGTATTGAGATTCACTGAACGAGAGCCAGAGTACTTCAGGTGAATTCTCATCACATGTAAATGTAGCTGCTGTTTCTTTTTTTTGTTGCCGTTTTCCCCCCGTCATCTGTCCTTTCCCCTTTCTCCGTGCTGCATGTGTTTAAGGCTTTGTCAACAGATGTGGAGAGGGTCACTAGGTGTGCGGACTTTGCCAGGTGAGTGCCCAAATGTCTGATTTTAATGGGCAGCATATGGAGGTGGTGACTGATGAGTGGGACTCGGCCGGTGACAGGTGTTGAGTCGTCTGTCGCGTTGACCCCTGCCCCACGGTGGACCAAATCAGAGGACACCTTCATTCAGCAAGCCTGACCCAAACACACACACACACACACACACACACACACACACACACACACACACACACACACACACACACACACACACAC
>JBBPCS010000359.1:10541831-10552446 GCA_037974645.1 Hollardia meadi
ACACACACACACACACACACACACACACACACACACACACACACACACACACACACACACACACACACAGAGTGTGTGAGAGTATGACAGTGGATCAATAGTTGTGTTTGTGGCGGCGCTCCCACAGGAGTGGGGCAGTATATGAAAAGCTGCTGCTGATGGCTGAAGGTCCTCTCAGAACATTCCCTGTATGTTTAGCCCAGAGCCAAGGTTAAAACCAGCACAAAGACGCCACAAAACCTCAGCCTGCCTCCCTGGGGCTACATACACGCACACATGCCACAGCCCACAGGAACCTTTCTTCTTTCTGTGTGTGTGTGTTAGACACTGTGTGTGTGCCTGGTGGCAACACAACAGTGAATCCTCACATATAGTGAGACAGCCACAGGCCTGGACAGAAGCTGCTGCTTAACGCTTTAATAGAGGCCTATTCTGTTGTCATCATTAGTGTGTTTTATTACAATAACTGGCTGTAATTAAATGAAAGATGAAAACAATAAAGAGAAGCTACATTAGCACTTTTCCATACAGGGTTAATACTCTTGCTGTAAATAAAGTAATGGGTTTCATTAAAGGCAGACTGTAATTGCGAGCCAATGCAGAGTTAACCTCTGTGATTTATCCATACTTAATTTCCATCTTAACACTACTTTATTGCTTTAACTAGCACTAAACAGCCCCTCTGAGAGACTATGGGGCCATAACACTGGTAAATCATGCATTAAAAGCAGTACAATGTGTATTTGGAAGTTTCACTACACCTTGAGTGACTAGAAATTACACAGGCTCACACAAAAATATGCAAAGTTGCTTTTCGATGATTTAAGTTAGATGGAAGAGGGATGAAAGTAATTCTCCCGAGGCTCATTTTCCTTCCAAACTATATCGTATTCACCAGATTCTCCCCGGACAAAGGATTCATGTTGTTGTTGTTGATTACAGCGATGGAGAAAAATAGTAAGCTTGTCATGCTCTCTACAGTAATGATAGGATACTCTGTCAAGCAGCTCTCAAGGTGTCCACATTCCTTCACTTCAGCCATCCTCCTCACTCACAGGCTGTAACTAGCTGCGATGTGCCTCGACAGGCCGTCATCGCCGCAGAGGACTGATGGAATACTAATTAGTGTGCCACCACTTGAATTATTCATGCATCTTAATTAGGAGAGAGATTTCCCATTAGGCTTTTAGATGTAACTTTGACTCCTATTTTGTGCTAGATTCAGTGTGTGTGTGTGTGTGTGTGTGTGTGTGTAAATAGATGCACGCACACACACAAAAATATAGGTTGCCACGTGTGACATACATGTGCACGCTCAGAATTTAAACTGAATCTCACTCAACCAAAACTTGAAGTTAATGCAAAGAAAACAGTTTCCAAGGCAATAAACAGTCAGTACAACTACATCATTTATTACACATATACAGCTTTTGCAAAACTGCTCACAAAATACCAAAAGTACATGAACAAAAGGTGCTTCACTGCAAGGCTGCACAGAACACATACTCGTCCTGCCGCCCTGCTATAGGGTTCACCAGTTAACTAATGTGCTACAGCTAAGACAGCAGACAGTAGCTACCGGTGCATGATATTTCTTTCTGTGTCTGTGCTTTTCTTTTACGCTGAGGCACTGAGCACTAGCCGGCTCAAGCCAAAGCCACATCCATCTGCTGCAGTTTAGCAGGGAAATTAGGCACTCAATGTAGCATATTTGTTTAGGTAATTGGAAAGTAATTAATAACCTGAGAATATAATAATGTGCTCAGCAGCAGCTCTTCTTCTGCAAACCATCCAGGGGAAATGCAGGGGCCAGTGCCAAGTGTGAGTGTATGTGTGTGTGTATTGTCGGTATATTACAGTGCAGCTACTTCATGCATATCTGGGAGAGAAATGAAATGACAGTAGAAAGGGGAGGGGAGGAAGAAAACAAATGTTGATTCATTGGTGAGGTGTTCTACATGACATACCTCGGCAGGGAGCTCATTGGCCGCCCATTTGGATGTAGACTCTGCAGCACCGACTCCCATAACCACACAGTGAGGACGGCGGCGAAATAGGAGCCCAAGGATTAGGCCAACATTAAACCCGGCTTCTAATTACACTGATTGTTTTTTTTAAAATAAATACTTGATGAAATATGTCATCTGCTGCTCTGAGGTGCTGGAAGGTGGGTGAGAAAAAGGGTCACATACACACACACACACACACACAAACACACACACACACACACACACACACAGAGGGTGTGTACTTTTGACTCCCGTGCTCAGTAAATAATAAAAAATAATTTTATTTATATAGCACTTTTCAAAAACAAGTTACAAAGTGCTTCACAAAGACATAAAAAAGCAAGAAAATACATAATAAAATTAGAATTAATACAGTAGAAAAACAACAGAGATAAGAATAATTAAAACACCATACAATCAAAGAATAAAATCAAAGAATAAACAGTTCAGGAGTAAAAGTGGAAACAGAATTAGCCTGCCTGATCACCTCCGGCAGGTCATTCCAGAGTTGTGGGGCCCAGACGCCAAAGCCTTGGTCTCCTCTGGTCTTTAGCCTGGACCTAGGAGTAACTAACAAACCTCTGTCACCAGGTTGTGTAGTGTTGGACTGTGGCTGTCCCAGATATTTCCCAAGCCCATGTAAAAAATTATAATAGATAAATGTTAGCCAAAATAAGCCCAAATGCTAAAACTCGCTCTGTATTTAATTAATGGCTTTTCTTGACAATAATAGTGGCATCATTATACATACCTCTATTTCGCTTTCTGTGACTGAACCAGACGCCTTGAACCTCTTCATAAATATTGAATGATGAAAAAAAAGATTTTGATATCTTTCCGAATGTAAGTTTTTAAGTTGTCACTTCTTCACCTGTTTTGCTCTACTGTTGGTTGTGTGTTAATTCACACGTCAGTTCTCCTCAAGTCAATTATTTTTTCCTTTTGGATGCTGCTGCTGCTAAGTGTTGTGCCACAAAACATTCTCTGTAAAACCAAAAAAACATAATTTTTTCAAAAAAAAATAAAGAAAATGCAGATCAGAGATGGCTATGATTCCTTTTTTTGTCGGCCTGGCGACTCTTGCATAACTGCAAGACCTGTAAGATCATCATCAACATCAACTGTGACGATGGTCTGTTTTTATAGCTGGTGCTCAATATAGTATTATTTATGGAGAATCCCTTATTTGTTTTACAGTACAGTCCCATGACTTTCTATAACTGAGCTGCACCTCCTGGAACAGGATACAACTTGTTCTTAGATCATTTGATGAATCTACATAACCACTATCTTTCCTCCTCTGTCTCCTAATTCTCCATTTGTCTTTCACACACGCACAACACAGACCTCTCCCTGGGCAGACTCCTAAGCAGCTGCTGCACAGAGCTCTTCGGGATTGTTGCCTACATAATCGAACTTCACCATGGAGTTTGTAAGGTGTCCTTGAAAGTGTGCGTCAAGGGCGATGGATCCAGGTGGAGGAAGACAGCAGGGATCTCTCAGCTCACTGCCGCTGCTTTGTATTTCCACCAAGATGGCAAATTGACAGCTGTGTCACTGCTTGAGAGAGTCGTTTTGAAATTCTTTTTTTGTCTCCTCTCTATTGGAGCACAGTGAAATGATGAGCAAAAGATGGAGACACAGAACCTCCTGTTTAACAGGTATGTGGAGAAAGGTTTTAAGACTGTACCAGATATTCCCAGCCTGTCTAACAGAATGTGTGTCAAAGGCAGTGGTAAGGTCCAAAAGAAAGAGGACTGAGAACAGCTGGCAAAATCTATGGCTAGAATGATTTGACTTGTCTGCCTCTGTCAAAAAACAAGGACCCGTCGTTTCATAAATTAGAATTTTGATGGGTAAATCTACAACCATTTTCAGGCTAAACTGCATATGCACTGTGCAATAATGACAGCAGTAAGCCAGCTAAGTCTAGCTAGCTACAGCACATTAAATCTGATAATGACGGTCATCATTTCAGCTAAGACAGACATGGCTGAGAATTTGTTTACTTCTGTGTAAATTGAAGACCAGCATGCTGTATCAGAACCGCCTACTGCATACCACTGAACAACAGCTTTTCAAAGTAGTATGCAGTATGAAACTATTAAATTTATTTATTTTGCAGTATGCCAGGCTAGGCTATGCCAGCTTCCGTTTTTGGCACACAACAGCATGACTCACGGCAAACCACCGCTACTGTTTAGCATCCCTTCATGCTCTAAAAAAGGTTAAAAATGTAGATTTTTCAGATTTTCACAAACATTTTCCTGAAAGTGGATTAATGCCGATGATCTGACAATTGGAACCAGATTCACCAGCTTTTCACTGGTGTCGCATCACTTCACTGCAAATGTAATGCAAGTTGGAGCTCGTTCTCACAGTAAGTTATTTCTGTTGAAGCATAATATTATCTTTGTCATTCTTGCTTCAATCAAACTGCGTACCTTTTCATACCTTACATACCATACACGTACCTTGTTTGTGTTAATACCCATGCTGGTTTGGTTATATTGTGGACATTTCCTCCTTGGTAATAACTGCATTATTTTAGCAAAATCTGTCAGAGATGTAATATAATTTCAGAAAATTAAAAATATGGGCCTGGCTTTGCTTGTTGCTGTGTCATCTGCTGTGGGTCAGGAGGTTCTGTAATCGTGACTACTCCTGCAGAAGCTTGTAGGGTCCCCTTGTGGAGCTTCTCAACTTTGAAAATGGAGCAATGAATTCACAATCAATTTTTATAAAACTGCCAATATTTGTCTACACAGTTGATTTCTCACTGAAAAAAAATTTCAGAAGTGAATTTTATGATGAAATGGCATATTATACTGTAAATGCATTCTACATGCTACATTTCGGCCAAATTAGTACTGCTAGGTGGTTTCGAATACAGCCCTAGTTTTACAGTTGAGTCGGCCGGGTGTTTGGGCAGGCTCCAAATGATGTCACCAGCGCAAGATGACAGGGCTCGTATCTGGGATATTTTGGCTTCATTTTCGTATAGTGGGAGGAAGTGAAGACACATCGTCCATCTTTATTTTTGTCAATGCTTCATCCTCAGCCAAAGAGATTTAGTGAATATTAGTTATACATATTAGCTACTGTATATATGCATTTACTGGAAGTTGTGTTTTGAGGGCACACGTTTCAATTGCTTGCCAGCTATTTGCACCTTAGCTAGATGCAAAAGCTACCTAATTAAGTTAACATATTTGGGGATGTCGTTAATGCAGTGTTAAATTTATGAGCGAGGGAACAGGCCTACACATTGTTCTTCTTAAGTTATGTTTTATGATAAACAATGACAAAGGCACGTAAATCTATGTATCCAATTTAAAGTTATGTTCCATCAACGTTAGCTCATTTCAGCTCCGACATAGTTGCTAACGTTACATGCCATGGTACTGCTCATTCCCTTGGGTAAGAGAGCTTCAGATCTGACAGTAGAGGGTTGAGAAGGAGTAATGCGCCTCCACGTCTATCAAAAATGTAATATCATTCCATATTAATCATATTGGGTTGATCCATACATTTGTGTTCTAGTAACAGTACAGAGATTTTACATGAATGTATGTAAATTCTGTCGTAGTTTTGACTAGCACTGTTCTGGTCTTGGTCTTGACTCGGTCTCGCCCTGCCTTGGTCTTACATGGTCTTGACTTGGTCTCAACCCCTTAAAGTCTCAACGCACTCTGGTCTTGCTCATGGTTTAGGTACTCTTGAGTATAAGATTGGATGCTGCCATGGGCCATTGGGAAGGCTTGCAGAAGTTAAAGTTCAAGGATAGGAAGTTAAAGGATAACAGTGTAAAACCTGAGGACATCTTAAACTTAACTTAACACAACTGAATTGTGTTGCAATTGATTTTATTTTTTTACAAAGCAGCATTGGATAGTAAATGCGAATACATTTTATGGCAAGGTTGTAGATTGGAGAAAACTACTCAGTGAATTATTACAAATGTATGCTTTCTGTCTACAGTATTTGTTATTCCTCTTCACTGTTACTTTCCCACATAGAGTGATGCCAGCCACTTAAAAGTCAAAAGCTCCTCCACTCCTAGAAAGTTCTATATAGTACACATACATACACCTGGAGATGTGCACCTGTCCCATGGGCAGCAGTTATAGGCTCTGCAAGCACTAGGCAGCTGTCATCTTCCAGCACAGAGTCCCCAGCAGCAACTTCCTGGCACAAACAGCAAAGATGACGACAAACCTACTGCATGTAGCAAATGGTACTAAGTAAAACACAAAGACTCTCTTTGCTGTAAACAAAGGAAAAGCCATATGCACCAAAGAGAAATGTTGTGTTCTTACCTGCACTAGAAATCTTGTTTACTTACCTGTGAGAAAAAAGGGAAAATGTGTTCTTAAGTTGCTTCGCTAACGTTTTTACCAGGGTGTTAATACAAGCTATGACAATGTAGTATAGAGTCAATGAAATACTTGATGCAGGGTGTATAATGAATTTTGATATTTTAGAATGTTTCATTTTCAGAAGATAATGTTCCTCTCCAGTTTCTGCAGCTGTTGAGGAAAGAGGTGCTGCTATCAACGAGAGAGCATTACCTCTGCAGACCTGGATATTGTTGATGACATTTGGCAAGAAGAGATGGAGAGATGAACAGATCTGTAATGGTGGCTGAAGAGGGTCAACAGGTTGGACAGAAGAAGGGATTTAATTTACTGATCCAGTAGAAAGAGTGCCAACTCAGTGTTGGTTTTGTATGTCAGACCTAGAAACAACATCTTAGCTCTCTCCATCGAATGAATGCCCGTCCATTTCCTCTTGTTTTACCTCGGTTTCCATCACTCTCCTTCTTCACCTTATTTGCCTCCTTTGTCAATGTGGTTCTTTTTCTTTTGCAGGGTTGAGTTTCCACAGATACTCCGTTTGTTCCAGTGTTGCTTTGATATAGCTACTGGTGAAAACAAATCCTGTTCTTGTTTTGCAAATGCGCTTCCTTTGTTCCATAAATCCTTAAACAAGGCTTATAGGGAACCAATACAATCGTGGATGGCGTCATTTTTCCATGGCCATTATACTATGCAATCAATATTTATTTCATGATGATAAGTTTAAGCTAAAAAAGTTGTCTATTATAGTTGACTCTTTTTGTTAAAGAAAAACAAAATCTGAAAATACTGGTGGCAATTGGTAAATAAATGTAGTATTAGTAGGGTTTAATTTGTTTTGCAGTTCTGGATATAAACGGGTGAGTATCCCTTTTATTTGGGCTGGCAATATCTGAAGTACTGTTTTTTAGCATGTATGTGCCATTTATTGTTAATGAATTTTCAAGATATGAACTTGACACTTTTGAAGATTGGCATGGGACTGGACCCTTCACTTACAAATTCACAAGCTACCTTGCAAATAAACTATGAAAAGTATTAAAATCACTTTTACTGGCTTCAACATTAGAGCAATGTACACATAAGTGCATCAATAATTCTAATCCAGTAATGGAATATACAGTATTCTGGAATGTGCCATTCTGCATAATAAGCACATTTACGTTTGGTACTTTAAGTAGGCTATATTTTGATGTGAATGGTTTTGTACTTTTAAGTAAAAATTTAAATGCTTCAATTTTACTTGTAACAGAGTATTTCCACCCCATAATTACTAAAGTAAAAGACTACAGTAGTCTCTTAGTTTTGTAATATTTGTTACATGATTAAATCGATCAATACAGATCCAATGAGGCCACATTAACATGTTTTACATTAAGAAAAGTATGTGGCCATAATATATTTCAAGGTGTGTTATCAAGATTAACTCGGTTGGTTAGTGAAATGAATTAAATCGCTACTCTGACCTGTGGACGCATTGTGAGCTGTTTCGCACGAGTGGGGCGGCTGGCCAATCCTAGGGCTTGAATGCCACGCAGGGCGGGTCTTTGCAAGAAAGGCAGTGGGATCCATGTTAATGTATCCATCAGTTTACAGCACAATATAGAATACATATTCTATATACAGAATATAGAATATTACTAATATTTCCAGTGCGCTTACTTCATAGATAAAATGTGTACTGGCCACTGTGCATGCCTCAGGATGAAAAACTAATCCTACTCATATATCAAGATAGGATCATCTATGGCAGACCAGATAAATATGAATACTTTATTATGAAGCCATATCCTGAGGCTTCAGTGGAGCCTCCACATAATATCAGCAAGAGCAGGTAGCTGAAGTCTCAGGGAGAGTGTTCAGGCTTATACAGAGAAATGTGTGTGGATAGCTGAGAGTCTGTTCATACCAACCTTGGTGGCAACTTTCTGGCTTAATGTGCATCCACACACGCAAACAAACCCACGCACACACAGCTAAAGATGGAGAAATGAGCCCATGCAAACACGCGCAGTGCGCACATACAAAAAGAAGGTATATTTCCATGTGTCTGTGCCACTCGACCTTGTCAGCTTACCAGACCTCATTACAGAGGAAAGTGGCAGTGGAATCGATGGCAATGAAAAGTAGACATGACCCTCGGATTGTTGGAGCCAAGATGAAAGCGTTAAGCTATCGGGAAAGAGAGAGAGACAGGGGGGGAGGAAGGGTGGCCAAGAACGGAGCTGTCTACAAACTTGAATGTGAACTGTACTGGTTTGCATAATTTAAGGTTAATGAGGAAACAACAGCAGATAAAATCTCGCTAGTTTTATCCCAGGTGGCTTTGCTCTACCAGGGCGCTTTTCATTAAAAGGCATGAGAAGCAGTGGTTTAATGACCCATGAATTCATCAAAATTTCAACTCATTTCATATTACATCATGTACATACTGTAGATTTGAGCGTGTCTATCCTTTTCAGTCTTTTTTAGCTTTGGCAGATCAGGATTACATACATGTCCACTAATGTGTTGTATTCTATCTTGAATCAGGCAAGATTTTAATGTATAAATAAAAGAAGCTATTTGAATCTTTGAGGGAAGTGTTAAAGGTTTAAATACGATTAGTAATTAGTAATTATACAGCTGGAATACAACTCATCACATGAACAGATGACACAGAACGTCATGTCCAGTACAACATGAAAAACATCATGTCTGTTATTGTTAATTTACCAAATAGTAAAAACACACTGCATGTAAATTCATGAAAGTTGTATCAAAAATACATAAAACTAATGAGTGTTTTGGAGGCAGAAGCAACATTTGCCCCCTCTCTTTCTATCTAGCCTTACAGAGGTAATTGAACAGCTGCATATACCATTCTCTTCTTCCTCTTCACCATCCGTGCACCGTGTGCCTAATCACACCTCCATTTGCATGGAGAGGCCCAAGAATCAGTCTCAATAACGCTGCGCTGCTTTGAAAGATGAGTTTTTAATCTGGGAGAGGAGATGAGTTTCTGACCCGCACCTGTTTGTTTCCGTTGTTTCTTTATCCTTGTCGTACAAAAGTGACCCGCGGTAAATTTGCAGAGGCAGGATAGCTGCTCGGCTCCCTAAGTACTGTCATTGTGCATTCATTAATATCCCCATATCTGACATGGCGGGGAAAATGGTTCTTGGCGAAAAGGGCACTTGTCGTGGTGGGTGAGACTTCCTAACAGGCAATCAGATGGGCTGACAGCGAGTGTCAGCGTGTGGGTTCATGTGTGTGTTTGCAGGCAAAGGAGAGGGCTGCGTTCTTTGGGAGAGGTGTGGGTATTTATTCTTCTCCCATTGCCCTCTATTGACCCATGTAATGGAGAATTTTATAAGGGGAAAGAGTTTGAAATATCCTTTGAATGTAGGTAATGTTTCATCGCTGAGAGCTGATGCTGCTCTCATTCCTACACTCTCTTTCTCTCACATACAGACACACTGGTGTAGCCAATGCACGTATAATACTGCACTTACTGTGGTTAAATATACTTATTTTTATTTGAGATTTGATCACACTGTATTCCAATACAGTACTTTACCTTACTCTATCCATCTTATTCTCGGGGGCGCTATGGTAAAAATGATTATAGGTGTAACATCCAGTGTGATAGCGGAAGTAGCGGTAAGCTTGTTAGTCTCAGTGGCTAGCCGTGGTGGCTGGAGGACAATAGCGGTCCTTACTAAAGTAATTAGCTGAAGTAAGTTATTTTCTAAAATGTCCTTGCGGAGATCTGGTACTTGTTGCTTGTTGTTTTTGTGGTTGTACTAACAGTCAGACTAAGCTAAGCTAAATCTTTGGCTTCAATAACTGTTTTGAGCATGTACCCAAAACAAAAAGAGATTGTTCCTGTGACCAACGGTACACTTTCCATCGCCTACCTACAGACAAGGAATCCAAAAGAATGTGGCTGAAAAACCTAAACTTGAAGAGAACAAAACGCTGTATGACTGCTCATTTCATTTTGTCCACAAAAAGCCAACGCAGGAAACCCCACATCCAAATTTGTGGCTGGGCTACGTCTAACCGTCAATACAAAACGCACTGAAAGAACGTTTTAATTTCCACAGTATTGCAGCTGCGTGGCTGCAGATCACCCTGCCCTGCAACACATGAGCACCAAGCTGTTTGTATTTCACCTGACGTTGAAACAAAAACCCAGACCCAGTGATGTTGGACTTTAAGGCTCTGACTAGGCTCTATGTCTGCTTTAAGGTAGAGAAGGTTGTG
>JBBPCS010000359.1:10556409-10573907 GCA_037974645.1 Hollardia meadi
TGTGTGTGTGTGTGTGTGTGTGTGTGTGTGTGTGTGTGAGAGAGAGAGAGAGAGAGAGAGAGAGAGAGAGAGAGATACAGAGTGTGAGCTGACTGCAGTTCCACTGTGAGCAGTAGGGAGCACTGATAGCTCACAGCAGCAGAGGCAAGGACAGAGCCCAGCTGGATACAGCAAAGCTAGGTGTGTGTGTGTGTGTGTGTGTGTGTGTAGCGTATGCCAAGTATATGAATGCTTGTGTTCACCTGCAGCCACTAGGTGCTGCCAGAGACCTACTCACAGCCTGGACTCAGAAACATACAATAAAACGCACGCACACATGTGAGGCATACAAACCTGGAAAGACTGGCTTCTATTTTGAAGACTTTAAATGGAAATTCCATGTGATTGACTGTAAAGAATTAATCCAGGCAAAAAGAAAGGCTTTTTACTGTCAAGTAGCAGAAATCCATCACAACATATGTCCAAGGTTATATATGTCTTATGGGCTTATTCATCTGCGCCAATAACTTTAAATTACTAGAGCAAGTGGGATTTCTGGCTTTCAAACATAACTTGCTGTACTTACAGCTCAGTCACGAGTCTTTGAACACATTGTTCAAACAAAACAACAAAAGACCGGGCAGAATTAAGCATTTTGCCATGTGATATATTGCTTCTTCACAATACATTTCTGTTGGATCTCCTTTCTAATTAGCAAGCTTCCTTGTCATTATTACAAAAATGTCACTTTAATGTGCGAGTCAATTACAGGCCACCATATTTCAACAAAAGTGATAAGGCTTGGGGCGCTGCCAAGGACTTGCGCCAGGGGAGTTCTGTTGATGCTGCCGTTCCTAAATTTGAGACTAATTCTGTCTTAACAAGCCGACATTAGTGAAGCTAAAATCTGATAAGAGGAGAATCTGCCATAGTCTCAGACGCACAGAGTAACTCTATAGTTCGAATGGTTCCCTATGTGTCATGACAATGGCAAGACAAGGTAAAAATAAAAGAAATGATGTGAGGCTTTAGTTATATATATCTGTTTCTGTGGCAGTTAGGTTGATACATTTCCCCTTAACTTTGTTTTAAAGTGAGACTATGTAGCTCCGTTGAAGAAACAACAGAATCTTCCTTTTATAAATTAATTATTAATTCATGTGTAATAACACATTTTGGCTAAGTTCAGTACACTAAAAGGCTTTGTTGCTACAGTTTGACTCGGTCTGGTATGACTAGTAGCTCATAGTGGCTGATGTTAGAAAACCTTAGCAAAACATTGCTGTGTAATTGACATTACAAAGTCAGTTTGCCGACTTTATGATTCGTTTCTACTTGTGCTATTGTTACGCTATGTTTTAGAAAGGGCACACAATTCAACTAGTCATGGTCGGAAACACACGTGTTATCGAATATTAAAATTGGCTGAGTTCGAAGACACTAACTGTACCTTATTTTACATGATTATTGTCACCTCCAGCATGAAAGAAAATACCAGTGGCCTGGTGTCTTTGCCACCCCAGTTCTCTTGAATAACTGGTGTAAAGATATTTTCTTTCATCACTGAATGTCATCATAATTGTTCCGACATTGATTGTTAATCAGGACCAAACAGCATGAGTTTTACCTCACAGCTAAAAATGGATGAGCAATGCTCCTCCCCATCCTGTGTGTCAAACATCTTCTCATTGGTAGGCAGAGTGAGATATCCCTGAATGGTACAGACACCTTTCCTTTGATGTGTGCGGCAATCATTGATCAAAGGTTTCATGTTTCTTGTGTTGTTTAGACTCTTGTTTAGAAGAAACAGACACTATAGCTCGGTATACTAGATTTAAAGAGCATGTCTAACAATGACAGTTTATAAAATGCATGCAGTCATTCAGGTTTTCATCCACGTTGACTCCGATAAAGAACTGCAGTGTATTAAAAAATAGCGTCACTATATTCAGTAGGGCCGTCAAGATATAAGATTTTCATGACACAATTATCAAGGCTAAAATGACTCACAATTACAGTATCACTGTGATATCTGAAAAAATTTGAATAAAAATTAATAAAGATATCAGTCAAATTTATCTTTGTTTTTCAAAATATAAGTGTAGGGAGGTGGAGAGAGTCTGTGACCATAACTGTAGAAAAGTGTACACTTAATGAAAAGTGAAAAGGCAACCAGATGAACTGAAAAACAAAAGATGCACAAGGTCTTATGTCTGTGCTGGATTATTTACACACTATTATCATATATATATATATTATTAACATATTAATATTTTAATTCTTATACATCCACATTTTCAGCAATACTGGTATATTGCATCCGTTTTTGTGCATCTGATGCAAGTGTAAGCATTCGTTTCCATTACCTATTCAATTCATGTCAGGTGCCATTTAGAAGCAAAGGCAAGAAAACAATTCTATATTGGCCATTGCTTGATATTTACAAATAAATATTTAGTATAGATTATAAAGGCTAAAAAAACAAGACAGATCAGTTTCACAACAAGCCAGTGTGTGTATATGTATCTGTTTGTGTGTCTGTGTGTGTGTGTGTGTATCATGCATATCTGTTTGTGTGTATAGCTGCAGCAGATGGCTATTAAAGCCATAATGACACTGTCAGGACTGAAAAGGCCATCTCAGCCATACTATAGGACCTTGCATCTCTTTTTAATTAAATGGGAGAAAATGGCCAGATCTCTTTTTGAGGAGAAAACAGCCTCCAGTTTTACAGACAGTTGGGGAATGGCTCTGTGAATCAATAGGCCGGGGGAACATGGTTAAGCGAATGCAGTCGCCTTTTTCCCAGGACTCTGAGGGCTATTAAAGGGGATTTTTTTTCCCATAGTGGCAGACAACATCCTCACAGAGCAATATGTCTATGTTTACACTGTGACCAAAGGGGTTGGTGCAGTACTTCCTATCAATACCTTAAATATTTGTGTGTAGAAGTGTGTCTATATGTGCGTTCTGTGCTGAATCTGCTGCATGAATTTTCAATGTATGAACACAAGCACTAATACTGTAGCCGATGCACTGGTTGTGATTTAGTTAGACTCTCTATCAGCCCAAAATAAACAACACTTCATGCAACCCTATTTACTAAATCTACTCCATCAGCATCTAGACCACATGGCCCTTCTCCTCAACATATGGGAATATATAAATCTCCACCAATGATATCAACCCAGGCCTTTTAAAAGAGCCTTCCCAATTAAAAGTGTGCGAGTTAATCCATTCTGATCCTGTTGAAGAATGCTGGGCCATTCTCACTGCTCTGCCGCCAGCCTAGCAGGCTGAGCTGATTGATTCTGAACCAATCTTCTCCACGAGACTGCAGCCCAGGATGTAATGACCCACAGCTAAAGCTTGGATTAGGCCCGGGCCAGGAAAACGTGGTTGGAGCAACCACCAGCAGTGACCTTCTGGACTCAGCCTGTTTGTGAGTCAGTCTGATTTACATGGCCTTGCATGAGAAATGTTTGGTGACTAATTAACAGTTTGTTTTGATTGGCAATCCGGTCACTTCTATGGTGACACATTTCAGCAGTTGTGTACTCACTCTTCAGCCACACGATCAATCAGCACCATGAGGAGAGACAGTGTTGTAGGGTTTGGATTTAAGTCACACATCTGTCCTTGTTATAGTTTCAGCTTTGGTACAGGTTTTAAAGGTCCCATATCTTAACACTTAAACATATAAGTGTACTGTTTATGTATGTCTATTAAACACTTATGTAATTGTGTTAACCGGAAAAAAACATTGATTTGATTTTCCGTCGTTTCGCTGAGTGCCTCTGTCTGTTCCTGCCACACACGGTCAGATTTGGCTGCTAAATGGGAAGTAACCGCCTACTTTTCATGAGCAAACGTTTAAAACACCGCCCCTCTCTCACTCGCCCACTCACTCACTCCACTAGTAGCCTATACACTGCAGCTAAAACACGCAGGACCGGGCGAGACAAATCTCCAAAAATAAAATCCATCCATCTCTGCAACATTTTTCTCCTTTCGAAGAAGGCTGTGCAGCGATCTGGATGAAGAACTGTAGCCAGGAATAAAACACTTTTCATGGACAGTTCTCCGTCACATTGCTACACTCTCCACACTTGTCTCAGTTGCTTACCTGGGAACTGTGGGAAGAAGCGGACAATGAGTGGGCAGGCTAATGAGATGTTTTTAGCTTGATGACTATTGGTTATCTGGTTTCGACGTAGAAACCGGCTCAAATTCTTATTAGCTCGAAAAGCTGTGAGGCCATCTTGTGGTGAGGCGGGTAGAGGAACTGCAGTAGTAAGCAACTTCAGATTTTAACAGCTTTTATTTTACACAAAAAATGCAAAACACAATAAAAATGCATTTTCATGATATGGGACCTTTAAGTTATTTCAGATAAAAAGTTTCTTGTGTTTAGTGGGTAAATTATGAAAAACAACGTCACAAATTCATTAGGGATGGTGATCATTATCCTGATATGGACTCTGACTTTTCTAAATTTATCAATCTAGATGTGTGTGTGTTAACAGGCCTTTTTTGTTTGGGAACACACAAACGCACAGACACATACAGATTAATTAGAATATACAGGTGAAAGGTGAGTCAATCAGTGCTGTTGTGCTATAGTGTTATTCTGGCTGGCGCTAATGACAGGCGTGGCAAAATGTGACATGTATGAGAAATGCACTGCTGCAAATGTGAATGAATATGCTCCAGAAAGAACAGCAGAAATACAATAGCTCCAAAGTTTAAAACTAGAATTATCACATTGCGGGTTTATGCCTACGCCAACCAGTCAAGTCGCAGTTTACATCCATGTCTGTCCAGACTGATATAATATAAGTAGTGAAGACTTTGAAGGAATTTAATAAAAAAGAATTTAGTGTAGCTCTTGGTGAAATGGGAGTTTTCCCTATATTGACAGATATGATTCCAGTGAATAATTTCCAGTGAGAAACAAGCTGTCTACATCATTAGAGGGGTACAGAGGAGTTATAAGCCCTTGTTACACATATATTGCGCAATATCGCCGCAGTGAAGACCCTTCCCTATGCTGCCTTTGTTTATTTACACTGAAAAACGCAACGGCATCATACGCCGCTCCACTGTGTGATTTTAGATATCAAGCCGTCATTCCACAATTAAAAGAGGTATGACGAGTAACACATCAGCGTCGGAGTCTAGTTTGACGTTCTCGTGATCACAAAAACGGGATGTACATACTTATCTGCCTGTATACCTATGCCAAAGTGATTAGAAGTGCACTTCACTTGTCTTGTCTTGTCAAAAATGGTTAATTAATACATTTAAAATGAAATATAACTAACTACACTATCAGTCATTTTAAGACTGATTGTATGCTTTATTTAATAGAGGTTGAAGCTAGTATCCATGTGGGTTGCTACTATGGGGATAACAGTCATAGTGCAGTAAGATTAGCTTTTCCCATGTTAATTTATTTGTGGCGGCCAGCCACAATGTCAGCACTGCCTGCCACATATTCATTTTCTGTTTTTATTCTAACATTTTATATATACTAGTATATTTTTTTTTATTCATCCGAGAGAAGGCTCAATCGATGAACTAGTGGCCAATCAATCTTCACCCTAATGTTACCCCTCTACTGACAATCACACATGCTCTGCAAAAAAACAGAGAGAGAGAGAGGGCTTCTCTGGTATCATGTCCCTCCTGTAAATGCACTGACTGTGCTGCGGCCTCTCATATTTAATGCAGGCCCACTTGTGCCCTTGTTTTAAGCTGCAAGTTCACCTAGTTGATGCGATTTCATTCAGTACCGCGTTGGTTTTGATCGATTTGATAAGGTCTGACATTTGCAACAAGCCTCCTCCACACGCGGCTCACCTTCTCTTGTAAAAACTGAGTTGTGGGTTAAAAAAGTCCAAAATGCCAGTTGTCTTTTTTTGGGGCGACTTTATAAAACATGCTGCTAATTATAAAGTCAACAGAGCAGACACAGGGAGAGAGAAACATAGAGAAAAGGGGTGGGGCAGGTGTGTGTGCAGTCAGAAACCTGAGGTGTAGGTGTGTGTGAAGAAAAGAAAACCAAAAGGAAACCACCACAGTAACATTGTCAGTCCGTGGGAAACACTGAAGATCACAGTGATAACAAGAGCTACGATATAGAAAAAGACCCAATGGAAGACATGGTGATTAAAAGTGCTGGCTTTTTAAAACGCAGAGATCAGCCGAGCCACAGTCTGTTTGCATGATGTGTACACTGGTGTTAGAGATGGTTGCTGGTTACCTCAGCCTCAAGATGTACGCCACGTCAAGGCAAACATCTCATCAAGATTACTGACAAGTGCTGGACGTCTGAACCTGGGTTTAAATCATAGATTTAAGGCCAGTATCATTAATCAGCATCATAAAATCCTTATTAAGGTCAAGTACTTTCAATCCAGGCTAGATGGATCAATGGTCCATGTTTCCATCTTTCTGAGGAGGATGAAGCATTGTGTAGTGTGTGAGTGCCATTGGGGACTGGCTTGCTAAGAGAGGCCAAACCTAGATTTCTTTGAGTGTGTGTGTGTGTGTGTGTGTGTGTGTGTGTGTGTATGTGCGTGCGTGCGTGTTCCCACCTTCTAGCCTGACCACCAGTGGCACCTTCAGCTCCAGCTCTCGACAGGCCTTAGTGATGCCGTTGGCGATTATGGCACAGTTGACGATCCCACCAAAGATGTTGATGAGGATGGCCTCAACCTGTGAAAGAAAAGAATTAATTAATGATTAAATCAGGTGGTGGAGACACACCTGTGAACAAAAGGCATCCATCTGTGTCAGCAGGATAGAAGCACTAAAAAGTGAGAGCACTGTATTAGCATTGAGCCCTGAAATGCAAATGGTAAGTGGTATTGTGCAAAAGATGGACATTTGTAATGTCCATTCATTATGAACAAAGTTCACCCATCATAAAACTGAGGCACAAAACAGTCAACCATTGACAAATTGTTTGCAAAGTTCTCACAGGGACACTCATACATGTTTCAGTATAACAAGAAACAAGCTTACTGTTTCAAGGTTCAAATCTTACTACTAAGACATACAACATTATAATATATTAAGAAAAGCAGCCTCTCTACCAACTTAGTGTACAGTTGGTTGTGCACCCAAAGGCTATACAAGACTCTCCCACTGGAGGCATAATAAACGAGGTAAACAATGAAGAGGCAACAATGGGGCAATATAATAAAGCAATATCTGAAGCTATATATTCTGAACCTTTGAAACCTTACAATGTGGCTGAGCCATTATATTTAGCCTTTAAAACTGATTAACAGATCATGTGTGGTAAAAAAAATAGCTAAAAAAATAAATTAAATATCAGTGCATGCGCGCGCGCACAGACACACACACACACACACACTAGTTCCCATCCTACTTGTGACCTTGTAATTCAAATCCAATTACTATGATTTGCTAAAGTTAAGACGTCCTTTGCTTACACAATTCCATGTTTCCCGAAAGGCTATCAAGATCAGACCTTTGACTTTTGAACCTAAGTTGTGCCAAACAATCTCACTGTCTGTGTTATCTTCACTTCAGCTGTCTTGCAGTTTCTTTGCAAAAGATATCAAAGATATCACCAACTTTCTTACAAAATTGGCACAAAAGTAATATCACTGAGTAGTGAAGCAAGGCAGCTTGTGTGAGTGTGTGTGTGTGTGTGTGTGTGTGTGCGATTACACTAACAATCTACCACTTGGTAATTACCCTGGTTAGCTCAGTGGAAAAGTAGACAGAGTACACAGGATTAATCCTCCATGTTTGTTTATAATCACTGCTAATCTGTTAGCGCCGATTTGGATGAGCAGCTTGTGGATGTGTGCGGTTGTGTGCCTGTTGTGAATGTGTATGTTTTCAATGTGTGGTAATGATGTTTATAAGGAGAGAAGATCAAGGACTTGGATAGCTATCAGAGCAACAGCCATGGCATTGTCCTCTATGTGTTATCCAAATGAGCATCTCCTTATAAAGAGCAGAGAATGACATGACCAGGAGGGAGCTCTAAAACAAACACAGATGTAGGCAATAACATATAGACTCAGATGCCATGCAAAGACATTGAGCAAGCTGTTAGGTCAACACAGAGCACTGTTTCATGCTGATTAAGTACATCACTTATTGATGTAACCAGGACTGCAAAAAAGAAGGGAAAAAGAGAAGCAAACATTAGCCCTTAACTGCAAATAAAAACGAGTCAGATGTTCAAATGAGAAAAAAAAAATTATCAGGACTTTCAGATTACATACGTATGTAAAAATACATCAAAGGTGTTCTAATATATTTAAGTAATGGATGAGGTGGAGGACAAGAATGGAAGACCATTTTGTTTCTATAGCAGCACTCATTATATAGCATTTCCTCACTTATACGATGGCCCATTACCAAACTAGAAAGATACACGAGTGTTTGAAAATGATTCATTTTGTAAGATTTTGTTGTCATCAATTTTAACTGTCACTATTGTTACTTGCACTTTAATGTACGTTCTGTGCTCATTCAGACTAATAACTAAACTCCTGAACAAAATGATGGTTGAAGTGTTCCAATACATGATTAAAAAAACAAACACCTGCCAGCCAATTATTGTATAATTTTTGATCACATGGGAGTCATAATTTAGGAAATGCAATCTTTTTCAAATATTTTGTATTAGTGCATAACTATGTCATATTTAAAACAACAACAAAAAACATTGAATCCTACATATTTTCCACAACACAACTCATCAGCTCATCATCTTCCCTGCCTGGTAAACTTTTTTCTCCATTTTAATTCTACGTTTGTAACATGGGCTTTCTGGTAAAAATGCGAGTCCAATCCAAGATAACTCTGATGACATTATGAGGTTATTTTCTTAGACTTTAGAAAGCTTTACAACCACTGAAGACTTAATATGAATGTTTTCACAGGAAGAGTCACCCTCCTCATGACAAGTGATCTCATATTCATGTGTTAAACTGGTGGAGTGCCCCTTTAATGTAAAGTGGCTATCATATTTAAAAAGGACAAGTCAAGCCTAATTGTATCCATGTTGTTAATTTCTGTCTGGAGGACAGATACTACATTGGAATCTGCTTTCAACACACATTCACATTCACACACATTCAGTGTGTTGACTGGCAAACGTGATTACACCAACAGTCTAGCACCTTGTAATTACCCTGGCTAAAGTGATGTTTATGTGTTGACTGGCAAACTCAGCGGGAATGAATGTGAATGCTCATAGCTTCCAGATGCTCAGCCAGGTGTACTTAGGGACACACCCACTTGTACAGTTCTACTACAGATAAATGGGCAGTCGAAAAACCACTATATCCACACACTTTTTAAAGAACAGTACTACATTAGTGACATAGTCTATTCGATGACTGACATGAATGTATATGTGTGAAGAGTGGCAGACAGTGACAGGGCTGCATGAGAATTCAGCAGTGTGAGAAAAAGGCAGACGGTCAGAAAGAGGTGTGAAACGATACCGGCTTGTTGGTTCTCAAACCTCGGCCGTGTATTGAACAGTTCCTTTGACAGCCTCTTAGGTGTGATCTGCAGTTCATAGTGTGTGTGTGTCTATATTCTCTGCTGCCTTAGGGCACATGTGTGAGTGTGTATCCCCACTGTCCTGTGCAGGTGTGGCCCACAGTGGGAGCAAAAGGTCAACGTTGTCACTGCCACTAGCAATTTGTACACAGCCAATTAAAAATAAAAAGGAAGGAGAGATACATATCTGCAGCTTGAATATAATTTAAATCCCTCAAACAGCTGTACACATGCAGAAAGATCCCATTAAACAAACATACTTGATATGATTGGAGGTAAAGAGTGATTGTAGCTGCATTATTAGCACATGGAAAGTGCAATGCAATAGCAATGGAATGTATGTAATGAGACAGGAGGTGTTAGATTTTTTCTCTTGTTAAATAGTAGTCATTGAGACACAGTAATATAGAACACCACTTTATAATATCAAGGTCTTTACATAATAGTAACTATACAACACAGGGTTTAAGGTAGGTAAGACCCTGTATCACAGGGTTTGACTAAGGGTCTCATAAACACAAACATGCACAAATACAGCATTATCTGGCCCCCACTGGGGGGCAGCAGAGATTTAGGTGCCTTTTTGCAGCCTTGATAGAGAAGGCTCTATTCTCACCCATTATGTAGCATATTCTTCAACTCTGTCTCTATTGGGAAGAACCATATTTCTTCCATGCATGCGTCGACTATTGACACGCAGGTATATTAATGGTACATAAGACATGATTTATGTAGCCTGACAAAGAAGCAAATGCAGTTTGTAGAAATATGGATGTGGCAAGTACTGAGTTGCACTTGGCTGGAAGTTTTTTTTTCAGAATTTCTGATTTTGGTTTACAAGCAAGTGTGAGGGAGCCTGAGAAACTTATTTTCCTTCACCAACAGCCAAAAACAGCAGACGTTTGTTGTAGAAGTTCTCCCACTTCTGCCAATTCCACGTTAAGATCACAGGTCCAGAGCTACAACACCCACACACAACCACATCACTGTAATTTGAAGAGGGATAATGTGATACTGGGTGCCCAAAGGGAACACAGCCTTAAATTGAATATACGCAGATACACTGTAGGTACAGGAGCAGAAAAAGCGAAAATATGTGGATCTTATTTATCTCTTTAATCATGTTTTCTCATAGGGCAGCTCATTCAGTTAAAAAATGTAATATGTACTTTGTTCAAGCATACTGGCCCTTTTTGTGAGATACCCAACTTTGCACATTTGTTAGTAATATATATTACATAGTAATACATTGCTTCTTTTTAGCAAGGTAATACTGCTCTGTATGGGAGTAAAAATGCCACAATGATGAACTGAAGAAAAGAATAGGAGCTAAATTTAGGGTCGTTCTCCTTGGTTTGATGCCCTCTCCAATCAAAAGTCTAACACTGCTCTGCTCCATTCAGCTCACAGCGTCTAAGATACCGAGCCTTAACGTAAGAAATAGCACTGAGTCAATCCTTTGAAATTCTCTCCAACATCACACTCTATAGCATTTTAGCTCCTGTCATAGAACCAAGTACAGCCTCTTTCCGTAAAGGCATTCATTTCAGGTGAGCAACTTGGCAGCGGGGTGGATTTCTTTCATCAGAGCACAGCATAAAGGAATCAGGTGTACTGTGCCAGCTCGCTCTTGTTAAAGGATCTTTGTGTTTCTTTCAGGCAGCATTACGGCATGCCTTTTACCTGTGTGCTGGTGAAACGATTCAGATTTTTACAAAACAGGATCATTGCTGCTGGCATTCCGAAACCCTGCCAAGGCTTTTTGTGTCAAAGTCAAAAAGGGTCCTTCACAGGAGAAACAGGCTTTTCTGCCTGCTATTATACTCCTCACTAACTGCATTTAGGGCAAGTAAGAAGAAGAAGTAGCAATTCGACTTGCTCACATGATTGTGTATCGTACTCCTGCGGTCTTGTGTGTTTTAATGAAATGTGTCTTGAATGCGTGTTTTACGAAAACATGTATGTGCTGTTATTACGGGCACAGATATGTCTAATTTAAAACTATCAAATTGCATTGTATGGACTAAACTACGAAGACAACACTGGAAAGCAACATCACATGTTCAAAATGTCTTCATATTCCTTCCAGAGACTGATAAATAGTAAACAAACATGATGTACTTTTCTCCTCCGAGTTTCAGCTCAGGGGGGAATAAAAACATTGTATTCATCTTCATTCTGCAAGGCTCCTTGTCACAAGTTTTGCGTGCGTTGCTGAATTATCACTCAAATACACATTTTCATGCCCATACCCCTGTTAAGCACTGCTAATCTCTCAGCAGGAAAGAAAGAAAAGGGAAAGCATCTTGTTTCCTTTGTTACCAGCAAGCAGATAGGAGTAGAAACAGGCAGGGTTGGAGATGGGTGTGTGTCTCTCTGTGGCCTATTAAGGGCTATTGTTCTGTCTTATCTACTGGAGACAGACTGTACAGTGACCGCCTGTTTTGGCAGGCCTTGTTTATTTGTTTTCGATCTGCTGGGGGCCCCATGCTCGGCCCTGGGGCCACAGGTTAACATGCTCGGTTTCCGAATCAAGGCAGGCCGGCTGGCTGGCTCTAATCACACATCTTGGAATGGTGGGACTTCAATGGTGAGAAACTATTATTTTGTTTCTGTCCACATTTTAAGTGAGATAGACATAAATTGCCTTACATGGTTAATGTGTTGTATAGGATTTCTTAACATACGTTTTGTTTGGACTTAAAGTCACAGCTTCTCCCTGTCATGTTACATCAGAAACAGAAAATATTGAGCTACCTACCATTTACTTTAGGTAATGAGACACCCAAAATGGATGTAAGAACTAGTTACAGCTGGACTCATGACTAACTAAAGGAATTACTGAATGCACAACATTTCCCCGCAAACAAGAAGAATTGTTGCGGTATCCAATTATCACTGCAAAGCGCTGTTGCTACATGTTTAAATATAGATTACAAAAAAGAAAAAAAAGCCTTGACTACACAGTCTACTTACACAAGCAATATGCTGCCTTGTTACAAAAGAAAAAACACTGTCACAACACAGCAGTCAGACTTTAGACACCGCTAACAATTTCTTAGAATCATTCTGTTCCTTGAAATTGCCCGCATTGTGTAATTCTGCTTCATGTCACAGCAGAATGATAAGGCTGTGTGAATGAAAGGATGAGCATGATTTCATGTGTTCTTTGTCATATGTGTAGAGAGCATCAAATCAATCTTTTATGATGTTTACTACTCTGAGCATCATTTCTGTCCAACTGAGGAGCTATTTTGCCTGTGCAAATCTATTCTTAGAGGATACAGAAGAAAGAAAGAGAGAATGACATAAAGACAGGCTGAGGGGAAAAGGGTCTTGAAGTCAGAGAGTGAGACGAAGTGAAACAGATAGAGGAAGAGAGATGGAAAAGAAAAGAGACGAAGAGAGGTGATGGGAAGTGGTGCGGTCCCTGGCTTCTATTGATGGCTAGGATTGGCCCTGGCAAGCAGGGATAAGAGAGAAATAATTATCCGGCCTGCTGAAGCATGACAGCCCCTTCTTGGGACTGTAGAGAGACAGACTGAGCATTATGTCAAAGATTGGCCATGTCACCAGCAGAGACACCTCTTGACAGACAGTGGCATCTGAAGTTTCACTTGATGGTAAAGAACCCACTGCATCAGGCAGCCTGATGCCTACCTGGTCGATGCCCAGTGGAGACAAGTTTTCATCTGAGGGACATAAAGATGTAATCACTAAACTCAGTCTACCATCTACATTACCTTATGTTAGTTCCTGTTTATGTGTATCACTGACATTTCCAAGCCTTTGGATTCATTTCATATGATGAATAGGACTGAAATATGTAACCCAACTCTCCCAAAATGCAATTCTATATACAGTATGTATCCATAAAATATGCTGTACTTGCTGTGGGCAAGCTACCTCAATTTCCTTTTCAGATAACAAATTAGGCTGATCACCTAAGTGGTTCTTTTTGTCCTCATGTTCCGCAGTACCATTTTATCACCTGAACCCTACTCTGCAGTGGTATTTCTCGCTCACATTTACCCATATAATTGAACCATTTGACGGGGCAGTTTGGAAGATTTGTGGTGCTATGGATGAGGTCAGTTTGGGAAGCTTGTTGGGGTAGGGGCTGGGTTTCTTATAACATAGCCAGAGAGAGAAGATTTCCAGGGAGTTTGTCTATTGTCAGAGATTTAGTTACTGACAAACTAAATCTCTAGCTGCAAGTAAAAATAAATATGATTTTAAGGAGTAAACACACACTACAATTTTTGGGCCACTAGTATTTATGATATGAGTATAAAGACCGGACCAAATGGGATCAAATCCATTCCAGTCTGGGCCAATTGGTGTTGACAGTTGGGAGATAAAAATGATAAGGCATCTGGTGTTTAATGATTGTAATCGTTTGCCTTCTGATCCAGTCACTGCCAGACATTCCGATTAAGATTGTTTTAAACATGTCTGACAGGTGTCGGCAGCACAAATAATACTAATTAAACAAAAACTGTCTGTGAATATAAATATAGTGCAGTGGTTTTTTATACTTCCTCCTTTATTTCACCCAAATTTTCCCCACTTTTGAATTTTTTATGCGAAAACAGCATTTTTTTGTTGTTGTTGCTCTATTTTTCTGTTTCTGGCATGTTTTAATCATTGTCTACTTGTGCTATTGAAGATTGATATTTAGTAGAGTCCGCAAAGGCCAAAATAAGGTCCTTTTTAATGGGCCTTACATTTTTCAAGCCATTCCATTCCATGAAAATGTGCATTTTGAATACAGGATCAGGGCCAATCCATGACAGTCCCCTCCCCTCAACATGCAATGTCTTGTGATAAACTGATTGGCTCATTATGTGTAAAGGTGGCTAGAGAGAAAGCACTTTGCTATGTTTAAGACTGCAATACTTTTGTAGCTCCTACATAACCAACAATCTCTGTGGTTTGGAGTTTTGTTCCATTTCTATGTTCCTGTATTTATTTTCATACAACAGATATTACACTCACAGTAAGGTAGCAGACCTCCAAGGGGGGCTTTTATTTTGAATCAGTTATTAGAGGACATCAAACAAGTGAACAAGTTAGATGAGTATAAAGGAAATGCAGGTGAAAGGAACTTTGTAATTTGTGTGAGCCAGTAAACCTCCAACACATTATTAAGGTAAACAACACATTCTAGTGTTGCATCCTGCAGTATGGAAAACTCATGCTGTGAGCACATCACAATATCTAATTGCTGTAGCTCACTGCATATATAACTCGGCATGGGAATTCTTAACTGTTTGGAAAGATGCCAATAGCTAACGAAAGTCAACTGAGTTTGACTTTGAGTGGTGAGGAAATCTGTGCTTTATAATTGGATTATTATCTCCCTGGATGTATTTGAAGTGTATGGTCCATGTTAAAGTATGCTGTTCAAATGAAAGGATGCCAAGTAAGGGGCTGATAAGACAGAGCATGTTTTTTTGCAGTGAGAGGTGTGTTTTTCCAGTTGTTTCCTATGGGCAGTAAGCGTTTTGTGTGCTGCTAATGCACCTTGGGTTTTAGATACTCTGGGCGCCTTGCATTTTTGGAGCACTCTGAACGCCTCCACTTGAAAAAACTTCAACACAGAGTGAAAAAGCACCTGACGTCATTTGCTTTATTTTCTTGTTGTCCAATTGAATTAAGCGTTCTTTTGTGGCAGGCCTTCCGTAGTAGTGATGACAAAGTTTACAGCTGCAAGAAGCAACAGCCAGAAGCAAATTGGTGCGGCACTTGAGATTTCGCATAAGTTGGCTTCACCATTGCTGCCTAGCAACAATTATAAAAACCCACTGCACTTCTCTTTCTTGTGACCACCAAAACCCCTTAAAAAAGCAGTGTGCAGCGACTGTCTGATCGGGCCATAAACATTCCTAATACCACAACACCCCAAGTGTTCAATGCTGACACCAAGTACAATGCTTCATTGGATTCATGCTGTTCAACCTGCCATCGACATATCAACAAACCAGGATTTGTCCAGGTGGCATTTCCACTATTCCATCATCGTCATGATCACCATCACGTACATTTGTAGCATTGTTCATGTTCTTAGAGATCAGAAATCAACATTGTCATGGTGTTCTCTTTTAATTTTCTCAACCCTTTCTGTATGCATTCACACAAATGATAAATTATTTTCATCTGTCCTCATTTGATGTGACAGTTCATTTGTGTGGAGTTTTTGGTATCTCTAGTGTAAAATGCCACATTTAAGTGAGAGTCAAGCAAGTAATAAGACACGCCATGACAAGGAGTTCAAAAAAAGTGCAATCTCCAGGAACAAAAATGCAAAAACATATTGTCTAGACATCTAGCCATCAGTGGAATTAATACGATAGATATATAAAAAGAAACTTTAATCTTAACACAGTTTAAATTTAAGACAACTGCTTGTTGCCTCAGGGAAAACTAAATATGTTTGTAAGGATGTGTTTGGTAATGTAGTTCATCTGGCCTCTATACTGCTTCCTTACAATTGAAATTCTTGCATTTTATTATAATACAAATTATAATAAAAAAAATTCTCATACTAATAGCTAGTGTATTACATCAATATTGTGAAACCACTAATGTACATATTTCACCAACATGAAAACCTTAAAATTATTCTTAGTATCACTGACAGTGAGTAACATTAAGTACCAGTATGTATGTGTACAGTTTTTAATGCATGTGTGGTCCCTGAAAGTTTGAAAGCTGAATTTGAAGGTCAGCTCCAAAAAACATACACCGTTGCATCTTTTATCTCTCCTCTGGCCATAAAGATGGGGGCATGGTGTGTATGGTGTTGGCTTGGAGGTCATCTCCACTGATTGGTGGATTGATTGAAAACTATATGTGGCAGTTGAGACCTGCCCTTTTGAACTGTGAATACATTCAAACCCAGAGCCTTTTAACGTTTGCATTCACAATTTAATCAAACCTCTCTCCCTCATATGAACACACATTTATTGACGCATATTGTCTGTCACAACCTTTTAAATTTAGTACATCCACATGGAGTGACTATCTCAACAGAAAACTATGGATGGGCCTCCTACTGTTACTACTACTTATCGTACTACCATGACAGCTTTCACTACTACTACTAGGCTTTTACTAGTGCTTCTACTACTATGATCTCTACTACTATCATTATTATTACTACTAATTCTATTTCTACAGGTTTTGCTGCTACTACTACTACTACTACAGTACTACCACTGCTACTGCTACTACTACAGGTTTTAGTACTACTACTACTACTACTAAGTGTTTAGTAGCAAGTAAATAAGAACCACTATGTACTACTACGCCTCAGTCAGAGTAGTACTTAGTAGCACCGTTGCGACTACTACTACTACTAGGACAGGTTTTACTGCTACTACAGCTACTACTCCTAGTACAGCAACTACTAATACAACTACTACGACTACTTGCATACTACATCTAAGTAATTATTTAGAAGTACTGACACCAAGTATGCTCTAAGCATCAGGTGCACGCTGAAAATTTCTTGAGAAATTTTCTAGTTATTTTTATGGCTTGTAAATAAACACATAAATTGTAAGCATACATTCAGCAGTAAAAATATAGGTAAGAATTGTATTTCTGTAATCAACTAATAGCTTTGAAACAATTTAGAGAGCTGGAAGTGGCACTGGCAAATTTCCAGAGCACCTTGGTGGTAGTTCTAAAGAATTAAACATTGCTGTACAGAATTTACAAACACTGTTTAAAGGGGACATATTATGAAAAACTCACTTTTTCAGTGATTTGGACATAGATTTGGGTATCTGGAGTCCCTACCAACCCACAAACGGTCAAATAAGACCACCCAGTCCTTTTTTTGTGGGCTGCCTGAATCAGAAAACATGGGACCACATACGCCGTTCAGATTTTGCCCAACTTGTTATGTCAAATTGAGGGAAATTTCCATAATACAGCCCCTCACCTGCCCC
>JBBPCS010000359.1:10574007-10607111 GCA_037974645.1 Hollardia meadi
CTGTATTTCAATGGTTTAGACAGGGTGAGAAACGTGCTGTGGTGATGGATCCTTATAGTATTTTGACCAAAGCATGTTAATGACATTTCATTAAGACCACTGGGGATTGTGTTAACTTGTGAAAAAGGGGTATAATATGTCTCCTTTAACTCCATAACCTATCTGGCCCTTTAATGGTGTAAAGCAGTAAAAATGCACCATCATATGAAATCTTAATATCATATCAACTCAAGGGTATTGGTTTGGTTTCAGAAATTGGGGGCAGGGTGATGTCTGAGAACTTTGTAATGTCCAGTATGATAAAAATAGATTAGTGTGCTAATAACAATAAAAGTGGACCGAAAATAGTTTTTGGTTTTTTTTCACTTAAAATTACATTTAGTTTAATTAAGAGAAAACATTGTATTTGCATCGACACTAAAAAGAACACTGTCCATTAAAATGCACCTTATTTTCTATTGATGGGCAATCTTACTAGGAGAAAATTAAGTGTAAATATATATAATTATATAATATACAGTACATAATATAACAGAAATATAATTACATTATTTAGATAATTTAATCTAGATTAATATTTTTCAGCCCTTAATAATATCTATGATTCTTCTTTTTAGGACCCAACAACATCCACCAATCAGAAGCTAGGCCAGTCTGCATGTAGCCTGAGAGGGGCAAAAAAAAAGGCTACACAGCTCGGAGATGAATGTAACACTTCTCTCAGGGGTTGCCACTTGATTACAGTGGTAAAAAGAACCTGATAATAGTGGTAAAAAAAGAAGGAATTAAGGATTATCTACCCATGTAATTAAGCAATAACCGTGACTGATGTGACAAAATGGCGAATGATGAATTCTGAAACTAGCCCACAGTTCTCAAATCTCCAATTCTGGAGACAAAACATTTTTATTTTTATTTCATTGCTTCATTAAAATTACATTCCATGATATATGAAGTTATTATAGTAGCTAGTACAGTGACTATATACAGTAGAAGCTGAAATTATACCAGGCTTGATGTTTTCGGCCATCTGCCCAGCCAAGCTTATGACAAAATCTAAAATTTAACATTATGTAGAAAGGGACAGAGAATAGATAAAAAAGCACTAAAAAGACACCATGCATGATGTAGAGTGAGGAGGAGAGACACCGACCTCAGGTTTTTCAGATGTCGGTGAGGGATGTAGAACTCATCTCCTGCTGCTCACCTCAGGGTATCAGAATGCCCCTGAACCCACACACAACTTACCATACACACACCAACACGCACACAAACCACTTCGCATGAATTGGACTCAACAATTGGAGCCAGTGTAGGGCAGGCATATAATTCATACCCAGAGGGTGTCGTGTCACTGCTGACAGGCAGACATAAATATTTCTCAACCTCTTCACCACGGGTTAATGGCTGTCCATCAGGCAGCAATGAGACGTACAGGGCAGCATGTGCCTGGTGTAGACACACACAGTATGGGCACTTTCACTGGAATAGCAAGGTCACTTATGGAGATGGGGAAAAAACAACGAGGACAAGAAGCCACATGAGGCAGCCACAAGTACTCTGCCTCAGCATGTTTACATGGGCACAGATAAATAGAGTTATATACAAAATCCCACCCACACACCTGAAATCTCCATACAAATTTACATGCAAGTGCACCCACACATATTTGTGCTCAGACTGAGGCTTTACCCAAAAAGTTGAGTACGTTTCCTGTCTTGCTGTGTTGTTCTCTACTCTGCTCAAACCAAGAATTATTTTACTAAACTGAGGAAATGCACGATAGTTGGGGAATGGCATATATAATCACCTCAGAGACTGGGTACAACAAACCAGAAGCTGAATATAAAAGAGCCAACATTTTCCACTTTGTTCCTAATGCTACATGGCCAATCAAAATTAATTTATTATAATGTATGCACACAGAAGGTCAATTATCCAAATGATTCCAGTTCAGATTGCACCTGATCTGGGGAGCCAATGAGCCATCGAAAGGGCAGATGGGTGTGCTTTGCAAGGCAAATCATCGCCCCAACCCGTTTTTTTTGTCACCTCCCCACCATTTGCATGTCTAAATGTGCAGGCCATCCACTCACCTTTAGAGAAGTGCATTACACTAATGGATAAACATCTTAGCATTTAACTTGTGTAGGAGTCAGGCCACAGAACAACATCCTGTATACAGCCGGTGTACAAATGGTCAACTGCTAAAGAAGCAGTAGTCTTCTTGAAGCTAGTTTAACAGAACGTATTCAAAAGGAAATGAAAATGTCCTTGGCTTCTATTAAGATTAGCCATCTCACTGTTTAAACATCACAATAAGTCAAATGGAGAGAAATGATTATTAGAAATATACAAATTATAGGTTATTACTTTCACTTTAGTTTCTATCTGGTCTAAAGCCTAATTTCAGCATTATAATTTCCAATTAGATGATGCTCTCCATATTCACAGTGCAGGCATCTTTGTGAAAACTCACTGTGGATGATTAATATTAATTGCCAAATGTGTTTCATATTGTATTTCAGTCAGAGGTGGAAGAAGTACTCAGATGTTGTACTTAAGTAAAAGTAGCAATACCACACAGTAGATATACTCTGATACAAGTAAAAGTCATGCATTTAAAAGTTTAAGTAAGGATCTAAAAGTACTAGCATCAACTAAATCTGAAAAGTAACTAGTGATTGAAGTTATCAAGTAAATGTAGTGGAGAAAAAAGTACAATATTTGCCTCTGAATTGTATTGGAGTAGAAGTACAAAGTAGCAGAAAATGGACCTCACAATTGTGCTAATGTACAGTACATCAGTAAAAGTATTTACCTACTTTCACCACTGATTTCAGTGGACTAAGGACACCAGTGAGTGGTCTGGCACACAGCATATTGAAAATAGTGTCCCTTTTCTATTTATTCAATCATCTATTTTGAAGTAAAATCGATTTGAAATTGAATCGGACCCCCAAGAATCTATCGAATCAAATCGTGAGATTCCCAAAGATTCCCACCCCTACATCCCATGCCTTTTGATGTCCTGTTATGTACCTATACATAATTTAGTTAGTTTTGTTGAAAATAAGTACTTCATCTAATCTTTGAAATGCTGGGGCTTTCAGAGCCATGGCAAAGAAGAGTTTTAAAAAAACAGTGTTAGGGGCTCTTCCGAGCTGTGAGAGAAAGCAACAGCAGTCAATGAAGCAAGAAGAAAGATATGATAATAGTCTAGTATGAGATTTCTCTATGTGAAAGCTACACATGGCCAATAACAGAGAACACCTATTACTACATAAATATAATTAGTAGGGTAAAATTTGTTGCTGCACCAAAGTAAGGGGTTGACAACTGGTGCCAATATACCAAAAACAGAAGGATGAAAGGGAACTGAAATGGATAAAGAGAGCAGAAGAGAACTTAATGTTTTCTCCTGCAAATGGATGTTTAGCTTGAGAGTCAATTTAGCAGCGTCAGAGAGCTGTAATTCTGATGAATTGGAGCTTATCTTCATATGGCATTCTCAACCTTTGCTGGCTCCCTCCAAGTCTCTATAAATAGTGCCCCTTTCTACAAGCCCACAGATTTGTTTTTCATCTTCGTCTATGGCCGAATCACGGCATTTATTGAAAGGCAATGACTGTTTTTCAATGCTGCTCAGCCCTGGCTAAATGAGTAATCTAAAAATTGATAGAATAGGCATACTTTGCTCTCTACTCCAGCCTTTTCTCCTTCCCTCGCATTCATTCCCTCTGGGTCCTGGGAGGTCTGGGTAAACGGTTGCTAAATTGCCAGAAACACCCCAACCTGGTCAAAACAGATGGGCACAATCTGAAATAATTTTCAAAAAGCCAGAAATTGATACATACACTGATTGGGCATGTAAGCATGCTTACCCCATACTTCCTTGCTGTACTGGGAGCTGTTACAGAAAATTTTGCCATCAAATGGAGAAGTGGTCTGCTCTCATATGCAAATGAGAAGGATTTTTAGTTGTCTATCAGGAGAAGGGGGTGACCAAGGGCTCCAAGGCTGACATTCTGCCCTGCAGACTTTTGATGGAGCTCTGGAGAACAGAGCAGCATATCAATTAGCCATTAAGGGTTTGCTCAGGTATTAGAGGGATCAGAGGAACCAATAAAGGTCTCAAGAGGAAAAGGAAGAGGCTGAGTAGACTCCAGATCGATGTAGGCCTCATCTAGGAGCTTGCTCCTTGTCAGGAAAGGCATATAAGGTGGACAAATAATGAGACCTCTGAACTGCAAGCCAAGAGTATTATCCTAATTAAGAGCTCAGACATTCAGTAATTTAACTCTTCCTGATTTCTTGTGGATGTTTGAGAGCTGTACATTCAAGCTGGTAACAATGGACTTGGTACAAACCAGGTAAGTCCCAGTGAGAAAAAGAAGCCATACTTCCATCTTTTAGTCAGGGTTACATACTAAAAGAACACAGTAAATCATGGGTACAAATGCCGAAAAACAATACATAACCAACAACTTCACTGGTCGGAACCTATTTCAAATCAACAAATTTCTACCTTTTCTGGTTAATGGTGACTGAAGTGATGTTTGATTACATCAAGGATGGTTTAGTTGTTGTGGAAGGATGTGTGGAATTATTTACTTGTGGTGGCTTGCCACGATATCAACATTGCCTACAACATTATGTAGGCAACTTTATGGACTGATAAACCTAGATGCTGTGGTAAGATTAGTTTGCCAGCCACTGGTTTCAAGGTCAAGAATGAACTTTCAATCTAAATATTTAATTCAACATGGACAAGAAAAATTGAAATTTATTTTGGATAATTTTATCTGCTTGGGAAAATTGTTTGATAGGATTCAAAGCTCCACAGCTGCTGCGAAATGGACCGAATGGTAAGACTGTTTAGTAAATAATGTTTTCCAGAGCATCAAAAATGAATTTTCAGTCTCAATGTTCAAGACTTATTCCTATACCTCCTCAGTTTAGGTCACCGTATGCAATTATTTCACTTGTGTGTATATTGAAAAACACGGTAAAGCTTGACCCTATAAGGATACATTTTTGCTATACAAGCACTAGATTGACATCTTTGCTCTCAGCTACTATCCCCAACAGCAAATTAAAGCCAAGAAAAAGCAAGAAAATGTGCCAAAAATGTTGGAACTAAGTCAAAACTGAATTGTGAAATGTGTGAGATGGACATTAGGGGTTCTTCACTGCTGCGGGGTAGCGTGTTTCTGTTCAGTATATAAGCTACATGTATCCTATGTATATAATATGTATATAATCAACATTTTAATATGACTTTGATTTGCATCCCAAGAAACCATGTCTACACAACCTCTCACTCCTCTAGCACACACAGAAGCACTAAAAAAGTCAAAGTAGGGTTAGTGGGGGTCTTCCGTCCCATATCTAATTCGTTCTGCCACCCGCTGTAGTAAAACTCCACTGGATTAATTTTTTTCCAGTCCATAAACCCTACCTCTAGAACTTTAAAAATCAGCATGTTCCCCATTCCTGCCTTCAGTGAACCAGTAGGTGAGGTGCCACACTCGCCTCCATTCCCCATCTCTGCAGATAAACTCTTTTAGTTCCTTAAGAATAAACAGGAACACCCCCATCTCACCACTCTATCAACCCAAGGTCCCATATACCAGTTAACCACAGATGGCTCGGACTAGCCTGTTTGTGTGTGTGTGTGTGTGTGTGTGTGTGTGTGTGAGTGTGTGTATGTAGGTGCATGTGTGACAGAAAGCGAATGGAAGTCTTCTCTGGCAAGATGAGCTCCAGTGATTACAGGCTGAGACAGTTTTCTAATTATTCTGTCAAACATCAATCCTGTGGGCTGATGCAGGCCGTCCTGTGGCCTGATGGACAATGTAATCACTGCTAGACCCCCCCCACCCATTTTACCGTTCTCTACGTCCGTTTCCCTCTCTCCTCACCTTCTGCACTCTCTCACATTTTCCTTCCTTTTACACTCTCCTTTATATCTTTATCTCTTTTCAACACAACTCTCTCAATCCCTCCTTCTCTGCCAGTGCTCTTCAACTTATTTCCTTTCGCTACACACTATTTCAGATCTAAGGGGAAAAAAAAGATGAATGTCAGAGGGCTTAAAAATGATATAGCCAGTTGTAGGAATGAGGAAACAATAAAACACAGTACAAATGCAAGTATGTGAAAGAGAAAGGGGGAGAGACTAAGGGAAGGAGCAGATTCAAGTTAAGTTGCTGCAGTCTATAGACTGACTATCAGTTACAGAGGAAGCTCAGACTGGAGTTCTAAACTATTTTTAAGCACCAATTACAAATAATTAATGTCTAATAATCAATTACCTTTATGCTACCAAGCTGTTGCAAAGACTAACTGATCAGTTATTTTCATAACAAAACTGTGAGTTAAAAGAGAGCATTTATCAAATTGAGAGAACCATGATTTTAATTATAACTCACACAAAAGAAATCTTGCTGTTGCCTGGTTAATATGCTCTCTGCAAACTGATTTCTGTGCTATTTACATATGGCAAAAGATGGTATTGTTGACGAACAAATGCCCATTTTTCCAATCATTTTTTGGGGCTATTTTTTGCAACAAAGAAAGTCTTTTTTTTACATAAGTCATTTAGCTGATTTCTTTAAGTAATTTTCAGAAAGGTAGCTTGTGGCTCAGTAGTTTTGTAAATTACAGATAGCTGTTTAACAGAGTTGAAATAAATTTATCAGATAAACAGGAACATCATATATTACTGTTTCATTAAGATGTGAGTGTGGACCTTCAGGATTAATGTCATTACAGTTGACAATATACACAGGCATAGATTTGAATTTATAGAAAATAATCACAATTCAATTTGCAACTGTGACATTGAAATTGTTCAGCCCTATGGTGAGTAAACAGCACTATCAGTGAAAATCTATCCCATACGTTCAACCAGCGAAGACCCTTAAAATGAGCATTTAATATGAGTTCTCATGAGGAAATAAAAAAAAAACGGACTAAATTCCAAATTTGAAAACTGCGACCCTAACAGTAGCTGCAAAAGGGAGACCTGCACCAGCACTATTGTCTTCAGATGGCTAAAAGAGCTAAAAGGGAGGACCTTCACACAGCTTGCATGCAGTTGTTGATGACAAATACAGATTTAAATGCATAATCTGGTCAAAGTAACCATAATCTAATAGTTTAATTACATTTTGTTACTTGTGTTGTAACATTTACCAGTTTCTTGCAGTTCAGTCTCATATTTGTCCATTCCATTATGAATTTCATCGGTTTGGGCTATAATTCCCCCATGGCAAGGGTACTTCTTTAAAAACACTTGCCTGGCCAAATCCTATAGTTTAGCTAAAAGACACTAGCGCTGGCGTGGTATTAGGTTCTGCTCTTCTTAGCGAACAAATGTTACAATATAACCCCATTTTTATAATGAAGGTTCTGTGCCTTCATCTGAAAGCTTACTGTTCCCTTTTGATATAGGTAGAACCTAGAAACTTGAACTTCTTTAATAAAAGCATCAAGCAGAAGCATCATCCATTTAGAGCCTGTTAAGGTGAAATATTTTAAGACATAGTTAACATTTTGATCATAGTCTCAAGCAGCTATTTACCTTTATCCTGAATTTACTGATAATTCTGAGTACTGATATTGTGTGGTGTAGTGTTTTGAATAAACCTGAGATCGTGAGGCCTCAGGGGTTGTTATTGTGGCAACCAAACCTCTAAGAAGTAAATGTCGTATCGCTCATAACCACACTAGTATGGCAATACCTAAAAAGAAAAGATAAAAATTCTTTAGGGGTGAATGTTGTCTTCACTTGGGCCAATACATTTTAGAAAATAAATTTAAAAAAAGCACAAAACAGCATAATTTTAGTATTTTTGTTTTGTTTGGCATAATTGTCTATCTGCAATTTTCTAGTGTTAAATGTAACCTGTTGGCTTTTATTCTGTTGACAAATTGGAGTTTTTTTAAACATGTAAAATGTCTTTAAATGTCTCTCAAGACTGATTATACAAACTACTTCTGCTGCATAACAATCTTCTTCTTTCCTTTATAGTACTTACGGTTCTCATTTTCCCCTCGCAAATCTCTTGTCCATCTGTGTCCTCCTCTGGCAGTAGCTGATATTGACTGAGATAATAGTGTAGGAGAGCTGCGTTCTACATTGCCTCTGCTGTTGAACAAGGCAGACTACCGCAGCATCACACTGTCATGTCAGCTTGGACAGCATTCTGGGGACTGAATTGGATCATAAAATCTGATACCAAATTCTTCCCATCGGCTGTCAATTATCAGGAATGCAGGGACAAAAAGAGCTGGATAAGGGAAATGTGAGGTGGTACATAATAGTTAGACACAGATAATGCAGAAGATCTTGGCATATTTAAGAATGTTTAAATGCATAGATAGTTGTATGCAGACAATTAAAATAACACATATAGTTTGTTTTCAATATTCAAGAGAAGTTTTTGTCTGCAGTATATGTGCAATGCTAACATATGCCTGTTCCTGAGCATGCGAGTATGCTGTGAGTACCTCATCCTAACACAGATACACTGCTTTATATCCTGACCCTAAGCATAGAAGAAAAATGAAAGATGTGATTTCTCTGGAGATGCGATGAAGCAAACGTTTCATGCGAGTCTCAACGTCTTTCCATTATGCTTGATAATAAAGAATTGTGTGGATCAGACAAGAGGCTCGTATCAAATCAGGCCTGGAAAAGCCAATTACACTGACAATAATCTCTTGCTGTACTGCTGCCGGCATGTCTTGCCACACAAAGCAACACATACCTGAAACACGACGAGTGGGGAGGAGGGGCATTGAGGAGAGACAGAACATTTAAACAGACACAGTATATTTGTGAATTCTTTGTCATTAAGTTGGTTGAAAAGAAGCTCTTGTCTTTGGGATTTGAGAATTATGGAAGTAGCCAGCTGTTTATGAAATATTATGAAAACTTTTGCTGATTCAAGTGCGAAAATCTTTATTTCACCATTTTAAGGAATGGAAAAGATGTTAAAACATTGGGTGAACCAAACCACTACTACTGCACTTACAAGTGTTATACTGAGAGTGTTATGGAAGTGGATAGCAAAGAGGAGCTGGTGGTGAGGTGCCGATGTCTTAACCCATGACCCTGCCCAAAACCCAGGGGGCTGCAACAAGAGAGGGGGCAGAAGGGCTGTTGGAATTGAGAGCTGCGTCTGACTAAAATCAGTAGGTTAATGCGAGTTGTTAGCAGCCTAGGGCCATGTTGGAAGAAACACAAGCTTCAGGAGCCTGGGTACAGACAACTGGGTGCATACACAGATACTGAGTGGTGCGGATGAAATATACTCACATAGCAGCTACAGATAAACACACGTAACACAAAACGATCCAACCCAATTTTTAAATGACCCATCTTTTCTTAGCGCTGTTTGAAAAATTGAATCAATGCTCACTTTAATCTCTTCATTCAAGTAATATCCTCAATTACTGATTTAGCAATATTTTAATAAATTTCAGGGTTTTAGAACAATTTCCAAGTTATAGTGAAATAAGGGGGTGTTTCCAGTCCTGTAATATAAGTCTGTGCTATGAGTAATATATTTCTATAGTTGAAGGAAACAATGCAGGTTTATTTGGGATTTTCCAATATCAGGATAGCAGCGTTTAGCTGTAGTTTTCTATCTCTCTGTGGTCTGTCGTGGACAATTGTTAATTAATTAATTGGATTATTGTAATTCTAGGATTGAGTGTTTTTTGGAGCTTTTTCTTTTTTTTGAGTTAACTAAATGGAAGTACAATACTAAAGTTGCTGAGCACCATTTTATAGGGAAGTCGGCAGAGGCATTGGCTATTATCAATTATCTTTTCAATCCTCCCTTATATGATGCAAAAGTATATCTCTGTTCTGGTTTAATACTATGATGCTCTGTTTTCTTAGTTTCCCACAGGATGACAGTCTTGTTGTGTAATACCATAATATTCCCATTCTTTACAGAATCTGCGCAGTAACCTATTTCAGAGCCAGATACCGCCCCCATCCACAAACCTTCCCGCTACCAAATTGGTTCCCCTCAAATGTGTAACTGACTGTTTCTCCCGTGACATACAGTAAGGGGCAAGTGATGTCGTATAATGTCAAGCCCTAACATGTTATAAACATAATTTGTAGGTCCTGCTATTAAGAAGTGCTCACCGTGTGTAGTCGTGGGTGCAATATTTTTTTCAAGGATAGCGAAGCAATGGCAACACTACTGAATGAATGATGCACATTAGAGGGGACTTATTAGTTAGTTATCTACACAATGCTGACTGTAAAAAGTAGATATAGACCATATACCTGTGCATACCCTGGACTACATCACTGCTGTTAAACTTTTGAGATTAAAAAGTGGATTTATCTTCACTCTCGCTTATCAACCTATCTGAGGCAGCGAGTCGCAGACATATGAGTTACAGACGAGCCCACTGTCGAGTGTTTATGTACTGTAATGTCAACTGCTGACTGGAGGGGAACTGGACTTTACTTCATGAATGTGACGTTTCAGAGAGGACAGGAGAAAAAGGGGAGAGAGAAGTGCAGTCAATAGTGGGTGTTGACATGCAGTGAGTGAACTGACTTCAACACACAGACACACACACCCTTGCCTGTCATTGCTCACTAGCTTACAGTAAAGTATTCTAGCTGTTTATTTGCTTTACTCACACAAGTGTTTTTTTTAGTCATTTTCTTTTTCTTGCCGTGGTGGCAAAGATTTTGGTGTGGCAGGCTGCCATACTAATATGTTATCAATGGAAACACAGGATAAAACAGTATATGTTGATATTACAGCACTGTTCTATGTGTGTCTTCAGTGAATCGTGTTTCAAACATGACTCATACTACAGTTAATGATGTGAGGTGCATAAAAGAAATTCAAGAATTTGGCACTTTGGTAAGATTGTTGGTTACCATCATCTTTTACTCTGCAAATTAATTCACAGCAACATTCAACAGCTACCACTGCCATTTCCCCTGTGTTTCAATGATGCAGGCCTAACCTTGACTAAAGTTATTAGTCTTAGAGGACAGGAAAGGGCACAGTGTTTGTGGTGTCAATACATGGCTCAGAGAGCACGAATGATCTCATCAGCTGGGTGTTTGAATGGCCTTCCATAATCCCCCAGCATGTGTGCACATACGAGCCAGGGGAGCATGAAATGAGGGAGGTTTAACAGTCCCACTTCTACCGCAATGTCTCTCAGCACTGGACATGGCCCCTTCGAACATGGACAGACGGAGAGATGGAGAACTGGAATGGTGGCAAAGGGTGGAGTGATGACAGCAGATGGTTTGGATGCAAGGTATCTCCATTTAAAATAGAAGAGTAGAAAAGCAGTTTGTAATGATAACACTGGCTAGCAACAGCATGCCCACATTTATTATGAGGCACTATTGTGGTTAACTGAACCACGAATATGTTGAAACCATGTGTGAAGTGTAAACACATCAGATCAACCACTCTCATGGCATAACATTTAAAGCTGAAGAGAATTGTGGGTTAGTGATGCTGCCAAGACAATGGTTTAAATTAATTTGGATTTATTCTCTGGACATCTCCTGGTTATGGGTGGGATGTGAAATACATGCAAATGGATGTACAAAAAAGTTGAGAGTAAAGTGACATGAGACCCAGAGTGATAATCACTACAGTAGTATTTTCTGACTTCTTAAACTGTGCAACAGACGATACATTTCTATTTCCTCCATCATCAGATGAAGAGCTCCAGCAGAAGCACATGAGAATAAATGAAGCCCTTCTTCGCTATATGCCCTTCCTCTGAGTGCTCGACTTCACAAGGTCGCTCAATCACATGCAGCCATCCTCCCTGTGGCATCCAAAGGCCCTATCTGATCGCTGGCTGGCTCCCCCTGGTCCCATGGTGTGAACCAGGTGCTGCGATGACAAAACGCTCTTGGCAGCAATAAGAGAACAGAGAGAGCAGAGCTCAATTAGCCTGAGCTCCAATCCCAGATCCTCTATTGATTTCCCACGGATGAGGAATGGCAGACAGGAGAGAGCTCAATCAGACATACCCATAGGACATGTCTGTGTGTGTGTGTCTCTGTCTCTCTCTCTCTCTCTCTCTCTGTGTGTGTGTGTGTGTGTGTGAGAGAGAGAGAGAATGCCAACACAAGGTGAATACCTTGGTAATACATTAGTAATACATAGTCTTTATGCATACATTATGGTTAAGTAATAGTGTTGTCTTGTGATGGCGCAGAGGGAAAATTACATGAGTCTTTAAAGGCGTGCTGTGCTCTCCTAACCCAGATCAAATGGAGAAGGAGACAGATGAGGCATTAGATCCCTGAAGGGCAAATCAGTCTGACAAGTCATCAGCTCCATGGTGCATCTCTGGACAATTTCTTCACTTCCTCATATTAACCTTCACGAGAGGAATGTGAGGGAGAATGTATGGAGTCTGATAACCTCATTTGTACTTCAGTTATGTATTGAACGTTACATACACAATACTTTTGTTATACACTTGGACCAGCATACACTGTTGGTCCATGACAGTGTATTTTCAGAGAGCCACAACATTAAAATCTGTGTCAGTGGTCTCAATGTTCATGTCTTTACGGCCCCTATAGGACTTTTTCCAAAGTTGTTTGCACTTTCAATTTGATTTGATTGAACCCTTCTCTCCACTTTGATGAACACAAGTTCTGTGAGATTGAGCTCTCTAAGATCGAGCAGGCCATGTTAAATCAGTACAAGCTGTTCTTCACAATCACTCTATGAAAAGGTCTTTTTTACAGCACTGAGGTGTGCGTCGGGTTGTCATCTAACTCCCTATATGCTTGTTCATAGCAAACAAAAACAATAACATATTTAAATCTAACACTGTTGTTTCCTGTCAACTTCAGTCATGTTTAAAAAATACACTACAACAACAAAGCTGCACAATTGAGTTTTGAAATTTTGTAACATGTATGTGCACACAGAAGAATTGCATTGCATCTGGCTCATGGTGAATGCATTTCAAGGACTAACACAGGGTCAGTGCTCTTTGGGTTTAGCCTATAACATGAGCTCCAATCATTGCTGCAGTGGTTATAAATGAACTAGAGCAGAGGGGTCCCATGATAAACAAAAACCCTACCCTATATCTGTCACAAGAGCAGCATTTTAATGCAGTGTAAGCAAATCTTCAGGAAAACCATTATATGGAGGTAAAACCTTTCCCCTATAATGGCAAACCAATACAATGACCTGCACAGCATATTACTGAAACAAAGACATACATCACCTGGAGAGCCACTTCTCCCTTAGAGCACTCAGACCCCCACGTTGTCTGCCTGTTACAAGCAATGTTCACTCTTTCTGAGGCCCGGCCTCACTATGGCAGCCCCAGTGTGTTAGCTGGACTAAGTACTCACTCCTCCATGGTTAGCCCCCTATTTAGTACTTGTGTAATATTCTGCGCACTGGGAATGAACTCCATTACAGTGGTAGCTTGTTTACCCTCCTTTGCTAAATGGCTTTGCATTGCTTGTGTTTATAACACTGGTAACCAGCATATCCCCCTGGGGCCCCAGCTTCAGGCAGGAAGGTGATTTCTTTCCCTCTAAAATAACACACCACGACTCTCACATCACAGCTGATTCTTGTGATTTAAAAGTTGTCAGGGTCCCCGGAGGGCTGCGTGTGTGTGCGGATCTGTGTATAGCCCCTTTTACACAGCCCGTTCTATGCGGACCTGTTGCGCCTCTGATACGCCTCCCCGTCTGTGTAAATGTCACAGAGGCGTAATGGGGGGTCAAAGTTGTTCCAACTCTGAGACGGCAACGGAGGTAGTAACAGCGCCAAATCGATGTCTGTATAAACGGAGTGAGTTGGAACGACAAGACAGGGCTGTCGACATGGTTTGTGTTTGTGTGCGACCCTCAACTGGGAGATTTAAAAGCAGCTAGCGGCAGTTAGCAGCTTACTCGCTAACAATGTGAGGTTCAGGAGCTATTCGGAGCTACCACTCCAAGTAGAGGACGAGATTATCCGCCACATAACGGGGTGGTAAATAATTGTTATTGTCATGTTATTCCATTGTTTATAAAGTGCTGCTCTTCGCACATGTAAAATGTAACACTAGACTCCAAGGTCAACTCGTCATGCCTCTTTTACTTGCGGAACACCGTCTTGCTATCTAAAATCACACAATGTAAATAAACAAAGGCGACGTAGAGAAGGGTCTCCATTGCGGAGATATTGCGCAATCTCTGTGTACAAAGGGACGATGATATAGGTGCCACAATACAAGCATGTATTTGCACCTATTTGCATTTCTGCACAGTGACTGACTAAGCTGCATGCATCATACTTATGTGTTGTAGCACCTCAATGACACAGCCCTATAAAATATGGAATCCTTTCCTGTGCACCGTGAAGCACTTTAGACATGGGCTCAGACATCTCCATATGAGGATGAGAAAGGCAGTGCCTTGGCTCCTGTAGGATTTAGCTTGTGGGCATGAAACTGAGGGGGAGCTCCTCACATTGACTTTAACAGGATTTAGCTACATGAAAGGCTACAGGGAAGAAAAGAGTGATACAAAGAAGCAGAGAGAGAGAGAGAGAGAGAGAGAGAGAGAGAGAGAGAGAGAGAGAGAGAGAGAGAGAGAGAGAGAGAGAGAGAGAGTACTTAAAAATGAAAAGGAGAGGAATGAACCAGCCTGGCAAGAAACACTAGGGCACTGCTATAAATGTTGAGGCAAGTATCACCATGAAAATAGTGCTGAATTACACCAAATAGACACTTTCACAGAAAACAGAAGATAGTGTTGGAAAGGTAGTAATGTCTCCCCTGTGGAGGGTTGGACTGGACCACAGGTGAGTTAAAGCAGAGTCACTGAGCTGGAAAGAAGGAAAAGAGTATGTAGTTTTGCTTGAGTGCAAAAGAGGCTGAAGTGCTGAGGGACATGCACAAAAATCCCACACAAATAGGAGAAGGTGAAAATGAAGAGGAAAAACTGAACATTACACACACACACACACACTACAGGTTACACTCACAGGTGACCCTCAGCATTACAAACTGAGATCACACACATGACAGTCGGTGCTGTGAAGATGTTTCGTGATCAACACTGTGATTATGCAACACCATTAACACATGCATATGAACACACCTCCATTTTTGGCCAGGAGGTGGATCACCCAGTTGAACTAATGCTAATGTGCCAATGTGTGCCTGTTTTATCTTGGAGTGGAGCCTCGTCTCCTTGCATGCCTGCTTCGCCTTAAACAACACGGCAGCGTACTACCGCAGCATGCAACAAGCCTACAGGTAAAACCGAGAAAGTAAACACACAGATGTACGCAAGCTTTTACAGAAAATCACATAATGTCTTAAGTGTATGCACAAAGACTAGGGTTGTCACAATATGACAGTTTGTGATTATGTAACCATAATAATATCATCAGGAAATGCTAAACGGACATACAGTTGCCAGTTGACTTTTAAAACTTGCTCCATTTTCATTTCATTTTTCTCTTAAGGTGTCTGTAAATTTTTGTTCTTCCTCCATCTCATTTTACTTTTTTCATTTACATACACAGAGAGAACTAAGCGGGAGGAAGAACACTCACAAATCAGAAAAGTGACTAGCACTCTGTCAATGTCAGTAGAGCAAAACGTTAGTCTAAAGAGGAAAAGGGCCATCCAGACTGTTACCAGTGCAAAGTTCAAAAGCCAGCATCTGTGATGGTATGGGGGGTGTGTTAGTGCCCATGGCATGGGTAACTTGCACATCTGTGATGGCACCATAAATGCTGAAAGGCAAACATTTAGGTTTAAAAGGGTTTGGAAATCATTGCATTCTGTTGTAATTGACAGTTTACATAATGTCCCAACCTTTTTGGAATTGGGGGTGTATATACATCCAAACAGTACAATGTCTCCCCATTCCCAAAACAACATGAATGAAACTACTGCATACAACAAACTGAGGTTATTAACTGTATGCATATTTAAAAAAATATTGGGTTTGGTGCTTCAGAAAGTCTTTCAATATCTATGTGATGATGCTGTGTGTCAAAATGTGATAACCTTTGAAATAACATGAAAAAAAAAAAAACAGTATAGAAAACTTTTTGAATTTGGACAAGCACAATAAAAACACAATATAGTGGAGGCCCTTCTACATGCATTCACCAACAACGAGGGTGTGTTGTAGAAAAATGTCATCATTTACTCTAGTCCATAAAAATTACAGAAAACTGCCTTAAGCCTTGAGAACAAAATGGATGTCGAGTCCAAACATCCATCTGCCACTTTTCTTTACAGCACTGGCACAAGGCAATAACGAGGTTATTTGGCTGTCGGTATTTGCTGCCTGCTCCTGCTACGTGCCTACAGGTGATGTGAGGGAAACCTCAATAAATTCAGCAATTCTGTCAACAAATTGTTCTATACGAGGATATGAAAAAAAGTGGAGCTATTTATTTTAGCATGAAAAATAAATGTGTCGCTTTAATAGCCGGGGGCCGAAATTCAAACAAAGCTGAATGGTCTCATACAACCAGCTGAGCTACAGCTGGCTATACAACGCTTTGATTCCCCCCCCCCCCCCCCAACAACCATGTTGTTCCACCTCCTATATAGTATCCTCATTTCATCTGTTTTCTCTTCCCTGTTCTTTCAGAGAATAATAATGTTTAAGATAATGAATGCTGTAAGGGTAGATACTAGAGTAGTGAGCAAACAAGAAAAAGGAGGCTTTGTCATCTCAGACTCCGTCTCGGCTATTCAATGCCAGCAGTGCACACATCACTTCCACTCCTCTCTGAACAATGAGCCTGAGACATCAAAGCAGAGACTGAAAGGGAGAGAGGGAGGAAGACGGAGGAAGGGAGATTAAAAAGCAAATGAGGAAAAAGTACTGAAAGAAGAGACAAACTCCAAAATACCTGTTTTTGTGGAAATGTATGGTGTCATTACAGTAGGTTATTTATATCTATACTGAGTGGCTGACCGCTGAAAACACATCACTCTTTTCTTTCACAGCATCTAAACCATTCTAATCTTCCCAATCAAAAGTGGTCTGTAATAAAAAAGTACATATTCATGCATGCAGTAGAACATTAATGGCCTTATCCTAAAGCCTCTAACTAACTAACCCTCTAACAGTAGTACCGGTGGAAGTAAGCAAACTTGCATCATATGCTGCTTTAAAAAAAAAAAAAAAGATAGAATAATGATGCAAAAGTGATTGCAAAATGATTACTTAATCAGACATGGAATCAATAATGTTGCCTTTTCATATTTACCTAGCGAAGAGCGTGATTTCAATTTGGATTTCTGCTGATATTTTTGAGTCAGGTGTTGTCATTTGTGGAGAAAAGAAAAAAAAATACTAAATGCAAATGAGCAGCTCTCTCTCTCTTATTGTGAAATTATTAACATTCCCTCCACAGATCAGAGCAGGTTTCTCCGCTTCCCTGGTTGAAATGCCAATGGTGCTTCCAACCCAGTTTAATGTCAATCCTATCCTACTTTTTTCCCCCCTATTATGGAGGAGCTTCTTATTGCCATACACAGCAGCAGGAGGGACAGACAGCAGGCTTAAACCCCCATCTGGATCTGGGGAATCAGCCCAAGACAGAAAGAGAGGAACACAAGTGCGGAGGAAGGTGTTTTCCTCCATGCAAGAGTGTGATTATTATTTTTTTTAAATTTTTCTTCTGTTTTTTTGAGGGGGGTGGGGCAATGAATCAATAATAATAGACAATGGCCCTATACCAGGAGGCAGTGACACGTCTTTGTTGTTTTCTTTCTCTCCTATTGATTGAATTTCTTTCTTTTTTATGCACCACATTCATTTTTTATTTTCCCCTACAGACCACCGATTTGAATTCCTGTGAGACCAAATAAAATAACAGTGGAAAAATCGGAGTACGGCAATGTATCACCTGCTGGGGTGTTTCAGGTTGGTAGGTTTTTAACATTCATCTATAAAGGTGTAGATCACTTCTGAAAATGGCCCTCGCCACTAACACTGAGTCATGTAAAAAAAATTCTGCAACTGAGAATTACCTTAAGGTGAAATTGAGTTCCATCTCACACAGGCTCCGCTCTCTACTGGACTCTATGGGTATTACTCTCCTTCTTCTTACCACGACCATATACTCACCCACTGAAAAATTGCATAAACGTATAACACACATCTCTCTCTCTCTATATATATATACATACACTTTTTATCCATCTCATAGAAGGCTGTTCGCGATTAGCTACTGGGCAATCAACCCTCGCTCTAATTTTAACCCTCCCATCTGGTGCAATGTCATTCAGCACCATGTTGGTTGCGATGGTTTATAAGCTCTGACATTTACAACAAGCCTCCTTCACACGTGGCTCACCTGCTGTTGTGAAAATGGAATTGCGGAAGAAAAAAATCCAAGACGCTAGTTGTGTTTTTTGAGCAAAAATATAAAAAATCCTGCTGATGAAGAAAATCAACAGAGCAGACACAGGGAGAGAGAAAGAGGAGGGGCGGGGCAAGCCGGTGTGCAATCAGAGACTGGAGGTGTGTGTGTGTGTGTGTGTGTGTGTGGAAAAGGCAACTGAAGGGAAAAGCAAGATGCACACATAAAAGTAGTGTGAGTAAAATAAGGTGGAGAATTAAGTAGAATTGAAATGTTGAAAAATAACCTATAGAAATACTCATCGAAATATTTTTAATGGACAAAATGGGGGTGGGGGAGGGGGGCTGTCTCATGCCACCATTAAGGTCTATGCTTCAGCCATTTCCTTCTGTAGTGAGGGGTTTGCTGGTGAAGCAGTTCCTTCAAGGGGTAAAGGGGCAGCAGCTGGTGGCAAGCTGGCTACGTTTATGCTAATTTTCAGTGGGCGAATATGTGATTGTTGTTGGAGGAGAGTCATACCCATATAGTCCAGTAAAGGGCTCCGCCTGTGCTTGTAGAACAAGGGTTACAATAACGTAACTAATGGTGTAATATTGACAGAATATCTATTTTAAAAGCAGACTGTTCCACAGTTGGAATATCTATATTCACAAACTCTCCAAGCTAGCTAGCTATGAGGTTAAAAAACGCAGATGATCTAAATTAAGGGGGAGTGTGAGATGCTACCTCTTTTGTAGATTAGCAACCTGTACTGGAGAGCTGAGGTTGAATTTTGCAACTCTAAGTTATAAAGAAATCTTTAAAAATTAGTGTGAACCACTTTTTTGAAAGCATTTCTTGTTGAATCAAAATAGCATATGTAAATAAAGGTTTTTTAAAAAGAGGGATATTGGTATGATATGCGTCTCTGCATTCCATACAACCAAGCCTCGCCACAGATGCTAACACAGAGGCAACCGGAGATCAGTCCAGGAATATGGGAGTGACAGCAGCAGGGGAATTAGCGGTGTGATGACTGTCAACACATAATCAGCACTGCGGTATCGATGCAAGGCTCATGTTGTTTAGTTTGGAGTTATTAGCTTTCTGAACATAGAGCGAGATCACAACCCAAGCTGCCACTCATCCTGAGCTGCAAGACTTCCAGAGTCATGCTTTGAGCAGCATTTGTATGTGTTCATTCATTTTAAGTTATTCATATGGATACATGTGTGCATATGGATATGTGATAATGAGTCTTGAAAAGGAGAGTTGTGTTGCAGAGTAAAGAAAGAGCAGCAATTTCTCATTGACTGCAACTGAAAATGATGGCATATTATCACACTCCTACCAGACCTTTCCCTCAGGAACATGGTCATATGCCAAGGTCCCTAGTCTAATGAGCCCTGTTGTCGAAGTGACAAAGTGCTAACCAGGTAGACAGGTCTTTATGAATGTGCTATGACAAGATAAATGACTCTAATATCAAAGAGGATTCAACAGGTGGTGAAATAGCTGTTTTTATTCTGATTTTTTGTTTAAAGATGGGCTTTAAAATAAGGAGCCAATTTGGCTTATGTACTCAATTGCTAAAATCAAAATTTTTTATTTTCTTTTACAGTTTGTACCTACCTTAGGGTCAGCGGTGAGCAGCTTAAAGGCCTCGTACACCTGCCTCTCTTTGACACCTCCCCCCAGGTCCAGAAAGTTAGCTGGCTTTCCTCCATGCAGGTCAATGATGTCACACGTGGCCATGGCCAAACCGGCTCCATTCACTGTAAAAATCCAGAAAATATAAATTTTAACCTGTAAAAATGCTGAAATATAGAGGAATACAAAAAAGCAAAAACATACTGTATTTAGTCACACAGAACGTGTCTTTTGAGTTTGAGAGAAATACACACATCGACATTGAAGAAGGGGGTGCAGGGTTTGGATTAACAGCAGCAGATTTTTTGGGACAATCACTTTCCACAGCATTTTTTGACCGTTCAACCAGACCAGTCTGACCACCATGGAAGGAGAGGAAAGAGTTCCAGGATGGGAGCCATGCTAGCCCAGCTTGGCTTAATGCTGCTCCTGGCTAATGTCTGATCGAAAGGAAAATGGAATGGATGAAATGGGACTCAGGCTGGCCAAGCAATGGAAAATCAGAGACTGTTGTGTCTACATCTTCACTGAGACCTGTCTCCACCACAAAATCCCGGATCAAGCTGTTGCACTCAGTGGAACTGTGTTCAGAGCCAACAGAGTGTAGGACTCTGGCAGGACGAGGGAAGGCGGACTCTGTGTTTCCGAACAATGTTTCCAAGAGGTCAAACTCTTGATGTGAAGATGTCCACCATATTATCATCACCATCTCTGCTGTTTACATTCACCAATACTCAAACTTAAAAAAGGCATAGAATTCTTTGCTGGGTGTAAATGTTTATGTGAATATAAATAATGGCATATACTGCTCTATTTCTTGTTTTAATATCCTCTTTACATGTTCTGTGTGTGTAGCACAAAGGGGACTACAAACTTCATTTCGTTGTGCTACCCAGTGTTGTACAAGGACAAAAAAAGTGAGAGTGAGTAAGAGTGAGACATGATGTGTAGCCATTTTTTATGCCGAGTGAGTGTAAATTGTACTGTAGTCTAGATCTGACTGTTGAGTCCAGGCTAAAGTCCAGAATTTGAAACAAAAATCCCTGAGAGAAAAGTGTGACAGCAGCAGCCATGAGCCATTGTATGCCTCATCCCCCCTGTGAAGTTGCAGTTTACATTCATGTCTGTCCAGACTCATATAATATATGTAGTGACTGATGGAGAGCTTGGTCACATGGTGCTACAAAAATCACCTTAAGCTCAATATCAACAAGCTTGTTGAATGCACGCATAAGAGCTTGTGGTGGACTACAGTGTTTCAAATATGGATGTTGCTGCAAAGAAGCTTCAAATTCAGAAACTTGGATTCTTCACACACAATGGGATTTTTTTCATTGTTAAATTTTGCAATTGATCTGCGAACCACATGTGTGCCGAACAGTGGGGGGGTCGAGTAAGGAATTCCCTCAAAGAATAAATGAGATATCACATTCACAAGAATGGGATGGACGTAAGGTCACAGTGACCTTGACCTTTGATCTCTGACCACCATGTTTTAATCAGTTCATTCTTGGGTCCAAGTGTGCCACTTTTTTTTTTAATCACATATTTTTTATTGATTTTGAACATGATACATCACTTTTCAAAATGGGTTGATTGCATCATCCAAGTCCTTCTAAGACCTTTGATCTCTGATCACCAAAATCAGTTCATCCAATATTTGTGCCAAATTTGCAAAATTTCAATAAAGGCAAAAAAAAAAAAGCTTTAAAAAAAAAGCCCCCCCAAAAATGTCACACTCAAAAAGTGAAGTGGTTGGAAATCTTCTAATCAGGGACATTCGATGCTTCAAGTTGAGCAACAGAGAAAATTTGATTTTGACCCAACTCTCGACTTCAAAGTGAAGAATGTTGATTAAAAGAGGTTCTGCAAGATTTTTTTTCTTTTGCCAGCCTGTGTCACCATTTAGCCAACTTTCAGCATGGGAACCCTGCTGAGCCAAGTGCACAAAAATGTCTTGCCTCATTCGGTTTACCCAAACTGAGCATGAGTCCTGGCAAGCTTCCTGACCAAGGTCTCAATAAAAGGGGAATTCTTTTTAACAGCTGGCTTACACAGGAAGCTGCAAGGCCTTAAAAGCTGTCGTTACTTTAAGGGAGGCTCGGAGCTGGGGATGCTCAATAGGGCCGTGTTTGTGTCTTGGTGGGAGGGAGGGTAGTGCTAACAGATATCTAATGTGTTTATGAGGCTACTGGGTAAGATGCGAGAGCACCTGTTAGTACTGTTCTACACTGTAAAAGCTTTGATTTATGACAAGAGAGGGGGGCCTTTAATGAGAATGCTAACAATCTGGCTCACTGGAGACTTTCTGGGCGGATTATAGCTAATTAGAACGCATTGGTTACGGCAGCATTCCTTCTGGAGTCCTCAGAAAGCTGCGTGTAATGTGGAGTGGAGGAAAGCCCAGGCTGCCTTTTCTTTGTCAAGTTTTAACTGTGTCTGAGCTTCTCACTTATGTGACTTAAGAGAGGCATTAAAGCCTTATGCCAGGAGGGGGTCGAATTCATTTATTGGTTGGCGTGTTGTGTGTGTGCAGGAATGAGTTCTGTTCTATTTTCTCTCCATACCAAAGCAGGCAATGTTTCCGTCCAGTCCGATATATTTGAGGTCCCACTTAGCTGCCTCCATCTCTGTGGGGTCGCTCTCAGTCATGTCGTCCATGGCAAACACGGCTTTCTGACGGAACTCAGCGTTGTCGTCAAAGTTGATTTTAGCATCAAAGCAAACCACTGGAAGGATGGGGAGATCGCATAGGTAGAGTTAGGAATAAAGACAGCGGCAGAGGATGCATTAAAAGTGACGGCGAAGAAGATGACAGGCGAGGAAAGGAAAAAGGAAACTTCAGACATAAAAAGCGAACTAATTATCATTTCTAAAACCTGAAATTAATTAACTGAGCAGTGTCCCCTCAGCCTACTAGTCTTAATTATTTCAGAGGTTGACTCAATAGGGGATGGGTTTTTGACACTGCCTCTAAGGGAAAAAACCAAATGGACATTTCCTTTACACTTCAAAGAGAGTGCATTTCAAAGAAACCACAGTCGTAAAGCTACCAGGAAAAACAACAAGCAAACAACATAATAAATTAGTGTAAGGGCTTTTCGTAGACACAACACTTAAAGTGACCCTTACTTAAAGGAATAGTTCGACATTTTGGGGAAGAACGCTTATTCGCTTTCTTCCCTGTATGAGAAGATTGATACCACTCTCATGTCTGTACAGTAAATCTCTAGCTGGAGCCATTAGCTGGTTTGCTTAGCTTAGTATTAAGACTGAAAACAGGGAAACATCAAGTCAGGCTTTGTCCAAAGGTAACAAAGTCAGCCTACAACTTATTTGTTTAATTTGTACAAAAGATTGCAATTGGAAGATATGTGCTGGACTATTTTTTGTTGTTGCTCATGCTCATGGAAAAACTGTAAGAAACATTCTGGCATATTGCCAAAGTAGAACTGCAATTTCTTCCCATTTTGCTAAGCTAACCAGCTGCAGACAGTAGCTTCATAGTCTCACCAATATGAGGGTGGTATCAATCTATTCAACTAACTCTTAGCAAGAAAGCCAACCCACTTATTTTCCACAAACATTGAACTATTAAATTAATTAAATTCTAGTTATTTTGAAGCAAGCTGGGATTTGAGCCTTTCAGTCATCAATGATTTGCTCGGTTCAATAAACCATATTGAAGCAGTTTGAGTTCACAAGTTTGAGTCTAGTTTGAGACACATCTATTATTGTGGACCATCTATTAAATGAGTTATTGCCAAATGAGACAAATTAAACAACAACAATAATAATAATAATAGCCTTGTGTTGAAAAAATGTCCTTTCCAATACATGTTTGATGAATACTTTCTGGAAAATAGCTGTGCTCCCTGGTGACATGTGAACAAATCGGACCAAAAAATGAGTTGATTTTAATGTGAAGCTTGTCTACAAAGCCAGCCTCAATCACAGCCGTTTATTCATCCTGCTGGTAGAAAAGGAAACTCATACCTCTCAGTAAAATTTTATTGCCTGAAAGGAGTCGTTTTACTCATTAATATTCATAAGACATCATGAAACAACAAACTTCTCTTGTCAATCTTTGATAAAGCATACTTTGAACAAGAATCTGTTTTTGAGGAGACTAAATAACATCAAAGACGTGGTGCATTTTCAGAGCGTTGTAATACGTCTCGATAGAACACATCACAGTCGATCTTGTGTTCAGTTGCTGCTGACAAGACAATCATTCTTATTTCATTGGGAGAAAAACAAAGTTCAGTACAAGTTCAACCAAACCAGCATCACAATAGCTAGAAAATGCATTGTGAATATTGTCTTTCTCATCTGAACAATGAGAACTTGAAATGGGGGAATAACATTTTCCATATCTCTACGTTTCTTTGTGAATTTAAGTGTTTTCATCTATCAGCAAAGACTTAAGACAATGGGAAGTAAATACATACAAAGACTACAGAAAGTGGACTGAGGCAGGCCTAAACCTGGAAACATAGCTAAAGTACAACCCCAATTCCAAAGTAGTGACACTGTGTGAAACAGAAATAAAAACAGAATGCAATCATTCACAAACAAACACTGTTTACTGATAACAGTTTTTTTTAAGTGTTACCGAGCCGATACAGAAATATCCTTTATTAATTATGCGTTTCGCAAAGTAGAGAACGCCTGATTCTTGCTTATGAACGACTGAGCCTTTCATCCTGAATCATAATAATATCACCTGTTACCAATTAACCTATCTTTGGAATGTTCCAAACAGGTGTTTTTTGAGCATTCCACAACTTTCCCTTTTTGTTGCCCAACTTGTTTGAAATGTGTTGCTGACATCAAATTCAGAATAAGCGTTTATTTCCAAAAAATCAATGAGGTTGAAGAAGAAAAACATTAAATACATTGTCTTTGTAGTGTTTTCAATTGTCAAAAATGATGAGCAAATCATCGCATTCTGTTAAATGTCTATCATTTGACACAAAAGAAGCCTGGTATCAGCTACACATGGCAAAATAGCCCCTAAAAAGAGAACACACAGAGTTTAGGATGAGCTCTTCCTGCTGTTCTTGGAGACAAAAAAATGAGGCCATGGACGTTGTACTCAGAGTTTAAGACATTTTTTAAAGATGAAATATCAAAATCTCTTTTGAAAAAGAAAATCGCTTTGACAAATGAAAGGGGCAATTCTGGGCTTGTTTTTAATGTATTAAAACAGAAACAGTTTCACTTGTTGAGAAAGGTCAAATGCCCTATTGCACTATTATTCACAGCCCTTACAACGCAGCAATGACGAGGCCTGAATTTAGACTTCATTCTTACTGTGGCAATTTATATTTGAAGCACAAGGAGTTCACTGACAACAGAACAGTGGTTTCCAGCCAAAATGGGAATACTAAAATTCCACCATGACAGAAGGTATGATTATTCTGGTCATGGGTTTCATACACTTCCTGTAATAAAACATCTTAAAGTAAAATTCTTATCAGAATGGGGACCCTAGAATAAAATCTTATCAAATGGGGGTCCGTATTCTACTTTGTGTCAGTTTTGGGGTGTCTGACATTAAAAAGTTTGAGAACCATTGCAACAATCATTTATTTATTGCTTGACTACACAATACATCTGAATCTAATAAATTTGAATAGACTGAACATGTAATAGACATTTCAAGAAAACAGTTCTTTTGGGACACACGGTAAGTGACTAGTGTGATAAATATAATAAAATTTAGAATTTTTAATATTGAAGTTACTATAATTTACAAGATAGTTTTTTAGTCTAAGATACAAAGGAAGTTGGGTTTATCAAGAACAGCTCATTTTGTAGCAGGTTTAGTAAATATAGTAAAGTGTACAGTGAAGTTGAAAGTAAGTCATTAGTTTAAGAATAGAGGTTAAGCATTAAGATGGATTAGTTTTACATAATTTGAAAACTTTAGATATTGACAAATTCTTATATCTTAAGACTGAAATTAAAACGAAATTAAATACGAGTAATTTCAATGACTTTAAAGGCCTTATATATGGCAATTAACTAATCAGATTTATATATATATATATATATATTGATCACACAGCATCCCTGAAGGGATGTTTCTGTAGCTGCTGCTGTAATTCCTCATTGTAGTTCCTCATTAATAGTTGATGATGGATTGTACACCTTTAGTTAATCATTAACAACTAGGAATTATCAACAAACATCAACATGCCATGAATATGGAAAGCTCTGCTCCCAAAGGACATTTGGAGACAAAGTCATGCAGGCAAGAAACTGACGTCAATGTGTTGCAAATACACTTCACATTCTTAAATGCACTGAGACCCCGAGGAGAAAGTGTTTCTGTATCCCATGGCCTCTAAATAATATGTGGCTGCTTGTTTATGCAAAATGTGTATTTCTCCATTCAAAGTGTTGAAATATTACAGATATTAAACATGAATTTGGGACAGTTTATGACAGGAATGACAGGTGAAAACACACATGCAGAGACACATGTAATACATAATCAAAGACAGAGGTCAAGTCAACACACACACAGACAGACACACACACAGACACATAGACACACAAAGTACCTTGTCCTTCGGGAGTCTCTCCGAGAGGATTGACTTCAACTTGAGTGGCGTCGACTTTCAGAAACAGATCATAGAGCCTCTTAATCTGGTCTGCTGCCTGTGAGGCCCACAGAGGACAGTAATTACCTGATGGTTCGGCTCTGAGCAGCCAGACCCACCAAGGCCACGCAGCCTCCCACACAGGGTACACACAAAATGACAATTCACCTTCAACATCATGCTGTCTGATGTTTGTTTTACATGAATGTGTATGTCTCTGTACTAAAGGTGAAAATGTTTTCACTTTTTTCAAAAGCTGTGACAACTGGCAAATGGATTACAACACACACTAGCACACTTTAATGAAAAAACAAAATGATGTACATTTCAGTTGATTCTACAGTAGTATCCAAACATATGTTTTTTTTTATTGCTTTTTTCATACAGGATTGATATATCTAAACAGTGTATGCACAGAAGATGAATACAGCAATGTAGAACTGCCACAACACTTAAATCAGCACTGTCAAAATACACATTTAAAAAGATCTCAGTTGATATCTCTATTGCTGTAACTGTTCTTTTGTTAAAAAAAAGATTGACAGAGCATTGCAGGACCTTTCAAAGCACAGTTCCAGACACAGTCCAACAATCTTACTTACTTTTTCAGTCACACATAAAGATCCTGTCATGCCATCACTAATTCAAGATACTAAAGGTATTTTATACAATCTGCAATTAAACAGTCTGGTAGCTCACTCACCGCAACCAAGAGAAAGCATAGACACTTAACTAATCACTTTCTATTTCTCTCCTTGCCAGTTTTGAAATAAACTCTACATCTAAGCACATATAACCATTTTGAATATGAACCGTTCCTTCCTCAGCATCATTTTACTAGCTTATGCTGCCCAAACTAGATTTGGAAAACTAGATGTGACAAGAAAAAATGTTTGTTTTACAGTCCACAAAAGTATAGGCTGCCTATAGAGGAGAGCTTTGTTTCTTACTCGATGATTTGCTTACAAAATTCAATGTAAGGCATGTTCGATCAAATATTGGTACCATTAATGATGTCAGATTCACTATGGGTCAAAGAAGGATAGTACAAACGACTACCTGGCAAGGAAGTCTGGTGTAATGACACTTCAAAACTTGCCTTTGTGGAAAGCTAATAACATATGTATGAGGATATCTGTCTATGTGTGTGTGTGTATTTTAGATCTCTTTGCCAGTTCTTTGCATTGTGAGTTTAAAGCCTTCAGCGTATACATTACCTGTCTCTGCAGAGGTCCTTTGAAACCCAAATTAGCTGCCATGCGAAGTGCCTGGTCGTCTTGCACACCTTCAAATATATCTATGACTTCCTATACGATTCAGGGTGAAAGTGAAAGAGACAGGGAGAGAAACAAATGGAGAAAAGGAGTGAGACAGAAAAAGAGGCTCAAACACTGGACTATAATTTGACATAAAGCGGAGGTTCATATTAAACTCATCATAATCATAATTAAGTAATGGCAAGCTGCCATACATGGAGAAAAGTTGGGAGTTGGGAAACGATGGATTTATAATCATCAGACACTCATATCTTTGGCTTTCATTTGTGGAAAAATCCTCTTTTTTCATACGTCTAAAAATTGATAAAGGATTCCAGGGTGCACAGTGGTGAAGAATATTAAGTATAAAACTGTATTTGTCCTTTGCGGTTTGAACCACATCCGTATGAAATAGGTCTGGACCAATATAGATTTAACAGAGATGTGTGTGCTCTATCATGTGTGCTGCAACACTATAGCCAGGTCTGTACTCAATGACCTTAATCTCAGCAGGATCTTTACAATCTGTAGACGAGAGCAAACAAAGATGCACAACAATAGGAAACACATGGCAAACTCCACCTGTAATGTTTAAATTTTACATCTGGTAACAAGGACAAGGACTTGTTGCCAAGTAGACAAGTGATGACAGTGGATTAAACTTTGTAAATGGAATCTAATTAATAGCAATATACAACACAGAAGGCTGTGTGTTTGTGCCTGTTTGTTCATGTTAGGCTTCGGTGTATTGCTGTATGTGTCGAGCTGTTGCAGTGCACATGTAGACACCAGGACAATAAATGTAATTGAATTAGATGAAAATATGATCACAGCACAGCTTCCATCTGTAAGGCCCACTGGGTAATCCAATCCTGGCCTGATTTCAAGCCAAATAAAACTTTTATCAATTATAAAGTAAAATCTTTCAGCAAAGATGGCAAGGGGCTTGCACTTTTCAAAGAGTTCCATTGTGCCGGATAAGATCAATCAACTTCTGCATCGTTTTTGAGGAATTTAAGTGTCATTTTCTTATTCTTCTCATTTTCTTCAGCAGATTTAGGTGTTTGGTTGTGTGTGCATGTCTCCATGTGAGTATATGTCCGCAGCTAATCTTGCATATTTTTTGCAAATATTTATGACAGTTATTTCAAGGACCTCTCGTGGTTGCGGTGATTTAGTATGTTTGAAAAACCTATTTTATTGACTGCTCCGCTTTATAGCGTCACTGACTGCTCTTAGCCAGCGGTTAGGTAAGTAATCAACACCTGCTTCAGTTTGCCCCCAGACACACCTGACAGTAGTGAGACGCGGATCAGCTATGACGTCATGCACCCGCCACCCACCCCAACTAATTACTTTCTCAGATTTAGAGACCCGCATCGACAAAAACGTTTCACTCCAGCACTTCTGATCCTATATTGCCTTTTAAATTATGTCAAGAAGTGCAAGCTTTCCAGGTGATTTCTTTAATGTGTGTTCTATTAATGTTTGAGTGTTTTCTTTAAAAATACATTTAATGATAAGACAGGCTGCTTTCAGTAATTCTAAACACTGCCATGTACACAGTAATGTCACTGCAGCAAATACAGAGGGACACTTCAGCAGCAAGACTAAAAGCTGTAGTTATAAACCTGACAGGACATAAGAAACTCTCCGGAGGAAAAGGAATTTAACTTTTATCTTTTGAAATAATTTGTTAGACAGCTCTGATGGAGCACAGGATTTATCAGGCCGACAGCTGTTTTAGTCAAAACAATTTCACTGTGTGAACCTAGACTGTGTGTGTGTGAAACCTTTTGGATGTGTAGAAGAACACGAAAAATTAATATTAGATCCTGACCGATCCTGTGTGCGTGCCAGGCGATTTCAACAATCAGTGATGTTAAGTTGCTGTTCCTCATGCATAAATGCGGCCAGCATCTGTCTTAATGGGGAGATGTGCTAATTGTTTCTGATGCAGGGGGATTGTTGAAGGTAATGTAATTGATATTTCTTTCTCATTAATTGTTACTTCACCCAATTGCAACCCATTCACTATTAATTGGGTTCATTTTTATGAATCAGGCCACCTGATTCGTGACCATTATCCACGGATATTACTCTAATCTGCGCGTCACTGTTGGACAGAATTCTGCACTTGACTGAGAGCACTCTTCTAGTTCTACATTGTAGTAAAGAATATAAACAGCAAATCATATACCTTAAAGATGAGTTCTGGGTTGTTGGCGGCAACCTCCTCGATATCCATACCTCCCTGTGGGCTTCCTACCATGACAGGACCATTGCAGGACCGGTCCATTAGGATGGCAAAGTAGGTCTCCCTGCTGATGTCCAGGGCCTCAGCAACCATCACCTGGACATGGCACAGCAGGAGAAAGAGGGGCTGATGGAGGAATGCGGCTACAATACCAACTTGACTTCATGATCACATAAAAGCATTCTTACTGTAGCCCTAATAAAAAGAATCCCATTTGATTTTTCTAGACTTCCCTCTAGCGTTTGGCAACCTTTTTACATTACACTCCACAAAATTCATCACTAGATTGAACACAATCACGCAGGCGAATAAGCAGGGTCCATTGAGTGGCAGAATCTACGAAGCATTGAAAATCTTATATGCTGTGAATACTGGAAAGGCAGGCAAATAGAGAGGATTGTACTGTTTAGAGTCCTACCGGATAAGAAAAAAGCGGAAGCAAGCAAGATGCTCCTTTGGAAAAGAGAAAAATAAACTGGAGCTATCAGTTGTGTGGTGGTTATTGGGCTGCAGGTTTTCTGGATGGAGTGTTTGTTTGAAAATGCACAGGACAGGTATTATGTTCTGCTTCCAACCTTTTGCCCAGCAAATGAAGATGGATAGCCTTCTCAACCATCAGTGTGAACAGACAGAGCTCCTATCTCCTTGTCCAAATGTTGTCTTCTCCAGTCACTCAAACGATCTCGAGTTCCCTGTTGTTGGACTTGTATCCCAACTGTTCATCCAAACCTAACACATTCTATTCCTAAGATATTCTTCTTTTAGATTCATCTCAAACATGTTTTTGTCTCCTACAGTTTTCTTCCACAACCATCTTTTACACCTCCTGTCTCACTGTCTCTAATCATCCCTCTATCAGTGCCATGACAGCAAATCCATGTAGATGCTGAACTCCTGCTCCATTTTTCGTGTGGTGTTCACCGTTTCGTGATACACGATGGGTTGAGGGTTTATGCAAACCCCATCGGCAGGTTGACAGCTAAGGTCTGGCTGTCATTTGCCAGACCAGGTTGTGACTACACTCTTACTGAACTCAAGTGTGTCAGTGGATGGTTTTAGTATGACAATTAGATGGCGAAGTGGAGGTCATGTCTCGCTCACATCTAATTCAAGTTTTGGGCAATTTATTTATTTTATTTTTTTATCCATTTGACATGGAGTCTTCTTGGTCTGCAGGTACAAGTGTGACACTCATCTGATTCCGCCTAAACTGTGCAGTAATAGCAGGAGCAGGATCTGGGTGGAATGGGGGGGGATTGCAGGGGTAAACAGACGGGGAAAGAATTGGGACCCAAATACAAGCTACAGATTGAGAAGGCTTTATCACCTGGAAATGTCTGTTTTGAGGAGGCATGCAGCATGTAAGAAGGGAAAATCATATTCCTGCTTGTTAGTGGCACATGGAAACAGTTGCTTCCACAAATTTACGTATTTCCTCTACAAACGGTCAAAAAAAAAAAAAGCCAACAAGAACAAGCAGAACTATATCTTTCTTTGGTTTAGTCCGCACAGTGGCTCACCGTTTTCACTTTCACTCCATCTTTTGATGTCTGCTTGGTTGTCAGGTTGAAACCCAGCATCTTATTGGCCAGTTCACCAACCACGGCAGGACTGAAGGAGAGAGGTTAACAGGTCAAACGGTATCCTTTTTTAAATGGCAGTCTTTATTTAGAAAACAATCACCTAACAAAATGAAAGATGAGAAAAGGAGGTGAACTGACTGATGAATATGTATTTCTTTATCTCTTTGTTCAGTAGAAAAGAGATATGCCTCAGCACTTTCTGGGCATTGTTACATATTCTGTCAAAGCACAGCTTTTGGAGACACTTGGGTACTTCTACACATCGCTGTGAATGAACCTCTACTTATTCTTTCTGCAGGCTGCGTGCCAGGGCTGCGTCTGCAAGCATGCTCTGGTTGTAAGTGAATAAAAATGAAGCCAGGGGGTTGTACTCATCCTTTGATAGATGAGACGAAGGTGAACTGTGCACTCGTGTCACAGTCTGGGGACGAAGATCTTCAGCATATCTCACTTTGAAAAAGTTTCCAGCCATTCTGAACCCTGAAGTAGGGTGACGATGATACATGTCTGGGACAATTGTCATAAATCACTTTATGCCTTTTAGGGCGGCAGTAAGTGGCAGGTACCTTTACTAAAAAGACAGCACTGTTTTAGAATGGAAACTGCAGTGCCTGAGCAAAGAAAACCTATTTCAAGTTTTTGTTTAGCCTTTTGAAAAATGCATAAGATAACAGAGTGATCTTTCACTGGAGGAATACAACATCACACTTTGTAATCCTAGAGTAGAACAAAATAAAACTCAGCAGCAAGACCAAATCCAATCAAACTGAAAGAGGAAAACTCAGTATGGTGCATAACGCTTCTGCTGACCTTAAAATCACTTTTTCCATATTTAATTGAGGGTAGTTGTTTGAAAATGAGACCCTGGAAGATAGGAAAATGGTTTATTTGCTGCACAAGTAATCCTGTGTCTTTGGGCCAAGGGAGCATCTTCAGAGAGCTCATTGAGCCTCCTCACTATAAAAGCCACTGTAGTAGGAGAAATAATAGTGTGAAATGCACAGAAGGGCATACTTACTCCTTAGTTAAGTGCACTCCACCTTTAAGGCCACTGTCAAACACACCCTTGCCTCGGCCACCGGCCAGAATCTGAGCTTTAAGCACAATCTCCTTGGCATCTGAAAGACAGAGAGAAATAGATTGAGAGAGACAAAAGGCGGAAAGGACAGAGATAAAGAGATACATACATACACATATACATATATATATACATACATATATATATGTATGTATATATGTATGTATATATATATATACATACATATATGTATATATATACATATATACGTATATATATACATATATACGTATATATATACATATATACGTATATATATATATACATACATACATATATGTATATATATACATACATATATATA
>JBBPCS010000359.1:10625506-10650235 GCA_037974645.1 Hollardia meadi
CTCCACTCTACAGTTCAGTTCAACATTTTCTGTTAACAAGCTTTTTATACTTAATATATATATATATATATATATATATATATATATATCATTTATATGGTTTTGGAGTGCTTTATATTCATATTTGTTTATTGTTTAATTCTATTTTAATTTTTGCTGTTGCTGTGTTGTTGTTGTTGCTCAGTCTACTATGGCTTCTTCTGTAAAAATTCGAGCACAACCTTTTAGTTGCTCTTCTCAGGTTTATGGACTAAATATGGTGTTGACCCATGTCCCTTATCAGACACTCCCGTTGACTCTCTACCAGCCTGTGACAATGACTGACCTGAAGCCACCTGACCACATACCCAACCTACCTTTGTAGGTTCTGCATTGGCTGATATGTGTATATGATTGGTTGTATGTTTTGTTTTGATTTTTTTCACTTCATACCTACCTCATATAATGTTGCTTGTTACATATTTCCTGATGACCCTGATGAATGCCACAAGCCTGAAACGCATTGGTCTAACAATAAAGTTGTTCTGTATACTACAAGTGTTGCTGGAGAAACTCACATTGTGCAGCAACTCAGATCGGGCAGTGACTACACCCATTGACTGCTGGCTATATAAAGATGGATGACATGAGATCTCCCAAAACATGAAGCCAAAATATCTTGATCAACCCCTTGTGGCATACTGCAATAAATGTTATAAATCCCTCCCCTAAAACTTTATTCGATAGGACATGGGCCAAACTAAAAATTCAAACATCAAATAAATTTTTCCCATGGATGGTTTCTGTCATTTTGGTAGTTTTTATCACAGGGATGTATGTTCAAGTGTTCATTTTTGTGATAAGTTTGGTTTAATTAGTTATTTGATGCTATACAAATGTTATAATTGACAGCTGACAGCTGAGCAATCGAGCAAGTGGGTGTATAAGTGGGAACTCGATACTGCAGCTCCACTGCCCGATCACTACTGCACAGACTGTGGCTCCAAATGACATCACCAGCACAAGATGGCAGCATCCCTATCCAGGATATTTTTGTACAGTGGGAGGAAGTGGAAGCACGTCATCCACCTATGTCAATGGTTACGCCCCCCTTCATGCAGCTACATGTTCAACTAGCTGTCTCTACCCATGCATGTATCATTTAGAACCTGGATACAGCGAAAGTGCTCAGCTTTGCTTCCAATTTCGCCCAGTGGCCACTCATGGTATTGCAGCTAAAATTTCCCCTGTCGCCCAAAAAGCATTTTCCCATAGACCACTATTATAAAAGAGACGTCTGTAAAACTGTTGACAGGACACCTTGAACTGCAAACAAGGTCAGTTATGACTCGTTCTTATATGAATTTTTTTGATTCATGCAGGTTACATTTTTGTAAAACTTTCCTTGAGCCAAGAAAAGCAAAATTAAAAATCTCTGACATCATCACAATGTAAAGTCTATGGGCCAAGGTAACTCACAGGATGAGCGAGCGGGCAAAACACTACTGTGCATATTCAATGGGCCGCATAACCAGGAAGTAAACCCAGAAGCTAGAAACCTTTTTTGTGTATGTGCCAGGTGAATAATTCTCATTGGATTGAATAGGTGCCATCTTTGTGTCTGTTATCTAGTTTGTCTTATACATCTATGAATCTGCCAGACTAGGAGCTCCCAGTGAACACAAATGATTAAATGTTAAAAGGACTTTCCAAACATGACCCAAGCAGGACTGAACACAGGATCCAAAGGCAGAATCTGACGACAGACCGACGCCTGGCAGAAGCCAGTTTGACGACAGGGAATACAGTACCAAGGTGGTTGTCTTCCTTGTTTTGGTCTCCTGGCAACCCAGGGCTGAGTCAGCTGATGGGAACTCTGCATGGCTAACCATGCTAATGGGAACTGTCTACCAGCAGCTACAATAAGTCATGTTAACCACCTTTGTACTGGATTCCCTGTTGTTAAACTGGCCTCAGTTCGTCTCGGAGGCTGTGTTCGGTCTCAATCTGTCCATGTCCAATGGCTCCTCAGCCCGGTACAGTTAGCATCAGCTAACGGTTATAAAGTAAAGTAAAGTAAGGCCAAGTAAAGCCATCTTTTCATCAGGATTAGGGTGACATTTTTCATTTCTGTTCAACTTTAAAGTCCATTGGTCTCTGAACGTGGTGTTGAACGTGTGTTTTTTTTTTCATTTTTATTTAAATGTAATTTTATTTAAATATCTCATTTTGTCCTATCTACACGAAGATAGAAAATGATGAAAAATGCTCTAAAGCTTGGAACAAGAGGATAAGTTGATTTACAGAAAATAAAAGATTTAAAACATTAAGTGGATTAGAGTATTACTTATGTATGACATGAATTATGCTTATAATCTTCTTATTGAGATTAAATGGTGAATATAGGCATTGCTTTTTATGTTTTGGGTAGGTTTGTTTGGATTCATGTCAGGAATTGTGTGGATTTATTTATCATTGTGAAGCTTTTGGAGGATTTTATATAAATAGCTTGACTGTGTATGTTTAAACATTAATGGAGCCAATATGTTTTTTCTAAGTTGTGCTATAAGATGGTGAATGATAAATGGACTTACATTTATATAGCGTCTTTCAAGTCTACTGACTCCTCAAAGCGCTTTACAACACTTGTCACATTCACCCGTTCACACACACATTCATACACTGGTGGCAGAGAGTACCATGTAAGGTGCCACCTGCTCATTAGGAGCCTGTAACCATTCACACATACACTCACACACCGATGGCTATATGCCTTCGGGGGCAATTTGGGGTTCAGTATCTTGCCCAAGAACACGCTGATTGCAGGGGTCAGGGATCGGACCATCGATCCTCCAATCAGAGGACGACCACTCTACCTCATGAGATGTTGGTGGATATGCATATTATAATTTTGGTTCGTTGCTGATTAATGTGTCACAGTAGCCCCATAGAGATAAGTAAAGTTCTTTATGCATCATACACACAATTTTTAAAAATAAATTTATTCATATTTAAGTGAATACTGTACACTTGAAGGGGCAGTTCCCCACAAAATACTTTCCTCTAGCTTGTTTTTGTATTGTGTTGCACAGTTGCTCTGCCTTTTCTCAAATATAATGGAACTAGATTGCACCAGAACTAGACAGCAATGTCTCTTTTCCAAAATCATGACCTGGTTACAGTTCCATTATATTTCAGGAAAGACAGACATCTCTACAGCTGATAGCTCCAAAACTGAGCAACTAACACCAAAACAATCTAGATGGATAAACAGCAGTACAAGCCAGTGGAAAAATATGCATTTTGGATTTTGGTGTGAACTGTCCCTTTGAAGTGTGTAATTATGTCTACATCTAAAATTCAGGCTGCTCTGTAAGGGAATCAATAATGTACATTAATTCCATTAGATGATTGTGGGTCTGCATGTAGGAATTTTGGTGTTTTGCTGATTAATGTGTCTAAATAACCCCATGTGGGATAGGTCATATGATGACCGAATATGAACTGAGTAGACACTAAAAGGACATGGATTTTGAATGTCTGATTTGCTTCAGCTCCATGCAGTGTGTGACCTTGTAAGCGGGACAAACAATCACTGTGCTCAGCTGAGAGGTATTGGTAAGGAGTCGAGTTAAAGAGCGTGGGATGTGTGAGCTGATCTTGTCTGAATAGCTAAATAGCCCACTCACACAGTCCTCCAGAGCCCTCATTACATGCCGCATCTTGAAAGGGCAGAGAGGGCAAACCGATCATAAAGAGCAGTGATTATGACAGAGGGAGAGAGAGAGGGATGAAATACTCACTTAGAAACCATCAGTGTCAGCAGGCTAGGGAGGACAAGACAGGGGGGGAGGAGATGATGACGAACAGCTACAACCAAGAGATCTTTTTCTAAGCCCTGTTCTGGTCAAATAACCAAATCTACATTGTAAAAAACTTTGAAAATGTGCAAATGTAAACCACTTTAATGTCAACTGGGACGGAATTTATCTCATGTTTATTTGATATTTTTGCTCTTAGCCTCCTGTTTTTGGATGAGAGCTTTTGATAGTCAGTGATCCATACTCCACACAGTGAAATATTCTTTGCCAGTTGCTGGCCTTTTAAAACTAACCACAGTAAGAGCGCAAATGAAGGGAATAGTGCTGCACTGGCATAATATTTCAGTATGTCAACAAATCCTGCCGAATGCATTAAACGCATGCCCTGTCTCTTTGTGTCAGCGAAGAGTAGCAAACTCAGCTTGAGTCTAGGAATTCACAGAGCCAAAGCCAAGCAGAGTGACTAAAAGATGATTCACTTCTACATTCTCAGGCTGTTGTTTCTTTTTTACTTTGTCTCACCAGGGGCATTTTCTCCTCTCAAGGGAATTGATATTCAGACAGGACTGTCAGAATATCAATGGCCTTTACTAATGCAATTCAACTTTTCTCATTTGGGATGTTGTCCAGTCTCGCTGGACAAAAACTGTTTTTGTCCACAGTGATAGCAATCATGACAATATTCTCTTAGAATACAAAGCTACTAGTGCTGCTTTTCCTTCTTTACAAAACAAATTTGTGACAAATTTTGGATTTTTGCGTTCAATGGGAACTTTACAAAGAGGCTACAGTTATATCTCTGATATCTTTATACTATCTCATCCAAAACGTCATAATTGCTTTTACAGATGTATGATCTTTTTCATAATTAATAAAGTATACAAAGACCATAATACTTCGTAAAACACACCAAAAGAGGGGTATTGAGTTATTGTACTTCCTTTAAGGGTTTCATTTAAACAGAAATCACTTCAAAGAGGCAACACATTAAACACCAGACTTAAATCTGAAAGAAAACAGCAGTTTTTTTTTTACTTTAACACTGACAATACAAAGCATTTAGATTTTAAATGTTTCATTTCTTCTTTTGCTTACATGGATTACCCCTTCCTCAGATATATTCACATGAATGTCTGTGATTCAGATGAGGTATACAACAGCAGAGATGTGAAAATAACATTGCAGGATCAAAATCATTAATGCAGGAAAAACAAAGGCATTTCATTTACATCTGTCATGCACACAGAATGTAAAAGAAAAACTAATGCATGGAATTTAAACAATATTACCAATATCCGTGTAAATTGTACATTTTAGTAGCCTAATAATGCATTTAAATACAAGAGACTAAGACTTAACTGAAAAGACAAACAGCATGTGGATAGCTATCGTTCCTTTACTGGATGCTGTAACTGTGAAAATCAAGATTCAGCCACCAAACGCGTGATTATTTAGAATGCGTACATTTTCATTATACTTTCCCTGGTCGTACACTATGGCCCTGTGGGTAATAATGCTGTTGTCTTTACTTCCCTCCGCTCCTCTGCACCTAAGGAAAGTGTGCAAACACAGAGGCAGAGCAGCTAATTTGAGGTTTCCCTCAATAATCTATCATCAGTTTCCGCTCAATGAGTTGCAAGCCGTCAGAATACCAGAGATGGAGAGCCACAGCTCCCAACAGGCCATGTGGTCACCTCATACTTAAATAACAAGCTAACAACCCACAGGACTCACAGCTGGGAGCTGACAACTGAAGCCTGCCCAGAGTCAGGACCACACTGTCCACCTCTGTTTATCTGCCATCCCCCTCTCATGTCTCAGGTATTTCTCTCTCTTTCTCCATCTCCACCGGTTGCATTGCTTTTGCACTTTGCTTGCCCTCTGCTGTTCTTCTCTTTGTTTCTACTCTCCCTGACTCTTCCTCTCTGTACATCTACCTGTTAAACCACATTTCCCAGATGTGGATTCGAAAAGGAAAATTCAGCACAGCCCTGACTACAAGGCCCTCTTCAAAAGTCAATGATACAATGACAGTAAGGTTTCTCATTAACGTGACTGGCTGGGCAGCATTGAAGATCACCAGAAAGAGGAGGAAGAATCCACAAGCTTCCGAAAGGTTTTGCTTCTCTGTCTGTCAGCCCCACACACAGAGCCTGGAAACTTTAATGACCCTTTCTCTGCCCGAATGCAGATACATCCATTTCTTTTTATTCTACCTGCACCCATATTCCGTGTTTCAGACAAAGCCAAGCACCAACTTACTAGGTTTGACCTCTGTGAATAAATGTATATGATGCACCATGGCCAAAAGTACAGGCAGTGCATACATGAATAAGGGAACATCATCCACATGCAAAGTCTGAGGGTAGCTATTCAACTTGTAACACTGCTGCGATTCTACTCAGGGCTACATGTTTAGATTTTGTTTTTTTGATATGTTTACATAGACTTATGTAGCATTAGCTAGCCAGAGAACAGTTTTGTTTTCTATCCCCCAGAATACCAAATGAGTGAGAGAGATAGGGAATTAATGCACTTAACTGCTGAATCAACAAGCATGGATTCTAGGAGCTTAGTCACACAGGCAGCAACAGACTGCCTGACAGGGAAATTAAAATTGGCAAGAAGGACGCAACCAAGACCTTACGGAGAGCGGACAAAGAGAGAAAGTAAAAGAGATGGGCAGGAGTGGGGACGGTCATTGCTACCCTGTGCTCAGCATATCTTTTGATATGACAGACGGCAAACATAATTAGTCATCGTTTTCTGCATTAACCCTCGGAGTTCACAGTGTCACAGCTATGCATATGTATGAGGCTGAGCCCTTCCTTTCATCCTCCCATTTGCTCCCAAAGAGTTTGGACAGATTATGGCCCAGTAAACATTTTTCACTCAAGAAGAAGAGTGAGGCTGACTTTCTCCCAGTTTTGACTGCCATACCTCAGCATCACCCATAACTTTTACTTTCCAACCATAAAATCATAACACCCCAAGAACATAAGATTGTCAAAGCTTGGTTTGTGTGTGCGCTGAATGTCAGGGCTGAAAAGTGAATCAATACAGCGACAGGAGCTGCCATATCTTAGCTATCTCTCTCCCCCAGATGTCTGTCAGTCACACTCAGCTGGAGGCCACCCATTAATGTGCTTTGGAATAACACAGTCAGTGAGTCTCCATGCTTGTAGACAGATGCATCAAACAGGGCTTGTGAAGTGTTGGGTCTACGTGTGTGTGATGTTCCTGCAGGTTTTGCAGCAGTTCCCTGGATGGAAATAACCAGCCCGGATCAAAGCAGGAGAGACAAAATATTGTGATGTCACATGAGAGAAGCACTGATGGAGGTGATTGATCTGTTAATCATGTATGCATGTGCGCGCATGCCTTGAGGACCATTGGTGGGCTTCTCAGAACATCTAGACAGCAGAGATACCATGTAGATCATATTCATTAAGGAGTTTAGAGGGACCCAGAGGGGAGTGGCTATGTAAGTTTTCTTGTATTTCCACAATGGAAAACTAATGCTGACAAATTTTCAACTTCAACAGCATGAGAGAGGTGGCATATGAAATTTTGGCTTCGATACATGGCCCTTTTTTGTTTTAGGCTTCAGTATCACACACAGCATGACACTGCACTGGGGAGCATGGATTCATAACCCAAACAAAACCAAACATTGCACCTTTGCATTGCAAAAAGCCAAACATGGACAGATACCCACGAAAACACACATTCACCCTACACACACATACACAGTCATAAACACAGGGGCAAGCAGAGGCGGGGAAAGTGCTTAGATGTGCATATGAGAGAGCAAGAGGAGCCAGATTCCTTCACAAGCCTCTCAGCACACGCTGTGCCACCTTTGTCACCAAAGGGGGACTGGGTCATGCTTTAAAACTTTTAGATGCTCCTCTCCTGCCTTTCATTCTCCTTACAAACCTCCAGCATGTCAGTGCCCTCCATGCCTGTGACCTCGAAGAGGCAGCGGGATGTCTCTCATCGCTTTCTCTCTGAAGGCAATATCTCCACGTGGACAAGAAGATGTGCAGAGACAGACAGAGCTGTATAGGCCAGCCTCTGAACTCATGAAACATAAAGTAAACATGATTGTTGCACATAAAGCTCCAAGCACAGTATGAGAGATATTGTGTCTTTTTTCTTTTTTTTTGTGTTTTTCATGACTGTCATTCGTAGATGCACGCTTGCAATTCCAGGTCAACCATGAAAAATGCATGCAGGTGGGATGGTGGGAAATGTCAATAGAGAAATCAAAGCAATCAGGACGGTGCTGAAGGGGATGTTGGTGTGATAAATCATGTAGTTCCTGACAGAGGTTACATAGGTGGGAGGAGGAGGGTGGGGTAAGGCATGGGAAGAGAGGTGCGCATTACAAGGTGAAGTTTGCTCAACCATATGCCTTAGGGAATGGCTCGAAGACACTTTATTCAAGGGTGTGATTCAGAGTGTGACTCTTGATGCAAAGTCATTTGCGGCACAGTGACCTTTGCAGGGCCCTGTTCTTTCTGTGAGTTATTTCCTTGATTTAAGCCTTGTGTTACTGCCTTTCTCTCTCATGGGGAATGATGACAGATACACCCATGGGCTCAAGATTAGCTCAATAGGACATTATTGCCTACACCAGAAAAGCTGCTACACTGCAAGATCATTGATGGATGATAGTTCCTAAAATGATTTTCCAGGCGAAATGACATCCAAATGCATTTTTTAATAGCGAAAATGTTTTCTGCGATTGCTGTTTCTGCACACTGACACATGATGATTAACCTTCTTGGTTTCCATTATATAATATAGCTGAAAATAGCAGTTGGTTGTTTACCATAAGGCCATTTCCCATTGCGAACTGAAGTATTACTTAAATAATGCAATGACTGTAAGCAGATGTGAATGTCATCTCAATAGCCAGTACCTACAGTTTGAACTCCCATGACAGTCAACCCTGCCACCTTAAAGGCTGATGAAAAACTAAGGCACAGTAACAGTCTCCATGTGGATGCATGTGGATAAGGGAAAGAGAAGGAGGGAGTTATCTAAGGCTCCATTAACCTTGTTTATGTAGAGGCACCTCCACTATCCTAAGCCCATATCGCGTGGGGAACCTCAGGAGACCCTCCACTAATTAACCTTGTGGAGACAGCCTCAGCAGAGGGAGACTGGGTCCAGAATAATAAAGAGGCCTTTGCCAGGCCATTAGCAGGAAGATTAACACATCCAACTTTCAAGTAGCTTTTTGACACAAAACCAATATTTGTCTGCACTGGCTTGGTCCAGGGTGTGACACAGCTGCATTCTAAGTGACACATGTGTTTCAGCCCCTCACAAAGCTAAGCCATCACACAGTCTTTTTCTTAGCAGCTCCTTTATGAGAGGGTTTGGTGTTTACCTGAACATCTGTAAATAGAATGTGCACAAAGACTCATTTTTCTCTCATATTCCTAAACCAAATCATTCTGCAACATGTTTCTTTGACGGTAGTTTGAGCCAAGAGGAGACTGCACAGCATCTCTGGTTTCTTTGGTGCCAAAAGTGTGACAGTAATCTGGTTCACATTCGGTGTATCATGTCACAGGCGTATGGAGCTCACGTCAACATTCACTGGCAAAGGCAGCGAAGAACCTTGATCAATTTCAGTCCAACACAACACTAACACAAAAGGGAAAAAAAACATTTGCACCTTCCCACATACAGGTAATTTAGATTCATTTATTTTCCTGACCTTCATGTCTGGACTGTGGGAGTAAACCAGTGTAAACATAGGGAGAGCACGTAAGAACAACCTGAGAAACAAACCGAGGAATACGTTGCTGTGATATATCATGGGTAACGTACGACATAGGGTTGGTTTCTTTACTGACTCTTTCACCCAAAATGAATTATATTCCAATGGGGTATTATGTAAATTACATTTATCAGGTGTGGTCCATTGGAATCAGTGCATCTCTTTGATTTAAATCTTCTGTTTGTGACTGGTGAACAGTGTTCTCTTAAACCCTGAGTCGTTGTCCACTTGGTCCACATTCCAATTGAAGCCCATGTGATCTTTAATTTCCAGTGTAGACTGTATATTCAACCATTCATGGACCACGTGGAAAGGACTAGAAAAGGACTAAAATTTGAACTTTGGCAAATTATCAAGTCCTTGAATGCTAATTGTTTACTTGACAGAGAATCATCCTTTCCTTTATCATTATTGATATTATATCATGATATGTATTTCAGGTAATGTTGTCCACTTGTCCATACTTTTATGAATGAAAATCATATAAGGGCTGGACATACACATGAATGAAAAAGAAAACATTTTCCTATATGTACAGTCATGCAGGTGAAAAGAAACATATCCTTCAAAGTTTTGAAAACTGTCAGCATAAAAAGATAAGATCTTTGACTTATCTTTATCTCAAATTGTTGAGAATGCTGGGATTCATAGCCAGCAGTTGTGTTATACAAAATCCATACAAAGGTGAATGTGGCTCTGTCTCACTCACTAGCTATTTATCAGGACGTGCCATCACATAGCTTGTTCTATGTATGATATGATTCAGCCTTCAGCCTTTTTTCTTTATTTCCCCTCCCTGCAGTGTGTTTTACTTTATCTGCAGAACACACCTGCAAAATGTTTGGGTGGTTGCCACATCCCTATCATGCATCCCTTTGCAAAACTTTACAGCAGAATAAGGAAGTTTTGCACTTGTACCCAAGAGAAAATCCACAGAAACCTAAAAAATCCAAGGCAGCACTTTGAAACTTCAAAAGAAAATGACAGTGCATTTCAATATATTTTATAACACCCCCATGCCATTTTTTTATTCAACTGCCACCAGTGAGAGAGATGTCATATCTGAAAGGTGACTAGCTGTTGTCACATGTCAATAGGAGCCCTGAGGATGTGGTCAAGGCTGAAAACAGTAAGAATTATCACCTCTTAGCCCCTCATTGATTTGGATGTATTTTATTGTGTTATGCAGCATTGTGGATCCATAAAGAAAAGCTGTCGGAATGACTTTATACTGCAGAGCTGGGCGACAGCATGTTGCGTGCTCAGAGACCTTCTGGGCTTCATGCATAATGCTCTTTGTGTTTCCTGAGAAGGATGGACGAGTGACAGGGAGCACTGAGTCCCTTCCAGAATCTCAAATGGATTACGCTCACTTTCTCTCCCTTCTCGCCTAGATCTCGCCCCTCTCTCTTTTATACTATTCGCTGGAAACAGCCAACATCACTGATGTGGCCTTTTCCTCTGTGTGGCTTGAGAACAAAAGAAATGCACTTCCTTAGCATGCTATCAGCGCATCTCCCTCCCACTCTGTCTCTGTTTATCCACTCATCTCTCTCTCCAATCTCCGTCTTTACCTTTCTTTTATGTCTCAGTTTTAATGATTTATTTTTGCAAGAATGTCTGACCTGTGCTCTCACGGAGTCTTAAGCATCTCTTCAAAAGAGAGATTCATGTCAATTATTTCTATCTTAGACAGGCACAGTCAAGAAACAAGAATGGATATTTCACAATTATGTTTGGCTGTTTTGTTTATAATACAACCTTTTTTTTTGAGCTGTCAGATGAATACATTCTTAATAAGCACCTCACCTTGAACAGAAAGGGTGCTGTCTTGCATTATAATGAAATGAAGTTGACTTGTACAGCCATAACTTCCAAATTCATTTGAAAATCTTGATTTCCATTACAGTGGTCATACAATATTATTCCATTACGCTGTGTTTCATTACATAACAGCACAGAGCCCATTAGCCCATTGCACCAACATTTACAACTCCATGAATTATGAATCAGATTCCTTTCATCACAGCTGGAACGCTCTCCCTGATGTGCAAATTACTACAGCCCAGGCAGAGTTACTTCACAGAATCCCAACCTCCAAGCCAGTCTGCATGGACCCCAGACAGACAACAGGGAAAAAAAACAACCAACAAACAAAACTTTATTTTCTCTAGCAACATTTCAATGACTCCCATGGACACATATCTTGAAGCCCTTCCTCTATAGGCTATGATAGAGGATTCCAGACAACAAAACCTTGTTTATAATTCTGTGGTTTGCTCTTTCACTGACATTAATTTGAAGCTAATAGATAACTGCAGCCCCTGACCTGCCCAGGAGCATGGCCTCCGGGGCAGAGGACATATTACCAATGGATGTATACTTACAGCACTGCCCCTTCTACACAATTTCTCAAAGCCTGAGACTCCCTGTAGTGCTTTATAATGCTCTCAGATATCCAGGTCAGCCACTAGCTACATTCACACTCCATACAAGCCCACAAGCAGAGATTAGCGAAACATAAATCAGGGAAGCAAGAGAGGAATGGGCCCCCTGTGTAATGCAGAGGCGATTATGAACTCAAATGCGCACTCTTTTCAATAAAAACATGAAATATGATCTGGCTTCAAGAGAGTTGAAAGACAGTTACAAGATAATGAGGTGTTCTCGCAGGTTAGGGCACGGTTGCAGGACCACTTTACATCCAGCCCAAAGTGTCAACTTCAAACTTACACCATGAAAGGGTTGTGACAAATCCAGCATAATTTTATTCCTATGACCCTGTGGTGACAGACAGAAAAAAATCTGTTTTTTAAAGCAACTTGAATTGCATTTAGGCATTTGAAAATATGTTGAATTGATTCTACATGTACAGTATGTGTTACAGAAGCAGAATCTCTACGTTTCCACTAATAAACCTGAGATTAATTGCTCCTCATGTGTAAAGAGAATTGAATATTTGATTGATGGACTAGGAATGTGCTCAGGAATAAATCAATAAATTAAGAATATTGATGAGGCAAGGTTTTATGATAGATGTTCAGTTGAGCCACACAAACACACAGCTCTTAGAGTAAAAAGAACATACTCAAAAATGATCATACAGGAGGAGTACATTTTGATCCTGAAAAATACACTACATTGTCTTAGATGCACTATAAAAGACACACATTGGGCATTCTTCAGACCTAGATGCATACCCTTTTATCCACTGTACAAGTACAAAGAAGCTTTGATAGTTCAAAGCACAGATTTCATTTCAGCATGAACTAAGGGTACATTTGCTGTCGTCAGTTAGATAGCGCATTGATCAGGGACCCTGGATAGTGCAGGGGAACAAAGCACACACCTGTTATTACAGAAATTTCCTAACTGGCAGATCCTATCTAACTGTTTGATAACCATGGTAACTAGGGTTAGGACGTGATTTAGGAAAAATTTATTCCAGATTAACATTTGCTGAAACAATGTTCCTATCTAACTTGAGATTGTATTACACAAGCATCCTAACTTCCCAAAATCTTAAATAAACCCTCCTAACTTTAGGGATGACTGTTAAGCTGTTCTAACTTTCACTTTTCCTCCAGGTAGTGTTGACTGACTTGTTTGATCCATATAATTATTTTTATTGCTTTTTCAACACGAACAAAATGTCAACATTCAGAATTTAGTCACTGAGAGGCTTCTGGCAGACCGTGACGATGTGTTTCGGTTTGATGACAAAACGCTCATTAGTCGATACAGGCGAACTCAGGCCGTGATCCTGCAGTTAGCCGAGCGACTATAACCAGCTTTAGAGAGGCCGACCCGGCGACGTGGAGCTCTACCAGTTGTGGTTTAACTTTACAGCTCGGCTGACACGTCAAACTATCTCAGCCCACTATGTCACGCAATTTAACTGAGGTGGCTGTCCGTTACATACAGTTTCTAAGAGGCGACCTCTAACTTGTCTGTCTTAGAGTTAAATGCCCATTGTTGCCTTTGCTCCATTTTCCAATGTGTTTCAGTTTGTTTCAATGAGGTGAGATGAGAAAAAGAGCGTTGGTTGCTAGGTAACAGACATTAAAGTCGAAAAGCGATGTTGGATTGACTATTTAGGATTTCCCAATCTGAGATAAGATAGGATGAGGTAAAATAAGATTGGATTCTGCTGCCGTCTGGCAAAAGATACAGAAGTATCCATTGTCATGCCACCAGACTACTGAGGTTTTTCCTCAAACATCATCATTATATAATCTTGTGTTGTATAATGACCATTAAACTTCTTGATTTTTGATTTATGTTATGGCTGGGGAAAGATTAGGGGTATTTAAACTAATTTTGGTCTAGGTATAGTTCGGGCTAAGCAAATAAAACACTGGATTAAGGTGATGCAGTTAAGCGTATACAACTAAAACACTTGGTTATGGTTAGGGAAAGACTGCAGTGACTGTCAATAAAGCTGCAAACATTAAACCAGGATCCCAGACGAAATGACTGCAGAGTTAACTGGGTTTTCTAAATCTTCAAGAGTAAGAGAAGATTGACGGGGAAAAAGTGGAACATAAATTTTTATAATTTGCCCATTTTTATTACCTAATGTGACGTGTTCTAGTTAAAGGAACATTTTGGCCCCTTGAGGGACATAATTGTACTCTTGTGGATACAGATAGTATGGTTACAAAACAAACTTAGAAGAAAGGCTGCTTTATGTGGTTGCTACAGCAAAGGTGCAATTCTGCTGTATATTTTCTCAGTGTATAATCAAATCCTTGATTTTTTTTCGATGATCGTTTTGTTTTAAATAACTATGTCAGATTTGCCACCATTCTGAGATTTTTCATAGCCAAGTGTACAAGTACTTTCTTATCCATGACGGAGGATGAGATGGATGCTGATGTGTGCTCACAGAATCTCATCAGACACGCTGTTCCACCTCAGCTCTGCTCGTCTCCCTCGTTTAGCATTACCATGATTAGGCCTCTAAATTGGATCCCATTGCGGTTCTATCATTTTTGTGTTGTTTTGTGTTTCTGCACCCTCCCCTACCCTTCCACACATGCTCCACCTCTCACTATATGCACCTCGATTTTTCAGCTTTCTCTATTTGTGCCAACTCAGCTTTCCACCGAAAGGCTGACATTTCAGTAGACCGTGCTATTGCAAGACTTTGCCATGCAGTTCACATTTTTTTTAACACTGTGTGGGATCATGTAGACATTTTTTTAAAAATTAAATTTGCAGGTTAGCAGTGAATTCCTGTGGAGCCAGTAAGTCCATAATGCTTGCATAATGCTACAGTATGTTATCATGGTTACTGAATATGTGACAAGTTACTATCCAATAAAATATCAAACAATACCTCATCGCTTAATCCTACTACTATAATTGGAGAGAAGTTATATGCATTTCTCTGTGTGTCCAACTATTCCTTCAAGCCACATTTTTTAAAATCCCCTTCATATACAAAGGAGGCCTACTGAAGAGTTATACTTTTTGCAGCGTGTCTAAAAAGAAGCACAAATCACTGCCAACAAGTCATGACACCACCGAACACAAGAGACTGGCCCGAAGTAACAAAGAGAATCAGATAAGATTCCTGAAATATATTGCAAATTTATATTGCATTTATCAAATGCTAATACTAACTAGCTAGCTAAGCATTTATCTTTTACGTTTGCTTCTTGCTGTTGACTGAAAAATAAGTAGGTATATGTCATATGCCTGTGCATACCCTAGACTACACCACTGCTCATAGTTCAAAATGTTGTGAGATGTGTTTCTGCTGCCGCCATCTTGCAGAGGTGCTCGTTCAAATGGTAGAAAATGCGTTGGTTTTGGGTTTTCTAACTAAAACCAAGCAAGAGCCACTAAAACGGCAAAGGTGACAGTTTTTTTTTCTTTTTTACAATATGTTTCTTATGAATGTGTTGAAGTTGATATATGGTCCATTCTACAAAATTGGGTCAAAGTCAAAGTTGAAAACATTTTGAAATACGTCTTTTCACCCAAACATTGTATGTATGTAAATTGTATAATAACCAAGGTACACATTTCTAATCCATATGAATCCTCTTGTAATTCATATACAACATAAAATGCACCTGTGGCAACTAAAGGAAGATGCTACAGTAGTAAAACATTTTTAGAGCACTAAAAAGGCATAGCGGTTTTATCTCAGGCACAATTTTAACATATACCATAAAACACAGCCAACACCTTACTTTAATGTAAATGAGCATACTGGCCAAACATCAGATATTCACTTGTTCCTTGTTGTCAGGAGTATTTTGTCACTGTTAATCTATCAAAAAAAGAAATTAATTAAGAAATGCCGAAATGGCATAATCCCTATGTTAATACACAATCTAAGTATGACTGAAATGATCCCCTGACATATACACACTCCTACACCAATACAAAGCTTGCACAAATCTGATTGTTTCCAAACCTTTGATGGAGCTAATTCTAGCATTCAATGCCTTTACTTTGGCCACATGTGCCAGGTCTCCCACGTATATTAAACTTGGATTCTTTTGGGCAGCTGCCAATCCACATCCCACAGCTTGGAGAGGCAAAGTAAAAGATTCTATTGCTTTTCGAATGGGGAGAGCCTGGAGGTAGGTGATGAGTGAGGTCACCAGCTGAACAAGTCAAGCCTGCTGTCATGTTGCCCTCGCCTCCGCCACTCTGCTTCCAGTGCACGTTTCTCCTGCTCAGAGCTCACACATATAGACAGCCACATTCTTGAATATATGAATTGGGATGCACTACATATGAAGAAAATATATACATGCATCAATAAACACATATGTAAAGGCCCTGCACATGCACCCTTATAAAGCAAAAACAGTGAATAAAGCCATCTAAGTTCTGAGTTTTAAACTCAGTGGCTTTGGATTTATGTTTATCATGAATTATGAATGATGTACATGGTGTTTATGATATTGATGATTTACCAAGAGAGTACAAGAAATCAATGCATGTTCTTTCAGAGTATACTTAAAGTTTGATTTGACTTTTTCGACCTTTCGACCCAAACTCCCTGTGGGAACACTTGATATAAAGATTGCATTGCTGGAAATGTCTAAAAATGCGTGTAACTATATGAGGCAATATATATACTATATTTTGTTGCAGTATTCAAAGATTGATTGGCTCAGGCTGCGCAAGATAAAGGAGAGACCTCAGTCAGTCTGGTACATCTGCCTGCCTGGGATTTTAAGCTGCTAGCATATTTGCAAGGAGCTTTCATCAATTTGATGGTGGAGGGATCTTCAGTCTGAAGATCTTATGGATGTAAGCGATGATGCTTCCTTATTCTGACCAGCATGCTCCCAGAAACCACCTTGCTCCACCTTTCCCCCTGCAGTAGTGTGATAAATAGTGAAATATGAATAAAATCTACATCACGCAGCTGCATCAGTTTGCAGTAACATTAATCTGCTTTTGTGCCTGATAGCAGGCAAGTCCTCCCTCTCGGCGTGAAAAAAAAGTGCTTATTGCTTGGATCACTTGAATGTATTTTTCCCATATCGCCCAAACAATGGGTTGTCTCTGGGCTTGGACCACAAGACAGCCTTAATTGAACATAACTTCCTTACAGATGAGACAGAGAGGTCCTGCTCACAGCTCCATCTGTTTCAGTGGCCTGTTTGGATTCGTGCCACTCAGTGTTTCTAGTCAACAGAAGACAGAGACCATTTCTGGTGACATTTTGTTATCACTGAGTCTACTCTGAAAGCCCCACCTTGTCAGCTGGTGACCAAGTCTTAACAGTCATTGGCAGCAGGGGTGGCGGTTTAATGATAAAAACTTCCAGGAGCCCAAGAGAGAAAGTTATATGACTCATCCTGCTATAGATGACCCAATGTAACACCAAAACCCTCTTGCCACCAGCATGATTTCTATAAATCTCACCAGCAAAAAATGGCCTCACCATGGCCTCATATTGTTTGAGCATGAAACCCTCTAAAAAGGCTGGAAACCATTACTTGGTCACAAGAAGAGCTGATAACTAAATATCTTACCCTACCTGGAGGGTTGTAAGGAGCACTAAGCTCAGTACAGCGTTTTCCACTCCTGTACATAGGAGTGTGCGACAACAGATGTGAGCTGTTTTTGTCCTCGACCCCATCTGCTGCGTATGATATCACCAAGCAGCAGTTCGCACTTGGCTTTTGTTAATAATTTGTGCTTTTCCTCATTATTTGCTACCATTCATAATTAATCTCCCACTGTTCACTCTTTAATTCTAGCTTCTGAGCAGAGTTAAAGGGGCAGTCCACAGATTGTACACATGATATGTTTATTGTTAAAGAGGAGCACTATTAGTCTGTGAAAGAAGTTTCGAAAACCCTGGTGATGCCATCAGGGGTTACATTTCAATGCAAAATCTCTCATCTTCAAAGCAACGATCTCAGACATGCAAATAAACGGTGTCTTCTGATTGAAGGAAGGATAAAATCTTGAACAGAAGCTGCAATGTGAAGCTGAACAAATAACATCAAATTGGTAATGATAATAATAATTTTAAACATTTAAAGGCAACTAAAAATCATACAAAAGAATGAATGCCACCACTGTAGTGCCTCCAAAATTGAGATCCATGGGAGGCTACCTCATATTTAATGTTTTTTAATCGTTTACTGATTGCCGGTGCAGAATTCTCCGGGTGTGTAATTGTAATTTTGTGGCTCTTCCAGGTCCTGAAGGAGGAAGTGCTCAACAGAATCTATTTCATGTTTAATAACTGCCTGCCACATGATTTGATAAAAACCCTCTCAGCTAAACCTTTCAAATTAAGAGGCCTTGCCACTTTGCAGCTCCAATTCTGGCTCACAGTTCTGTGTGTCAGCTGTTGGCCAGTGGTTGTGGAGACTGTGCCTTCGTCCTCTCAGAGCACATTTCCTGCCCATGACAGCTCCTCTCAGGGGAGCGACACTCATTCTAGTCTGGTGGAGTGAGAGCAGAGCCCAGAATACACTTCTCACACAGTAGTAAAGCAGACGCCAGGGCCAAAGAGACTATGTGCCTCACCTTTACTTGACCTTGTATGGACTAAGTCGCTCTCAGCAGGCAGCGGCCAGTGGCTGCTGCTCAGAAAAGAAATACTCGGTGAGAGCTTACTCACAGCCCCTCAGCAGCAGACAGCCATTACCGGACAGTTCTGATAGTCAGACAATGACATACCCTCAGGGTGGCTGAAGCATATTACACCTCGGTTCAGATACAGGTGACTGTCTGTTGTAAATAACAACATCATTATAATATGGTTGGTTGTGAAATTTTTTTAACTTCAAGTACAGAAATTAAAGGAGTCATTAATCACTGTCAGACATAACCTATATGAAATGAAGAATGAAGTGGAACCAGCAAAATAGTAAATGAATTGCCTAAGGATCAGAGGTATTTCTACTTTATTTTACAATAGAAATGTAATTCTGTTGAAGAGTTCCTGGACACCGCATGAATGCCCTTCCTGAGGGGAAAATGTTATTCATGCCCCAGAAGAAAATAAAGAAACATATTGCACAGGCAGGAGTATTTTGGGACTAACAGCTTACTTTCCCTCCTGGTCCCACACACTTTACTGGGGGCACAGATCACTCATGAACAGTTCCATGTTCCATGATTGCATGATAACTGGCTTGTTGAGCTGCAACATTATGATTGACTGTGTAAAATGATTAGCCCTCGGCCTCCATTCATTCAGTCTTCCTCTGCTGATTCACCTGTTAAGGATAATTAGAGCCTTTTATGAGCACGCTTCAGGGCCTTTCTGTGTGGAGTTTGCATGCTCTCCCCGTGTCTGCATGGGTTCCCTCCGGGTGCTCCGGCTTCCTCCCACATTCAAAGACATGCAGGTTAGGTTAATTGGTGAATGTGAGCTTGTAGTTGTTTGTCTCTATATGTCAGCCCTGTGATGAACTGGCGACCTGTCCAGGGTGTACCCCGCCTCTCAATGCCCAATGACAGCTGGGATAAGGCGACCCTGCATAGGATAAGCGGTGATAGATAATGGATGGATGGATGGATGAGCACGCTTGGGACAAAAGGCTGCCAGTCTATCACATCACACACATTCACGTTGAAATTCACACCTGTTGATACATAAATGCAGGAATAGAGTGAAAACTTCACAGGCTCTGAGAATTATGGGTGTGAGGCAACGTTGGAAGTTCAAAGACTTGCAGATTGTTGCATCTGTTACATCTGTAGATTTGTTTAGGTTTTGATAGTATTGTTTTATCACTGATGGGCTTTCTACTTTCTACATTTAATGTGAAAGATTATGAGACAGAATTAGAGTCAATGTCACTGTGAGGGAATGCAAATGAAAAGACTGCTATGTACGGATATATGACAGTACATTATTTCTTTTTCTTTGAGCTTGAATGTTACACCTTGAATAGGAGAAATGTTCTCTCACATCTGCCGTTTTTTTGTGTGTTTTTTTTAGGTGTAGATCTCCTCCACTTGTGCCCGAGGTGTGGAAAAGAGAATCTGAATGTTCAGCGAGGATGTTCAGCGAGACGGTGAAACATTCCACAAGGTTGTAGAAGAAAGTCAGGATCCTCCAGGCGTTTGGTAATGTTCTGACCCCAATGTAAATCCATCAGTGCCATTTTGTTAATGAACTGATCTATGATTTACACTGTCAGTGGAGCTTGTTTCCTGCTGCCGCCTCTTGCAAAGTGCTGACAGTGCCTCTGTGTATTCAGCGGACCTTTTATGTTATTGTGAGTAAGCTGATTTGTGCTATTCATCTTAAATTCCAGATCCAGTCTGGTTGCCAGCTGATAACTTTGGGTCACTGAATAAACAAGAAGAAGAAAAGCAATTACTAAGCTACTCTGGGTATGTGGTGCTTGCATACAGATCTTGTGCTTGTGTACATAATGCATGATCCACAATTGGGATGCCTTATGTAACACATATTTATAGCAATAACCAAATGCATATAGCACTCTTTCAAACTTAAACAATAGTATTATTACAGTCGATTGAGTGACCATTAATGCTAAAACCAATAAAAGAATGCATGGATGAAAAGAAGATTTTGTCCACATCTTTATCTCAAGAAGCAAAATAAATCTGCGTGAGCTCCTCGGTCTCCGCTCAAGTGATCACTCGAGGTGCGATGGGACATCTGTGGCATAAAGTGAACATCCTGAGGTTTAATGAAGCTTAATAATGCAGATGTGTGTCTCCAGCTGAGTGATGCCATGCACCTCACAAAACCTGGCACTCTTTATTGTGCGACAATGGTAAATAAATATTTTAAAAAAATAAATAATTCACTGTGCTTTCTGCTTCAATTTGAGCAAAACCCAGAGAAATCTTACAACGTACAGTCAATAAATTACATGAAAGAAACTTCATCCACAAATAATCAGGCATACATAATGTAAGTGCCATTGAAATCACCACATTAACACTTTCTTAAAACACAAAACTCCAATCACTGCTTGGATTTCCCATCTTATTGGGTGTTTTTTTTCATGACTGATAATTAAATGTCTGTCAGTCTTCTCTGACTGTGCTTCTCTTAAGGTGTTGTGAGAGGGAAATTCTGTGTGAAACTCAATTAAACTCAGTTTAACAGAGTAAAACACCAAGTAAAGAGGGTCAAATAACTTCTTGGGTGCATCCTGTTGTTGGCTACAGTTATTTTGTGTTATCTCAATAAGAACTGAGGAGTCATATCTGTGTAATGCTGATGATGGCTCTTGCTTGCAAGCAATAATTTGGATTCACTTTCTCGTGATCCTAGACAGAGACTTTTAGTTTCCACAACAGTGTATTCAACGCCTGGCCATCTAAACCAAAATTTGTTTTTATATACAATGTGTGCATTGTTGTAAAAATCACATGTCATAACATCATATACCAACGAGAATCTATGTGATGTGTGCAGGACAAAAACACACTTCAAAAATGTTAATATTTATTTAATATTAATATCTATTCCTGTAGCCTTAATTATGGAGTACAATTGACTTGCTCTTGAAACTAATGCTTTGCTGTTTTGAACTATTTTGGATGTTTTTTGAAGCAGGTTTTATCTGTAGCAATAAAACAAACAAAAAAATAAGTTACTGGCATAAACAGGAAACAGAAAAAAATATTTCAACTAAACAGCAATGCAGAGATTTGTTGTGAATGCATGGAATGACGTCAGATTCTTGCCTTGAATTATTATCCCATTAAAAGGATTTAAATGCTTTCGGCGAGCAGAGATTACAACTAAAAAGTTGCAACGTAGGTTTGGTAAATTCTGCAGCTATAGACGAAACTAAATTACTATGACGTACATCATGGTAAAAATTAAATTACCAAATGCTGTATTGTCTTAGAATATGGACCACAGGAATACAACTTTATTTTCAAAAAGGCTGATGAAAGAAATGGTGCTTGAAAGATTGCATTGAGTTACAGAAGCTAGTGGAACAGAGGCTAGCCCAGACATGGAAATGTCATGACTTCAGACAACATAACACCCAAGTTGTAATAAACCAGAATTATCCCTCAAGTTGGAATGCAAGAAGATTTTTATTTGCTTCACATCATTTAAAAAAAAAAATAATTAGTGCCTTTATGCCTCTCACATACTGTATTACTTAAACTATTTGTTTCAAATATAGGCCTACACTTTGTAATTCAATCTAAATATATTTTTGAATGGCAAGTACAAGTTCAGGGTCCATATCAATACTTCCATTTTCCCACTCTCTCAAGGCAGAGAGAGACAGACTTGTGTGTTTAAGCATGATATTGTCCTCAGATCTGAGTTATTTTTCATTGTTTATTTAGTTTTTACCTAAAGAAACAGATTAATAAAAGTTAATTATGTATGCCTGTTCTTTCTACAACACTTTTAATTACTTTTACACCGTGGGTGGTGAGGTCATGGTGTGAAATAGCAGTGCTCCCGTTTGTTTGAGTGACTTCCCTAAAGACAGACATGCAGAGGTGTGAACTGTAATATGTGTGTGTATTGCTGGGGCGATTCGGGTTGCAGCACAGACGGATCAGCGTCAGGGGAACAAGGGAATCCTAACTAAATTTGGAGATAATGACAGATGCTCTTCTGTCTGCCAAATGTCTCCGGAGAGACCCGTCTAGGAGGATGGAAGAAGGGTGTGGGTGAGTGTTGTGACATGGTGCCGGATGGCATGTCTTTTGCATGTTGTGAGTGATTCGGTGAGCTCACCTTTGCTGCGGCCTGCTGTGCCGTCACTTCAGTGCACCTCCAGCTGCACTGCCATCACGTCTGCCTTCACACACTCACAGCCAGACACAGTCTGAAAAACGGCTGCATGTTGTTGCTCGGCAGAGAGCCTCAAGGATAAATGGTCCTGAGTGTTGACAATGGCTGTAATTTTATGAAGAGGGCGAGGAGCCATGTCTCTTTATTCAGCTAACCTGATTACAGACCTTCTCTTTGCCTGTGTGAGCACACAGTGTAATCTAAAAGCAACACCTGGGCTACAGGCGATGCAAAGTACTGGCACACCCCCAAAATGAATTAAGGTGGCTATTCAGGTCTGTCCTGACCTTGGGGAGATGTGCAAACTGGTTTCTGCTCTCAGAGAAACAAGCTGAATACAGTCTTTTATTACAGAGTCACTGTGAAATATGTAATGTATGTTAATCCATTTGGGATTGTGAAGAGAAGAGCCAGATTCTGAAGGGACAAAATGACGGCGTTAAGAGCGGAGGAGAGAGGGAGGAGGAGGTAGAGAGAGCAGAGAAGGAAAAGAAATGGGTTCAAACAGGATAAGGAGACCAGGCTAGGGAGAGAGAGAGACATTGAGAAAATGATAGAAAGGTGACAGGCACAAGCAGAAACGGGCAGACAGACACAGCCAACAGAGGAAACAGATAGAGAGCCAGGATAGACAGATGGAAAGACAGGGGCAGACTCACACTGCAGCTGAAAAGACTCCTGATTCTCCTGTTTTTTGTCACATGTCTTGTGTAACACAATTTTGATATTTTCCAGTCAATGTGATCCAAAGAGCAGCCTGACATCTTTTTTTGTGTGTCTGGTCTGAAGCCGTGGACCACAGGAAATCAGTTTCTGATGCATGTGAGAGGCATGCATGCAACGTGACACTGTTGCCACAAGTGAAGTATATAGCTCACTGGAGACAGCTGACATTATTTGTTGTCCTTGAATTCTCTGCTGAGGTAGCACATGAAAACATGATATGTAACTTTTGAAATAATAAATAGCACGTTCTTTTATTGAAAAGTATTCATAAGCAATACAGAGCACCCTTACTGCATTCAATACACAGAACGGTTTTGCTGCTACAGCCGCTTTCATCCAAAGGAAGCAATCAGTGGTGAACTTTAACATACTAATTTGTGCCGTTGACAAATAGCAAGCTATCTTGACAGTGCTGACCTTCAGAGGGCCAGAGGGTCCAATATGAAGGATGCTGTTGTAGCAGACAAGCTGTGTTGCACCATACACTTTTTATTTAAATGCCCTCTGTCTGAGTATAAACTGCTCCACGAAATAGTGATGGTTTGGAAAAAGTTATGAGACAGGAGTTGATGGTACAAGGACATTTTTTGAATAAACTGTGTGAACTTATCGTCCTTTTAGCGACCGAGCTAACAGTTGAGTAAAGCAAAAATATAAATATAAATAAGCTTGGAAAGATATCGTGACTGCCGAGCATGTTTCTGGCTGGCTAGCGTGTTAGCGTTGGCTTGAGGTTTTGGAAAGGCATGTATGGATTTTGCTGTTGTATTCTGGCCTTTAAGCTACGTTTTTAGATGTGCATTAAAGGGTTATGGTATATGGAGCCTACGCACATAGCTGCCATGCAGTTTGTACCCTCTCAAAAATGCAGCTAAACATAGGGGCTACTACTGCGACATAAAATATCATGCGAAGACAACTTTTCAATGGCCCAGTACCCCACCTATCCCTATTTTATTCAGGGAAGTGCCCCTGAGTTCTTTAATCCACTAAATTAACAACAATGAATTCTGTTGTCCTGTCTCTATTTTACCAATACAGTGGAAACCACTTATAGTGATCACGGATATAGTGATGAACCGCTTATATGGATCTAAAGGTTCAGGACAGAATCATTCCTATACAAATGCTGTTTAAATAATCCGTTTATAGTA
>JBBPCS010000359.1:10650985-10670745 GCA_037974645.1 Hollardia meadi
TCTAATATTTTGAGATACTGGATTTTTGATTTTCATGAGCTGTAAGCCGTAATCATCAAAAGTAAAACAAAAAAAGGTTTGAAATATTTCACTTTATGTGCAATGAATCTAGAATATATAAAAGTTTCACTTTTTCAATTAAATTATGGGAAAAAAAAGAACTTTTCCACAATATTCTAATTTTTTGAGATGCACCTGTACTTACTCAGCCACAGAGCAACCCATAGGGCTGGCCCTCTGCGGTCCAGACAAAAAAAATATTAGCTACAGTGGATTCATCCTGCAAACATACAGAAGAAGATCAGTACTATTTATATGCACAGCATTTACAAAATTGCATTTTAAAATTAATGTTCTGATTCAAGATCATGCTACATTTCACATGACATCACAGTGCCGGAAATACATCACTGTACATATACATTCTACTAGTGATGAGTGTGTTCTGACAAGTAGCCATCATACCATGAGAATGTAAATCCCCTTCAGGGTGGAATTAATCATGTTAATAACAACTTTTTAATTCCATCTGATGGAAGAGAGAGGGAGATAGAACAGCAGTTATCCAGCAGCCAAAGCTGGAATGCAGATCATGTATTTTTAATGAGCTCATGGTAAGATCAGACACTGTAAAGGGCTAAACATCTCCGGGATATTTAGTTCCTCTAAAAGCCACAAATGAAATGAACAAATGTTTTGAGTTATGAAGTAAACAGCGGTGGAAGCAACATCAGCGTAGAGTGGTGACTCTGGAGGTTTGGCTGGCTGTGACCTTTAGATGGTTTTCATATCCCCAGCAGGGCCTCTGCTCATATGTTGTTATTTCCAAAGGCTGTGTTTTACAAAAGAAAGTGTTTAAAAGAATACAAGAACAGAAGACACACGTATATGTTTTTAATCTTGTTCTTTAAGAACTACAAACACACGCATCATACACTCCAGGTCCAGAGAGAATTGAAGTGACATTCTTTCTGTTTCCAGTGTAAATATTATTTGAGCTAGTAAGAGGTATTCAGACAACCTACAGAAATGAGGAAACATTGAGGTTGTACAAAGCTGTGCTGTAGTTCCTGTTGCTGGAGGGTTATGTGTACAGAAAGATGCCCATGAATAATAAGATTTTCTGAATTGAACTGTACAACAATTTCCTTTCACTCATGTTCTTTTAAATGTCAATATGAGTGTGTGTATTTGTGAGTGTGTGTGTGTGTGTGTGTGTGTGCGTGTGTAAGTACATGTATTTGGGTTTTCGGGAGTGTGTGTATGTGTGTAAGACCAAGGAATAATACCCTCAAAATTAGAAGTGAAATTTAAAATATTGAAAACTAGGCTTGGCTGCCTGTTGGGACAAGATGTAGATAATTTGATGGGTTTTTTTTCTTTAAACATTTTCTTTGGCTAAAACGCAAGGTTATGTTATTGTAACCCTTGTTCTATAAGCACAGGCGGAGCCATCACTCTCCTGCAATCACGATCACGTATTCGCCCACTTAATAAATAAGTGTAGGTGGCCGCCAGGACACGCCTACCCGAACACGCGCCACCTGCCTCTTCACCCCTTGAAGGAACCACTTCACCAGGGGGTGGCTAAAGACGGGTCTGTCGCCAAAACCCCTCATGACAGGAGGAAATGGCTGCAGCATACACCTTAATGGTGGCATGAGACAGCTCCCTGTCCGACAAACATTGCGTCCCGTGGAGCAAGGGAGAACCAAAGTGGACAGTGGGTGTTGCGGCGGGTGGCGAGCAGATCCACCTCTGCTCTCCCGAACCGTATCCTTTCCAACAACAAGATCCAATCCAATTCCATCCATCCAATTACAGATTTATTCTCATTATTTTATGGCACTTCTATGATGCCATAGTTTTCCTTCTTCATGAGGAAGCAAACATTTTACTGCCACATTTCCAACCTGCATGCAGGGGGATAGTGTTTCTTAGAGGATTTCAGGTGAATAATCACTTCACAGTTATGTTAGTTCTTCCCATAGGTTAACCTTCTATTTCTAGTTTTAAGAATAGCTATGCTAAAGCAACACGCCTGTTAATTCCAGCTTGTTACAGGCATTATAGCTTGACACTGAAACAGTTTCTATTAAAATCTGCTCACATTTTGATGCCATTTCTGTTCCCAATGACGACTGATTTCTTTTATTCTTATTTAACTGTTGCTCAGAGATGTGTTTGTCTCTTTCTTCTGTCTGGTTGAACTATTGTACAGGATTCCATTCTCAATGTACAAACCATTGCTGCTCCTGCAAACCCTTCACGCAAAATAACATCTGTTTGTAAAGGGGACTTTCTACAATCTAAAAGCATGAACGACCATTCAAAAACATAGAGCAGTCCTCTCAGCCAACTGTACCGAATCAAGCTTTTGTGGCAGGTGATTACAAATTTTTGAACAGTTGTGTATAGTATGTGCATGAATGGTCGTGGATATTCTGCGTATATGTGTACAGAATATGAGTGTTTATGATTACATGTATGCCTTTTGTAAAACATAATCCTATTTAGTCATAATAAATAATCTTTTTTGTCATATTAGGGTGAATACATGATGTACATTGAATACATGAATACAATCTGTCCTGGATGAAGCAATTTCGAACAGTTGCTAAACCACTGGGCTTTTAAGTTAGCTATCAGCATGAGCACAAATGTATAACCTTTTGAACAAAGGCTCACTGGCTCTGCCTCGGGCTACACTTGCCAGTCTGCTTTGTTGTCAAGGCAGAAAAGAAATGTACATAAGAGAGAAATGTGCATAGATGATGAAGAAGAACATTGGTGACAAGACAATACTCTGACAGACAGATGCTGAGACACTGATAGCATTCTTTATTTCTGTGTCTGAAATACGTATTTACATATCAAACACTCGCTCTGTTTATTTAAAAGCCATGTTCTTCCTTAAGATGGCTTCTATTTCCAGCTGAAAGGTAAATATAAAGGGGTATTGTGTCTTGTAAGTATATTTACATACACAATGTGCACACAAAAACAAAGTAACACAACAGAATCTACATGAACTGGAGCAAAATGTGCCCCACAATATGCATAGAAAGATACAGTATGCACACAAACCCAATGAGCTAGACCTGACAACAACAGACAAGCAAATGTTCAGCTTTGATACCAGATATTCACACCAACATCGAGTCACCAAAGTCATTTCATCTCATTGCTTCCTATCTAACAAACTGCTCTTCATTTGGAGACTGAAGCCATTAGATTGAAGCTTTAGTTGCACATAAACATAGGCATTATATTGTTGTTGTATAAAATCAAAATTAAACAACACAGTTTTTCAGTAGAGCTTATGAAATTTTTTCATTGGTCTTCATCAATACATTGTAAAATGCTAATGGTTATATATACACACGTCTCTTAAGCAGATGGATGCGTTTGGTTCTGCGTTGCATTTGAGTAAATTCTAGATAAGCACCACAATCTTGCTTGTCACAGATTTTCTGAAAATGTTGACGCTTCACGTTGGGGACGGACCTTTTAAACTTAACATGCTAGTCTTCTCCGATCGCACCTGCCCACCATCCCTGTTTTCAAATCACATAATTTCCCTGTGCCTTCCAAAGTCGTTTCAAATCACTGTTAAAAAAATAAATCTGTTTTATGATACGACAACAGTATTAAGGTTTGGTTAGGTTAAGGCACAACAATCACTTTGTTAGGAGTGAGGAAAGATCATAGTTCCAGTTAGAAGAAATCTATGTTGAATAGTGGCAGGAAACATGAAACTACAATGGAAATTAAAACACACTTAAAACTTTCAGGGAGGCATTGAAACCTGGGTTAGGGTTAGTAACCCTTTTTAAAAACATTAACACTTTTCATATGCATTTGTTAAATGCATGTGAAAAGTGCATCTGCATTAAGACATTTATACATTGATCCATGCCACATTTGTTCATTAATTACTGACTTATGTCATGTTAATTGATACGAATATTCCAAGTGTTACTAATGAACCCTACGATGAAGTTCAGCAAAAGAAAATTAACCACATGGGGTAAATTTTTACCGATTTGGTGGATTAGTGCGTGTTTTACAGCTATTTCTGGAGCTGGAGAAAGTATAATGCACCTTTACCAATTGCAATAAAAATCTATTTTGTATAATACCATTCTATAACACAATTAGGTTTAGCAAAACCACACATTTTCTTAAATCATATACTACATTTAAAAGGTTGAAGCTTTGTTTATCTTTGAGCCATGTGTCTCTTCTCTTCTCTCCTCTCTGATATTGATTTCCCTCCTGAGGCGAAAATTGTTTTGGCACAGCATTTTTCAGCCGTGGACTAGAGTAAAAGAAGTGTGAAAGCTTGTTTTGTGACATGCTGTTTTTATGTTAAAAAAAAAGAAAAAAAGAAGAAGTACTGCTTGACAGTGTAATGTGGTCAGAAATGCATTTAAAGACAGAGTTGGAAAGTATTGATGTAGTCATAGTGGACATGACAGACCTATACATTTAAGTCATATAGGATCCAAAGTTGGCAAACGTAACCATGTGTAAAAACCTGAATAACCGATTTAGCCAAAGGGAGTAACTCCTGTCTCTCATTGTTTGTGTGTGATTATGTTGTGTCTGTATAGATCAATAAAATTTTTCATGGAGCTGAGCTGCGATTATCATTGCATGGGCTCTTACAGCAAATAAAAACAATTTTGTGTAATGTGTGTGTTTGTCAATGTAGAGAATGATTTAGCAGATGCCTTCAACCTCCTGCCTTAATTGTAAGGAGCACCACAACGGTCAGTGAGATAACTCAAATCATGGGAGAAAAAAAATCTTAGTGACTCAGTACAGATCCATCTTCTAATTGTAGTCATGTATGTTAGTTACAGGAAAACATGCCTCGCAGCCATCGATCCCAAGCCTGTGGGTCCGGAGGCAGAAATGTCTTTATTGTATTTCACCTAAACAGTCTTTTCATCTTACTTACAGTATTGACAGCACATAATGAGAGAGAATGAGACAGAGAAAGAGCGGGACAGAGAACCACTTACTCTAGCCTATTTTTTTCCCTGATCACTTGATCCATATACTCTTAAGCACATCTGTAGGAGTCAGGAGGATATTATGCATAAACATTGGGAATATTAAGAAGTTGTAACACTACATTTCATTTGCACACAGAGATAAAACAGAGACACTGAAAAGCACGCGCGCGCGCGAGAGAGAGAGAGAGGGAGAGAGAGGTTTTAATGCAACACATCCAAATATATCCAGGCGATGTGTTACCAAATATGCAGGACCTATTTATGTCAGTGAGCATCAGTGCATCCCACTTGCAGACAGACAGTGCTGCTTCGACTCCTCAGCACAGCGAGGCAATGCATGCCACATACATAGAGGAAACTACCTTAATGTTTAGGCTGCAGCCACCTTTTAACACAGATTATATGGCTAGATTACATCCTTAAATAGGATCACCCTTTCCAAGGACAGAAGACACTCATGTGTAATGACCAACTCTAATGACCCATGACTGAGCTCGGTGGAAACCAGCCTCGGGGGCAGACAAGAATCCATTGAGCAGTCCTTATAGTTGGAGTCATTCAATTATTTTCTGGTTAGTGTAGTGATTACTATGGGAAAGTGGACTTCCAACAACTAGTATGGAAGTAAATTATGTTTTTATCACATTGTGCTTAAAGATAGTGAGGTGTTTACAAAGGGAGGGTGGCGGCAACAATGGCGAGATAGCAAGATTGGGAGTTGGAGGATGGGGAGGATTGAGCTGCATGCAAATCCTGTATAGTTCCTCACAGGTGTGAAAGAGAATAGCAGCAGAAGGAACACAATGCAGAGGCATCAGACTGCGCTGCTCGATGCTAACCACTGTTGGCAATGAGGGGGCTTGACTCCTCCCATCCAGGCTCCAGGCCGAGTGCCTCCCAGGAGACTGCCAGTGATTGAAATGGAAATTTCAGGAAGTAATGCTTCAGAGGGAGGAAATGTCTCGCTCTCCCTGCCAGTCAGTCTGTCTGTTCATCCTGCAGTGCTTTATTACTGTCACTTTCTGTTCGCATTAACCCATAATCATTCATGGCACATAATCACTTTCAGTTTGTTCAGCTCCGAAAATCCACTTGCAAAGCTCCAAAGTTTAAAGAGTTGTGGAGAATTTTCCAGAGATCTTTTTAAATGTCCTATCAGGAGACATTTGTCAAATTCTGGAAAAAAAACAAAAAACAACTTAAATCGATGTAATGACTGCACACATTAATTGAACGAATCAATTTCATTTGAATACAGTTTAATAGGAATACAGTTTGAAAGATTTCCTGTTGATCCAAATAGCAGCTAGAATAATCATCGAGCCTGCCTCTTGAAAAGCCTATAAATGTTTACAACATACAATTAGGTTATTTATTGAAGGCTATAAACTTGTAAATATATTGTAAGTTGAATAAAGTGGCCAATAAATAATGAGTCTCCTCTGGAGTTACTCAAGAAAACCTGTTTATATATCTATCTTTGCTTGTTTGTTTATGGCACGAAATATCAGAAACAGCACAACAGCTCTTTTCCTATTCATGCCTACATCTGTCATTTCTGTGTTGTTGTTAAAAAGCAAGATATAAAAATCTATAAACCTTTGATTTATGCAGCCCTAGCACTTCAGAGAACAAAGCAGCCCAAGGCTAGCAAGAGGTTTGACAGTGCAGCCTCAATAGGCCTACAATGTATTCAGTTTGTGTGTTTGAAAAGGTCATTAATGATGGGCACAGACCCCTCTGGTCAAAATGCCAATATCTCTTTATAGGGCAAACAGGCCCGAGTCAGTTCCTGCTGTGCCTCGCTGTCGAACCCCAGTGTGTGTCACTTTACAAACAATACCAAACAAAATCACACACGTCATCCCTCATCTATGTTGTTATAAAAGACCAGAAGCCTGCGAGCACTAAAGAGGAGATGAAAAGGGTAAATTACTTGCAAAGTGAATGGAGGAGAGGACGTTTGGTTCAGCGCGTTGCAACCTCGTTTCCACGGTGAACAATATGCCTCTCTGTTTGAGGAGAGGTAGTGGACAAAGCGAGGAGGTGAAGTGAGGAGAAGAGGTGGGAGTGGGTTGGTGCTACACACAGAGAGTATGGTTTTGTTCATTTATAGGTGAAACAAGAGTCTGGAGCCATGCTAGGGGCTCTGTATGACAGTGGTGCTTTGAGCGCAAGGCAAATGTACGAAAGCTAAAATGCTGTCAAGAATAAAGCTAACACTCTGAGCTGTTTACCGTGTACACCATCTTCGTTATGTTTATTGGCATGCAAATATTTGTTAATTAGCGCTAAAACACAAAATACAGCTGAGGTTGATGGTAATGTCATTTGTTTTGTTCAGAAACCAAAGCGTTGGACAAATTATGACTTGAGATGGTGCCAGAAGAGATGGCAGGAAACCAGAGAGAGAGGGAGATGCAACAAACTACTCCAAGCATGAACTACTGTGCATTCACTGTATATGTTACACATACATGTATCTATGCTATCAATGTTAGCTAAATATGCTGTCGAACTTTTCAATTTATGCTAAAATCCTGTGGCACATGGAGCATACGGTCTGTTTAAAACCAAACGTGCTGGAGGCAAACTCTGGACCAAAACAAAAGGCAGAAGGAATTTTGTAAACACATGGGAGATATCAGAGGTTCCCAGAGGAATGAATGGACTTTCGGCTGACTGGACATACAGTATACAGAGCCATGTGGAACAGCTATAGGAACCATACATGCCTGTTCCAAATGTTGCACCAATGCATCTAGTAGATGTTGAGATATCTCACAGAATACGCTACAGGAGTAGTTACGGGTCTCATGGGACCATGAATGAAATGACTTTTTTTTCTGTGTAGCGCAATTCTGGAGAAAGATAGTTGATTGTTGGGTCTCATCCAGTCAGGATTTGACGACCTGTCTAACAGGTTGACCAACATTGCCATCCCTACAAAAGAAAATAGATGTCTAAAATGGCTGAATTTGACTAAAAGTGTAAATTCTGTTAAACATCTATTGTTGTTTCAACAGAGGTCCTGTGCCTATAGTTCATTGCTTAGTTAGACCTATAATGGACTGAAACATTGTAACCTAGTAATATGTAAGTCAGTCTAAAAAACTTTTCAGAAGCCATAGGAGGGGGAAAAAAGGATTCAAAGAGTAAGACAATGCAGAAAGTACTAGAACTGTAAAAGAACGGAGGTAAGGGGAGAGCTAAAAGCGTGAAAATGTAGTCATGTGAAGTCAGTGAAACTTTTTCAGCATGAAAAGAGAAGGGGTGACAGGGTGTCATTTTCAGTAGCCTTGATTACAGCTCTCTTGATATTTGCAGCTCTGTTGATAAGCACTTTCTCCCTTGTGTTTCATGTGTGTGTGAGTCCAAGACACACTATTCATGCTGTCTTATTAGATCGCTGTTTGACTTGATTGTCTGGATTTCCTCTTGAATGAAAAGTGACGTTTCATTATGAACTTGCCAGCTGCCATGTGGTTTCTGTTGCAGTCACTGCTGTGGATACTGCAACTTTTATTGCTGTTCATTATGGTAATGATAATGATGATGCTCATTAGTGATGAAGCTGCTGAGTGATGGTATTAGTGGCAATAATTACATTTGATCATACATGATCTAATAACATGACAACAACATGTGCTGTTGATTAGCAATCAGAGACATTTTCATATTGGGAGACGTCTGTTGGCTGCTTTATTACTCATAAAAAAACACAATAAACAGTAATTGAACATTGAATTTGAACACTGATAGGAGAAGAGAACAACTCCATTTGCAGAAACTCAAGCTGTTCGAGTGTCAAACTCTCTGTGTAAAGAGCAAAACCATCACAAAAAAGTTTATTTCACCATAATGAAAGAAGAAAAAAAATGGATTTACCAGATGACCACCTTAGATTTTATTTTCTGTCAGCGGTGAAAAGAAATTAAATTTATTTTTGTGATTTGTACAAGCCATGAATTTGTAATGAATATTGTGAGCTTGTTAGCTCACAATATAATACACAGCTGCTAAGATCAGAGAATGTAGCACACCCAAAGTAAGCACTGGAGCAGTTTTCACAGGAGCTCACAGAGCTGATGAGGTGTTAGCATATAACAAAATTAATTAGCAAAACGACTAAGAGAGGGGTGATGGTAAGATGAACCTGGAGTACAGAGGCGGAGGGGCAGGTCCTGGAACAGATATAGCATAGAAGAATGAGACAAGGCAGCGGTGAAGGGAGAGCTGAGGGATTGGGAAATCAGCATTTCAATTACATGAAAGCAATTGTTTTTTATCTTGAGTGCAAGTTAATGAAACTAATTAGTCTTTGCGGCATGAACCCTCTGGCATGTCAGATAATCGCCAGAGGCTTAGATAGTGCCAGTCAATTTTTAGCTTACTGCAGTAGAGGGGAAAAACAAACAGGGCTTTATCACTCCAGCAGGCATTACACCTGGGGTTTAAATCAACTTCAAGACCTCTTTTCACCTTTCCAGGTTACTTAGTGGCCATTTACATGAGGTATCCGCAACACAACACTTCTATCAACTAGCCTTAGGGGTCTTTAGAATAACTTGATAAGCATTTGATTGAAAACTCCAGCAGGAAATTTGAATTTCTATCTGGACAAGTATGTAGCAGCCCTGAGAAAGCCAAGTCCTCTATTTGCTTTAAAAAAAAAAGTGTATGCATTTGATGCATTACTGGGCAGTACAGGTAGAGAAAAACCTGCACATTGTTATTTAACAAGAAGAGTTTTAAAAATTTCTCTGAAAGTCTGAACTACCCTTTGTGTCTAAGAAGACAGTGAATCAGAATCAGACAAGGCTGCAGTGCTATGACGGAGAGTTGAAGTAACAGCACACAAGGATAAACATTATGTTCAGGCTTTATTGTGGAAGGCCCTCAAATATGCTTTCAAACCAAAGTTACAAAGTGCTCTACAAGAGAAGCCAAAAATAAAGTAAATAGAAGCCCAAACTGTTAAATTACAAAACAAGATTGAATAATTTAAACAACATATACCATCAGGCCATAAGATAATTATGAGTTTTTAGAAGAGATTTAATAGAGGATGCTGAGTTTGGCAAACTGAATTCTGATACCGGAATAATGTGCATTGTGATAGTCAGGTCTGGTGTAGAGAAAACCGTGGATGACCTTTTCCTCGATCAAATCATCTGCATGACCTGATCCTGGTTAAATGTCTCAATTTGGGCTTCAAAAGACAAGACTTTTTTCTTTATTTGTTCACTTGTTGACTTGACTCAAAAGGGTTCGGGTGAAGCCCATCAAACAGTAAAGATGCAAAGACTGCGCACAAGGCCAAAGTGTTCCGGTTCAGCTAGGACACGAGCAGAAATGTAGATGTTAGCTACAAGGTCTGTGATGATGCCATTTGGTCTGATAGCAGGCCATGAAAGCGACACAGAGAAGAGAAAGTGCAGGTGACTTCATATACTGTTCAAAAGGCAGTCTGAGCTGGAGGAGCTGCCCATTGTGCTGAATTCAAACTGCAACACAAATATGGCAGGTGGTGGAGAGCTATCCATGAGACTGGACCATAATGCACAGAAGCCCTGAACTGAACTGAACTGAAACCATAAACCTTTTCTGTCACACCTAACATGGACTTTCTTTAATTGAGCTCCTTTGTTGTAAGTGAATCTGAATTGTTACCCATGTGTTTCGACGTGAATGTTTAAGCATGTTAAATAGGCTTCTAGCATTTTGTTTCCTTTTTTGCATTCAGTTTAGCTTTTTAAATTGATGCTTACAAGGAACTTGTTCAAAGCTAAAAACAGGTGGAAAAGAACCACAGAGTGATCCAAGCAGATTTAGAACTTAATTAAAAAGGACAGAACTCAGAATTGCGGCGATAGATTGCTCGCAAATTGATCTGACAAAGCATTACCTTGTGTTTCTTGTTTTAATACCAACTATTGATTGACTGACCTTCCTGTATATTAATGGATACTACCCTAAATGTAGCCGGCATGGATTATTTCCACTTATATCTGTTTGTCAAAGCTCTCAGAACCCTCGGCTTGTCGATCAATCGTCAGAACTGCTGGGGATCTTTTGATCCAAATCAGAAAGTAATGAAAAACAGCATTAGGTGCATTAGCTTCAGTCATATTGAGGAGTGCATGAGGAAAACCACTTTGTTTTGCAATGCCTTTTATATATTTATCATCAAGAGAGATTTAGGCAATATTAGCAAACTTTGTAAAATGTATTTAATTATTGGTCCTTGACTAACTTTCTAAACAATGTATTGCAGGAATTATATTAAAATGTTTCAAAGTTTTGTAACAAATGAAAATGATATCTTTCATATATATGTCATTTGTTTTTGATTGATGACCTACAGTGCTTAAAATGCCATGCTTTGATTGGACAAATTGATGGAAGCCTACGTACAGCCAGTAAAACTGAATATTTATTAAGGAAGACTGCATTCAAACTTGAGGGTAAAGCTAGTGAAGATATTTGGCTCTGGTACTCTGGTAGAAGTTTGATGGTGAAGTTCCATGTAGGTCAGAACTATTCCTGGTCTCCTACCATGTTAAATGGTGCTCCAGTATACTGAGTGGAAGAATATCAATGTAGCTGCAGATTCATCAGCTGGCACTATGGGTATACAAACCTCAGGGTGTTTACTGCTGTACAGCCAGTGTCCAGCTCTCTAAGCCTGGAACTGGCTAAAACCCAGAGAGAGAGAGAGAGCGATAGTCAGCATGCATGTACCAGAGTCTGGCTGATTTATCAATTCTTTGAAGCTGGTATTTAACAACAAGGTACTAGTTGATTCAAAACTTATTCCAAAATCTATAGATCAGGGGAAAGTATCAGCATGCGCTAAAATCTCTGAAATCAAAAAAAATATTTCAACTTGATTCATGTTTAAACCTGACATTAACCTAAATCCGCTTCTGCTGTTCCATCTTTCCTACCCCTCAGCTTTGTAAGATACACGTACACACACACAAAAAAGGATGGGATCAGATGAGTCTATAAATGATGTGGAGGAGCCTAAGGCCACAATGTGAACCAGGTTGTGCACAGGAGACATGAAGAGGCGGCGTCAGGCATTTTTTTCTTTTTTGTAATACCAGGCAGCATCTTTGGACAACATCTTGCAACTGTGTAGATACAAAATACATCTCATGAACACATTATTTTCTACCATTACATATTTGTAAGTCTTGAACAGGATGTGCAAAACACAATGTACTGTTTGCTACATTTAAAGGAAAGGAAAGAGTTTGTCATTTTAGGTAAGACGGTTATTCACTTTCTCGCCGAGACGTACATGAAAAGATAACACTGTGAATATGAAGCAGCCACCAGCAGTTGACTAACTTAGCACAAAGACTGGAAACAAGGAGAAGCAGTTAAGTTGGACAGACGCTAACAAAATCTGTCTATGACCAGTTGGCAACAGGTGGAAACCATCATTATTAACATACAATATCATTGTTTATTCTATTGGAATCTCTGACATTGAGTGTCCAGGATCTTTAATTAAGTCTGCAGTGTCAGGAGGGGATGTCCATATTATTCCTCTGACATTTCAGCTCCATTGATATGGAAACCAGAAGTGCACAGATTCCATTAAGTGTGCAGGCTGCGTGGCGGCAGAACCCGCGGGATTCCCAAAGTGGCATTTCCTCAACCTGTCATATCCACTCTGCGAGTAATGAAATCAGTTTGGCTCCTTCACTCCTAACTCAGCACTGTCTGATCTATTGTAGTTTTAGTGACTAAAGGGGAAAAAGTGCAGGAGGAACAGTGATGAAGGACAAAAAAAAGTCGAAACTTTGATTTACTTTGCTGTTTTTGAGTCTATAACCTTTTACTGCAATGAAAGGGATTATGATTAGATGAAAGATAGCAATTGAGGCATTTCCACCAAATAAATGTGTCTGTCTCATAATTTATAGTCTTGTTTATTTCCATAAAATATTATATTCAAAGCACTCTTTCGAACCAGACTTCCAGGTGCAGCACACCTGACTGAGCTCTCCTTCACTCCCTTTTGCAGCCCAACTGCCTCATTAGAGAAATGTTTTCTTAACGGTTTCCATTAAGGATAACATTGCCTGACTACATTGCTCAATTTAGAAATCATTAGATTCTCACTGCCAGGTTTTTAATATTTCCAATGGAAAGTCTTCTGCAATAAGTTCTAAAATGATTAAAACACGCATGGTAAGCATTCCTAAAACATTTGATGCATTGTAGTATAAAATCTGATCCCACTGAGACCTTGTTAAGGTTTCTGAAAGGAGCCTTGTCCTTGTGTGTTAAGTCACAATCAATAAATGAACCCCAACAATATCATCCTCAGCATAGAGGGCTGTGTCAGCCAAGCTGCCAGAGTAGCAGCTGGAATTTTTCTGAGCCGAATCTCTTGAAGACAATTGAACATTTTGTGTTCCACCTCTCCGGAACCAAGCTCGAAGTGCGATTATATCTGTGTATGCCCTTGATATCGGCTATGACTGACTCTGAATGCAAACTGATGATGGCACAGAAAAATACTGGGGGAAGATTTTTGGGCTGCCACTAAATCAAAGCCGAAGGAGTGGATGTGTTGGGGTGTATTAAGATGAATTTCTTTAAATCCTTTTCCTGGAAATAAAACACAACAGCAGCACAAAATGATATGCACTCTTCTGGGCCACATGTCCTTGTCATCATATTTTAACAAAAGCCTTAATTTACTCCAAGTCTAGACAATGGGATTTTATAACTATGGCTTCACTTTGCAACAAATGTTTTACATCTTCGAAGTGTGTCTATGGCATGTTCGCATGTAAAGTATGTCAACTTCACAAACTTGCTTTAGTGTTTCAACCATCCACTACAAGGTGCATAAATCTATCACCCCCTTCTGTCTTTACATGAAAATGCTCCGGCTAGGTTAAAAAAATGGGCTGTTGGCTCAGCGTCCTAAATTTCACTGGGCCTTGACAGGTTGATGCCACATTTACTGTGTGAAATATAATGCAATGAGATGTGGCCATTAGAATGGCTGTAGCTCTTTTTGATCAGAGCTCTCTGCAGCACAGAGCTGTCAGCGGAGCTCCCCGAGTTTTTTATTGGGTCAGAGATGCACAGCTCATCAGGGAGCTGGGGTAACAGACAGATGGATCCTATGGGGTTCATGTACACAAGTACAACACAGAAAAGCTCAGTAGGTCTGCATGTTTCTGGTGCTTATTGTTGAACAACCGTTTGCAGCTTTAAAAACGTTTTCCTCTCCTGTCAGATCTTATGGAGTACTCAAATGAGAAACACAACACAGATTCTGTCTGCTGAGGGAGGACAGAAGAAAGAGAAGACAGTTATAGCTTGTTTCAAAATACAAAAACCCAAGTTATGATTAAAGATTTTTAGGAACAGGCAGCAATTCAGTGAGGGCTGTCAAGATGATAACACTGCAAAAGTTTTTCTTTTTGCAAATTAATTATGATCAAAATACAAGTGTAGGGAGGTGTAGACTGCACTGGATTATTTGCAAAATATTATCATCTGTGTATTATTAACATATCAGTATTAAAATTTTTACATATCATGGTTATTGTCAATACTGGTATATCACTACACCCCCAAATTCACCAACATAATTAAAGCCCCACTGCGTAACTTTTTTACCTTAAAATAACAGCTTCAAAATCATTTTGATGGATTATGAATGTAACTAGCAGCAAAAAACTAAATTATCTCAGTTTTCTACAAATTAAAACGTCAGCCATGATTGCTGTCATTTCTAAACTTTGAGGTATTTTTAATAATTCTAAAAACATTAACATCGGCACTGCAATTAACTTCAATGTGCTATCTTATAAACATGATTTACCATGTCTGCAATAAAGTCATCAGTTCTGAGGCTTCCAAGCTAAGCAAGATACTGACCTGACCCTGGTGAAAGAGAGCTGTGGATCCACTGAGCTGAAGATAAAAATTGTCTAGTATCTGCTGAGTATCCCAACAACCACCATCACAGAAACCAATGAACTCATATATATGCCACTGCAACACTAATCGTGGAGATACTTGGGTATAGAATCAAGAATACAGCATGCAGAGAGTGGCCTCCATGGAGAAGGAGATTGGAAGCGAGGAGATTGGAAGCCAAGATCAAGAAAGCCCATAGAGATGTTAGTCGGCTAACAGAGGTGCAGGGGAGTGCCATGACAGACAGGTCCTGGATGGAAAAGAAGTACAACAAGATATCCATAAGTGAGGCTCTAGAGGCTGCCAAACAAAGACTCACACTTCTGGCTACTAGGGTGAAGAGGTATACCAGAGACTCACTTAAAGCTGAGACTGAGCAATACTGGAAGGACAACGCCAAGTGGCTGGTTGCTCTAACAGCAAGAACAAGAACCAGTCACAAGGCAGACAAACAACGAGCCTCAGACATGAAGAGCTGTTCAGCACGTGAACCTGACATGATCCACACCTACTGGCTAAAGAAGCTAACAGCACTCCATGATCGTCTGACAGCACAAATGAGTGAGCTGCTAGCAACAGGCACCCATCCAGACTAGCTGACACAGGGCAGAACAATCCTGATCATGAAGGATCCCCACAAGGTTAGAGCACCTTCGAACTACCGAGAGATAAGCTGCATCTTCGCAACATAGAAGCTCCTCTTAGGCATCATAGCAGCTAAGTTGATTTGGCACATGAGTAAACACATGAGCAAGAATCAGAAGTGCATTGGAAACAACACCAGATGATCAAAGAACCATCTACTGGTCGATAGAGCTGAACTGCTATGGGAGTGTCTCAGGCAGCAAAGGACAGCGGGTAATGAGGAGGAAGAGAAGATATTGTGGATATCGGGAAAAGCACTTTGAAAAGTCAAGCAGAAGCATAAACACACATGCAAATATGTTGTATTTTATGCAGGTCACCACATGACAAACATGCTCATGACAACACAGCAACAAGGATTACAGAAAGAACACAGGCTAAAAACCAAACAAACCCCAATCCAGCTCAGATTCTGTTCCGTTGTGCCAGCTGACATTGATGGAAGCCCGAGCCTTCCTATAAGAGGAGCTTCTAATATCTTGCAGCCTGCTGATGACTTTGCCCTGTCTCCCCCTTTTGCCCATTGTGTCCAATCCACAGATTCAATTTACAGGCCTTTAAAAATGATTCAAACTTTTATTGCACTGCTCAATGAACAGAGCACCACTGAAATGAAATATAGGAGGAACAAGGCAGACATATTTTATTTGAAAGTTTTACTCCTAATGTCACAGCTGGTACATATTGTGGGGTCAGACTTTCATCGTTTTGGCTCCATTTTTACTAAGGCTGTTAAAATACATTTTACTAGTGTTACGGGGGAAATGGGCAGTCTTAATATAAAAGGACAAATAGTAGATGGTCATTAACAGTTTCGAATGAAGAAGTGTTCATTTCCCTTCTCACTCATCTCCTTTCTCCAGATTAATTGCATGAAAAAGGTCACAGCAGTCACTTTATCTCAGCAGGAAATAGAGGAAGGCTTGATGTAGATTCAACTGAGACTATATGCCAATAACACACAGTTAGGATGTATTTACTTAGTGTAGTTGAAGTGAGGGAAGTGGAGGAAAATGGTTTGAAAGTTACCTCTAATGACTTGCTACATCATGTATATTAAGATGATTTTTGCAGACCTCACGTGTAAATACACAGAAATTATTCTGAAAGCAGCAGATGATATCCCACATCCATCCATGCCAAGGGCACTGCATTATATATACAGTGCAGTAGGTTAGTAATGCATAAATGTATATGTAGCGAGAGGTGTGAGTTGATTGGTAAACCCTAGTGAGCAGTAAACAAGTTTCAGTGCTTCTCATCGTAGCGTTGTGGTGAACCCATTGATCTGCTCGCATGCAGAGGAGGGGCAGCTAAATCACACCTGGGAAATTATCTTTGACCTAAAATGTCACCAGTGGATTTCAACATGTAAAATGTGCAGAGGAAATGAACGTTAAGGGAAGAGGACAGCCTTGAAAGGATTGTCAGCATGGATTTTCTGGATTAGTGTTTGGGGGCAGTGGTGCAGAGTGACTGAAGCTGTGTTTGTGGCTACGGGAAGGTAATTAATTAGGACCGCTTGTAACGCACCCTGCTCCGTCTCATAATGCCACTACTGATGCGATGGAGTGAAGGAGGGGGTTTTCTAAGCAGACCTTGGCGAGAAATAATTTCATTAGGCCTATGTATCTTCCCTCCACATCTCTTTCACTGTTATTATCTGCCTCTTTTGAAAATGCCAGACCATGTTTCTTAACAGTCTCCATCCTCCACCACTTAGGATTCATCCAGTTAAGTCCAGAGCAGTCAATTTACCAGCATGCTTTAATAAATGAGTCAGGAGGCAGGACTTAGTGGGAGATTGGAGCTGATTGCACCCTTGTTCTGTTCATTTGCACAGACCCCAGTTAATTGACTCCTGAGCAGCGATCCATTGGACACACACTATCTGCTGGCAGCCTCTTCCTGACCCCACTCACGGCAGGGAAGAAAAGAGCAGCGCTTGCTTAAACAAACGGTTTGTTTTTGTCTGGGGCATGTGCGCAAGTACTTGTTTGTGTGTGTGTGTGTAAAACAGAGATAGGGAGAGAGAAAGATAAGAAGAGACAGAGAGATGTATTTATCTATTGCAGTGATAATGTGCAGGACGAGTAACAGGAAGATGAAGAGAATCAGCAGAACAGGGAGAGGTAAGATGGATGTAGATAGAAAAATGTGCCTAATATAAGTCAGCAATTGATTCATAGCTCTATAAAAAAAGGAAGGTATGCAATGAGCATGTCTAATTCTCTGATGATAAATATACAGCTGCGGCCTCTTCCGCTTACCAGTTGTTTCACAAGATGGAGTGTGTGGAGGTGCAGATAAAACATAAAACAAAAGGATGGTTCATTCTTGACTTTTCTTTCTGATCCAGTTCATGTGCACTCTTCTAACCAAGAAGGATAAACATTAAGTAGTATGGACTGTCCGCTAACTCATTCATTGGACAGTTTTGGCAACCGTAATCTTGTGCCACCAGCAGGGTTGAGCGAGTACTCCGCTGAAACGGTACAAATAATCTTATTTTAATCTTATGAGTAACATCCAAGTAAAATGTGTCAATATCCATACTCATGATCAAAGCATTTGAGTGCGAGCGAGCAGAAGGATTTTGGATGGAGGGTAGAGCAGATTTATTTAAAAGTTGGAGCATTGCCTTATCTCCTGCTCAATCCCATTTCAATTTTGGTCCAGCACTGCTGACACCATGAGTTCAAAGTCTAATCAACCATCATTCAGACGTTTTTGTATGTTTTGTTTATAAAAGCCTCTCTGACCTTTAATAATGCTGCAGCTTCTGCTGCAGTGTTACCAAAAACTCTTGTTGTTGAGCATGTGAGCAGTTTGTGTGTCTGTGTGGATCATAGCCTAGAATTTTATTTGATTCATTTATTTTTTTATACATTTATTGTCAGTTTGTGGGAGGGTCTTAGACTGAGAGAAGTCTGAAAGAGACACACACAAGAGACATAACTCATGTTGGAAAAACTATTTTGTTGTTTAATAAAAAAGGTTATTAAAAACTTGTTCTGTAAAAAGTTCTCTTACTCTTGTGATCAAAAACATTGATCTGAAGCTCAATTCTGAGGCTGAGCTGAAAACTGTTTTCTAAGAAATCCTATATATAGCAGCTTCTGAACAACCCATATCAATTTCAGGCATAAACTTCCGGTTAGCCCCGCCCAGTTGCATTTTTAGCATGACTCACTGCTGGCTTAAGCCCTGCTCATCCCTTGTACTGACATAGGTACACATAATTTAGTTGGTTAAACAGATACAGATAATAGTGTACTCAGTCATAGAGTCATACATGGACCCACATGGGGAAATTAAATTCCAAACAGTATGCAGTCATAGAGAGCCTGCAAAGAAAACACTGTGAGTATGAGCATTATTAGTCGAGACTGCAACGAGACCTTGTATATAATGAAAAAGTGAACAGAAACTAGACACCAAAGACCCATCGATACAAAAATATGACTCACAATCAGTACATGGATTTAATAGTAGTTTAGCTTTCGAATTTATGCGAGAGAATAGAGAATAGTGGTGCTCCAATGCGAAAAGCTACTGAGTCAGTGGAAATGGTGTATAGTTGGTTCAGTTTAAAGATTTATTGATCCTGTTTTACTGCAATTTACACGTGTAGTGTCTGCCACAAGAAATAGGTTTACTTACTTTTTAAGTCTATAATGGTTCCTGTTCTGGATGTGTCTTGCAATAGGTCGGCGCTTTTCTATCAAACACAAACACACAAGTGTCATTTCAAGTGTCCCACTAAATCGAAGTAATCAAAGACATCAGGGTACTGATCATCCCATCAGTTCATTCCAGCCAGCTACAGCTAGAGTATATAAGGTAACTGCAAATTACAGCAGCTGTACAGTGACACTTGGATGGATGTGTGTTAGTTTAGTTAGTTTTTAATTATAAAATAAATCTGTTTCAAATCAACATTTTGAGGTTTAGCACCTTTAGGTCCAACCGCACCCCACCCTCCTAAACCTATATATATATAATATATATAAACCTATACCTATATAAACCCATATAAACCCATATAAACCTATATATGTATGTATGTATGTATGTATGTATGTATGTATGTATGTATGTATGTATGTATGTATGTATGTATGTATGTAT
>JBBPCS010000359.1:10670845-10694911 GCA_037974645.1 Hollardia meadi
ATGTATGTATGTATGTATGTATGTATGTATGTATGTATGTATGTATGTATGTATGTATGTATGTATGTATATATATACTGCATAAACTGCATAAACTCAAAATGAGCATTCTTAAAGTAATATGCCATGTGCTTCTGGCTAGGCAAAGTATCCTATTTAATATTTTAATTTTTCAGAGAAGTGGAGGTGCATTACTTGGTTTCCACTCTCCTTTGGCACCGTTTTGCAGATTAACTTTTTGTGGTTTTGTTTGGGGGATTTTACTACAGATTTGGCAGACAGCCACACCTTCTTCTTCTGTCTCCAGAATTCACTGTCTTGGAGTGTGTGTGGAGGTCTTGGCAAGGGGCAAAAGCTGTTGATAGCAACACAAATTTCAAATAAGAAATCAATCAAGTTATTGGCTGCATTTGACACAGTAGGTTTTACATCCAATCACAGTAATAATGTGAACAAAAAAATTAGATAATGCACAAGTGATTTAGTGAATTCCTGCATGCGGTCTTGACCTCTTGAAAGAAAATACCAAGTCCTCTTTGTATGAGACCGAGTAAAAATGTGGATGATTTTGAGATACGAGCGACAAATTTAAAAAATGATCCGAAGACCAATATTAATCCGAGTAGGGCTACTACAGCACTACTGTCTGTTGTAGTGTATCTATTATTAATGTAAAATGTTTTGAACTATTTGATATAAATTATTCTGGCCATTTAAATTAATGCCAAAACCATGAATGTTGTGAATGATGTCATTATACTGTACTAGACTGACTTCCTCTCTGACTGACTTGCAGTGCCCCTGCTTAAATCCCTCCAGCAGTGACGTTTGTCAACCCACAACTGAAATTCTTGCAGACTGCAACCCTGCCATGCACTGTAACTTTAACCCCTTCTTTCAATCTGAAAGCTTATCACACAGCATTGGCAGCGTTGTTTCGCCGGGATTTCAGTGATTGAGGAAAGGAGCTCCTTCTTTCTGGGGTCAAAGGTGACAGATGGGCTTGTGACAGGTGAGGCTTGACAGAAGTAACCATGGAAATAAAGCATGAACATGTCAGCTCTGGAAGCCTGAAGACACACTGTTCGTCCTCTATCATTATTCTGCTATGGATATGCCAGCTGGAAATACATGCTACCATACAGTTAACTGCAAAACCACCAAAACAGTAACAGATCGTCCAGAGTGATACTGAATAAAGCTGGAATCAATATACTTGTGCTGAGTCCAGAATAGTTTCCATTACTTTTTTAACATGAAGCATATATCTGGATCCAGCATCACCGCTTACTGACTCACAATTTTGGAAACAGGGCATTGGATTTCACTCATAAATGTTTTAAAATCCAGCAATATTTATGATCATCCACTTTTATGGCTAATCTATAGTAGAGCCATTAGGCATGCATTAGTGAGTGAAGTATATTTGACCTAATCCTGGTCCTCATTGAGAAGTCAATAGCCTGCATTAAGCCTGCCTAAATAAAAACTATGGCCCGACAATGTTTCTGCACCAGTCACTTGAGTACCACTTTCAAGACTCTCTCCCTCGAACCTCCTGCTAATTGGGACATTCATAACTCAAACACAATCCTTCTGTGACTATTTTAAACCTCCAGAACAAAGAAGAAGAGGGGGAACGAGAGACAGACTAAAGCAGAGAGAGACGAAGAGAGGGGAAAAACATTAGGAACACACGTATTGCTCCATGTACAGTAAAGGGAAAAGTGACTTCTATAGCCAGTCCACTCCATTGTGGTCCCAAGAGTACGAATATTCATCTAATTACCTCTCTGTCAAATGACCTTGATATTTATGAGTTTATATATCTTATCAAATTTGTGTTTTGATAATTACATCAAAGCAAGGAGTAAATATATAAAAACTGGATTAGTGGCGCCATGGCAGCTTCTATGAAAACAGTCTAAAAGGCAATTTGGTGGGCTGCTGAGTGCACTCCAAAGGTATAAAATTGAACTGTTTTCAAATACCACATTGTTCCTTTTCTGCAACTTACCTCTGATTCAAGTGCTGAATATATCAAAAGGTTCAATCCAAGCATTCATAATCAAAGGATGAAACTCCTGATTTTCACTCCTGAGAAGAAAGAGAAGTCTATCAGCATGGTTCCACCTTCTCCGCTTTGACAGCTGGCTGGTACGGACCAAGGCTGCTGCAGTATTGTAGCTTTGGGCGTATGTGCTGTGTTTGTGAGATAAATAGCGACACGTGGAAGACTCTCCACAACACTCCACCTCCTTTGTCACATAGTCAAACTCTGGGGCTGCTCTGGATCAGCTGTCTGGTTTAGGTGAACGGAGACATGAGGGGTGGGACTTCTGTCAGGAACTGTTCCCAGCTGCCCTCGGCCACTGCAGCTTATCACGCCCTCAAGTGTGTTAAATCTCTGCTGCTCTCATCACACCCAGGGAGTTACTGAGAAGTACAAAGAAAAACCTTCAGCAGAATGATTACCTCAGTTCAACCAAGATGTGTCACCTGGCTGTCTCCCAAGAAAATGCGCCAGATAGGCTTCAGCTATGGCAACATCCCAGAGGCGGGCTAATGAGGAGAGACATGTTAAACTGCTTAAAATGCAAATGTGTTTTGCGCTTTCCCCACTGCTTTTAAATGGTTTTTTCCAGTGCTTTTAATTGGTTTGAGATGTTATAAGTCCACAATTTGAATCCAATTTCGAGACATATTGACCCATGAAAATCACATGTAAATGTGACCAGTCGTGCCCAGGTTAAGTGAGCGATCTTGGCAGCGGGTAAGAACTTTACAGCTCACAAATAGCAAATGGATGGCGCGTCGAGGCCCACTTGAGTCCTCTCTCTCTCTTCTACCTCAATAACTCAGTCCTGGCATGAATATAAATGGAGACTGGTGAAGAGCAGGGACCGGGTGCCAGTGAATGGCTTTCTGCTCGGCCTCTGACAGCAGTGCTCCCCTAATGGGTTCAGCCTGACTGGATTCAATCATGTCCCCTGATACCCTCTGAAGAGGATGCAAATTGTCAATCAGACCTCTCTCTCCTCCCTTCCTGCTTCTCCATCTTTTGCTGCTGCCTTCACCTCGTTCCCTGTGATCATCTTGCCATCATTCACCTTGTTCTTACTTCCCAATTTCTCTTCTTACAGCCTTTAACATATTAGCTCCACCACCTGCTTTTGTGTTAGGTCTGTCTAGATTCGCCCCAAAGATATTGACATGAATTGCATCCATGTCTAATAAAATGAGCGTGGACAAGGTCATGTTCCTGCAAAATTCAAGGAAAATATTACTTGTCTTGGAGGCATTTGCCTCAGAGTGTTTGTGCTGCATATCAGAGATGATGGATTTTAAATTGTAAAACAGAAGATTTTATGTGGGAATAACACTTACCGTATTTCACGGAGTAGGTTAACAAGGAGAGGAGTAACAAGTCCACTGACTGAATAAACTCTGGACAGTCCAGTAAAAATGAAAGAGGTTAATTATGTTTTTGTATAATCCAATCATTTGTAGGCAAATAGCAAACACTAAAGAGATGACACGTTTTGATTAGTAAAGGTTAATGTTTTTATTGGATTGTCTCATAATGCAATCATACTGTATTTCATTAGCTTTATGTAAAAGCAATTAGACTGTGAAAGCTCTTGCTGCAGGGCAGGCACAATGAGGAGACAAATAAACCTATTTCCACACTGGATGACAACTTAATCCACCCTCTGGGCTCCAGGTGCATTCAGCTCCACTTCGAAATGGAGGGACCTCTTCATGAATTTCATTAGTTTGTGCTACACAATACTCAAGACACAAGGAACAAGCATGCTGCAGCGTTATTGTGGCCTAATGGTCTAACAGGAATACCATGTTACCAAAACTTGGTTGGATTCCAGACCAACAAGTCATCAGTCATCATCCTAAAACCTTCAACCTAGAGGTGCGTGCAGGCAAAAAGTCCAACAGATTTTAGATGTGGCATTATTGCAAAGTAAATGGAAAGAGGTGGATTTGAACATATGCAAATTTGCACACAAATTGAGGGAAAAAATATCCATGCTATCCATGCTAGTTGAAGTTTCTTAAAAGTGAAACAAAATTAGCTTTCTGTCTCTACTTCATTGACAAACATGAAAGGAAAAGGAGAAAAAACATCACATTCCTGGTAGGTTCTGAGAGCAGTAAGAAAGATGCACACAAACACACACATACAGCTACAGCTAACATCTTACTGCTAACTGGAGCAAACATACAGTAATTTCACACACTGGACGAATAAACAGTGGTGGCATAAACATTCCACCAATCAATTTTGAAACAATTTGTAAAAATTCACTTTCACCTTTCTCTCACAATGGGTTGCTTGTCAGGTGAACTTATCTAAAGTGACCAAATCGACCAATGCTGATGTTTTTCTGTCTCGGGAGGACAACAGTAACAATAATAAAATTATTTCCACACTGGGTATCAACTGATTTTACTCTGTTGGTTACTCTGAATTAGAAGGAATTATTCACATGCCTCATAGTTTGCGCTACATAAAATCGAGGGCACAGGGACACAAGGATGTTAACTTTTAACATGCTGAGGTGTTCTTATGGCCTTTTGGTGTCACTTGATTTATTTCAGGTACACTCAGTTCATTTAGTTGTATTGCCTAAGGAACATAAACAATGCATAACCAACTCTGATTGTCATCTAAGTGACTGATAATAATTATCAGACATCTTTTGTCGGCTAATGGGGTTCAGGTCATTTGCTCTGCTCACTTTACCATTTTACAGCTCACAGACAGAAACATTCACTACTCCTTCCTCTGCCATTTAGGACAAAGTTGAAATAAGAGAAGATGGTGCTAACATGATAAATGACATGAGTGATGCACTGCAATTAGCTGTGATGAATTTCAAGACTCGACAAAGATACTCTGTAAATAATTGATTTTTAAAGCGAAACATCAGATGCAGGCATTCAAAAACTACAAGCATCACTGTCAGTAGGTGATGCATGGAAACCCAGTTAAGAGGCCATTTCCCTCCCATTCCACCGGGAGGGAAGAGGCCGCAGTAAATAACCACTAAATTGCCAGAGGGGTAAAAGGAGAGAGTGGAGAGGAGAAAATCCCCTGTACTCTCACCACTTTTCTTTCTCTCTCTGCTTCCTCCTTGTGCCAGACCATGCATCCACTTTCGTCTGCTGCACCCCACCCTTCACTGCCCCCCTCCCCAAACACCTCTCCTCTGCATGTCTCAATCTCCTTTGCTTTCTTCCCCTTTCAATCCTCCTTCTTTCATTCCTGCGTGCCTAGCGGACAATTGCTGAAAGGAAGGTGGAATTGGATGCCTCCCTCTCAGAGCTTTCCTTTGAGACTTGTAGGAGATTTGGTTTTGCTGGAGTGATGTGTTACAGCTCGCTGGCTCGTCGTCATCTAAAACACCAAGTGTCTGTCTGCGATGGTCAGCTATGGCCCTGAAGAGGGTTCAAAGCATTCAGGATGACAAGCAAACTTCTATCATGCCATTCAGTACCTGAGATATAAAACATGATTATCTGTGACGTAGATGTTTTTAGTTGGTTTTTACCTCCTATTCTGATTGAAGGGATGAGAAAACATGTTTCTGCCATTGCATGCTCCTCGGGGCTGTACTCAGGTTCTGGAATAAATTGCGTTCATTATTATCTAGATTTGGTGAGTCATTCTAACAGATGTGGGCTCTATAATGCTCTTTTCAAGTATGGCTGAGTCATCCCTTGTACCTTTCAGTAACCACGTGGAAGTCCCTCTCCAACTCCAATGAATCGTATTGAAAAATGCAATTCTTCATGGGTGGACCTCTGGGTGTTTGGCACTCAGTGGCAGCTGAGTTTTTCCTCAGGGCTTCACTGCGACTTTTGACAGACCATAATTGTCAGCAGAGGGCTGATGAAAAAGGTCAGTTCAGTTCCTCCATATTACGCTGACCTGCTGAGTCACCGGTACATTCAGCAGTAGCTGACAACTTAGTTGCCCCCCTCCCCACCATCTCTCCACTGTAAAAAAAGGACAGATGTTTTAATCCCTTCCCACAGGTTTAAACCATCTCCTCTCTTATCCCCCTCTCTTTCAGTGATGGACAGGCATCTTGAGCTGTTATGAAAGGCAGCCAGACAGGTCAAAGGTGACTGAGTGGAATAATCCCTTTATGAAACCTTCCTCCCCCACTGATGTAAAGCTGGCGTAAGGAAGGTCAACAAGTAGGCTCAGTCCCTCCTCAGCATCAGCCGAAGATTGTACCGCTCTATTCACTCTCTTACCTTGAGAAGCACACAGCTGGCTTATCGCCCTGGAATTGGCTGTGCAGCATGAATGCAACAGAAGAGAGAAGCCAGATGAATGTTTGGGGCCGTGAATGCCTTACCTGTTTCACGCTATCTGCCGCCAGATTCTCTCTATCTCTTGTTTCTCTTGCTTTTACTTTTATCTCGATCTATTCTTCTGCACATTCTCTAAGTCTGTGTGCAGGAAATTGAATCCGTCTCCTGTCAGTGTGTTTTGAGGATGACCTGAGCGACAGAGTGAGTCTTGCTGAAAGGGATGATGTCCTTTTGTGCAGGTCAGTTTCAGATCAGACCTGCCTTACTGCAACACTTTTTCAGACGCAAATCAGAGAAAACATTCACCTCTCATGTCTGTTTGTTGCTTCTAAACGCAGACACAATGTTGCTTTAAAGCTGCAGTCAATGTTTTATATCAACAATTGAATTGAGGAACCCACAGATAATTATCACACAACTCTGCAGTGCCCTTCAACTCAACAGGGAGTTTTAGCGTCCTTCAAGTTTTGGTTGTAGGGCCCCACAGCTTGACTGTTTTGCCTCACTCTAACTGCTCTCATTAACCTTGTTTCCAGGAGCAGTAGCAGCTGTTTTTAACCAAAAAAAAGCTCTTAGAAATTCACTGTATTCATTGAAGTATATTATTCTGTAAATAGTTCTCTTACTCTTGTGATCAAAAACATTGATCTGAAGCTAAATTCTAATATCTAATATAATATATAAAAAAATATATAAAATATAGCAACTTCTGATCAACTCAAATCCACTTCAGGCTTCAATTAACAACTTCCAGTTAGCTCCATGCACTCCATTTTTAAGCATCACCCATTCCAGTTTAAGCCCCGCCTATTCCGAGTACTGATATAGATGCAGATAATTTGGTGCATTGTTCCCTATAAACTAAAAAAAACATTTTCTATTGATCATCATGTGACAATGTTATCTTACGGTTTAATTAATTTAATTAAAAACACATGGTTTATTGTTTGAATTTAGCAACTAAGGTTAGGAAAAATTGAGAATAAACCCATGGTACACTGAGTACCAAACACCAGACAAAGTTGGTGACTGGCTGCTAAAGAGCCAGCTATTTCCTTTGGGAGTTGTAAACAAAAACACAGCTAAACAGAGAGTCTTCATGTGAATGGTAATGCTGGTCCATGCCTGATGGATGTGTAAATAGACAACTGTTTTCTTACATATCAACTTTATGAGGTGTTAATACGCCGATGTCTTGTTTACAGCTTGTTGCAATGCCCCACGGATGGCTGAAAAAATCACTTAATGCAGGTTTAAAAATAAACACTCGTAGATGGATGTAAAAACAATGTAGATTGCATTTTGTTGCTGGAAAGCTTATTATGGATGTTTACAATGTTAATACTCACAAGAGGCTCACTGACTCCTCTTTTGTTGGCTGCTTTTGACTGTTAATCACATTTCCTTATTAAGGTTTGAAATTTCATTCAGGTGCATATGGTAGCTCAATACCAAACTCTTGCAACCACACAGTCACCCAATTGGTGTAATGAAGCAGTCAAATAAATCACTCACTCTGACTCTTGCTTCATTTCTGATATCAGAAACTTTGACAGCTGTCATTCTGAGGAAACCTGCTATTCTTCCAGTTTGGAAAGTGAAAAGCAGCGAGTGCAGTTTTTTTTTGTCTTCTTGTTCTCATCAGCATCACCCTTTTTATCACACTCTTTTTTTCTCTCAGCAAGTCCCCTGTCTCATCAGTTTAAAGGCGGCGTATTGAGCAAAGCATTCCACAGGTGGTCTCCTTGAGGCCATAACTCAACCCCACTGTCCCTGGTCCAATTACAGCAAGAAGAAGAGGACATTTTTATTGTTCTATGAAGGGGCATTTCCATGGCTGCCATTGTCTCCAGCAGTAGAGTCATCTAGCGCTCAATTACTCCTCCATTCTGAACCGACAAAGGAAACAAAATGTCCTGCTGAGACCTGGTGAGTCCCTGCGTATTACCAACACAGAATTTCTGACCTACTTCAAGCACAAAAAACCCACAACTTATTTTCACTGCTACCTACAGTATATGATTGAATATTAGGTGAGTTATATTCCCTTGGAGTTTGACAGAGAGGCACCAGCACACAGACTCTTTAATAACATACTCCTCCATACAATACATAACAAAAGCATTAAAACCAATTTCAATATGCTTGAGTGCAAAGATGCCATAAGCAATAAATGATCCCAAAGGCACACATTAATAAATAAGTGAAAGCCAATTTAATAATAATAATAGCTATGATTTGCATAGCACTTTACAAAACAAAGTAGCCTACAGAAGTGCTTTATATTCAAACAAACAAGCAAATGAGTCCATGCCAGACTGATTTTTTTTGTAGGCAGATGATTTGGTTGTGTTTCTTCCAATAGTACTGTTTTCAACAGCAAATGTATGAATATTTTAGCAGTGAAAGGCAATTTCATTTCAGAACCAAGAGTTACTGGTCTGGTGATGATATATAACAGTCTTTTTCAAGTCTCAAAATATTGTCATCAGGAATAAAAGCAGAACTCAGGTCAGGTAAAAATAAAACATTCATTCATTTTAAATAATCTAAAAAAAAAATTGTATCTCTTTTTAATGACAGTTGAGGAGGAATAGGACGTTTCCCTACTATGTTTTAAGATAAGGTGGAGGGCAGAGACAGATGTCATTTAGTCCAGAAGGAGGTGTGAGCAGGTATCAATAGGACACGCAGGACAGGGATGATATGTGGCAGAAGCATGGACTAGATGGGAGCAGAAGGTCTTGTTTTGATGGTTGATATCTGGAAGTAAGAACCCAACAAAGTGAAAGATTTCGGCACCAACACTTCTTCTAGCCCAAATTAGGAACCCTGGAGTACATCCAGAGTAGCTTCCCAAAGGCCTTCTTAGAGGACCATTGGCGGTAGCGCCCTGACCGTTGCTGGGGGAAGTGCAGACCACATGCCACCAACCAAATGGCAACTGTGTGAGGACCTCAGCAGGAAGCACAAGTTGACTGACAGCATTATATTGACTTCACTGATGCCTGATGTAGGTAGAGTCTGATTGCAGCCTCGTTGGGGTGTTTGCAGTCATGGCGGGGCGTTTCTGTTGAACCCACGTTGGTTCATAGAGCACAGGAATGCCTTGTACAAAAGACGAATAAATTGTACAGGTCAAAATAATATCTTTGGATTTTCAGAATTTGACCATTATTATTTTAATCTGAAACATGACTCTTCACACCCCTTTGAATGTGAAAAGGATATAGAAAAAAACTGAAAAATAAATAGCAAAAACGAAGAATTATGTTCATTTGCAATGTTAATATGTTTAATGTTTACATGAGACAGAAGTTCACTTAATATATTCAGTTTAATTAGAAAACTTGATTTGTGGGGAACATACATTACACACACACACACACACATTGCTGGAGACATCCACTTCTCCTTTAATACCATCAATTGCCAACTGGTTTTGACTACTGTTAGGTATTACCATAAAGTCAGTCACAAAAATTGACAGCAGACATTAGTAAATCAAGATGAACTTTGTTCATATGTTATGGCATGGCCATGGAAATGTGGACGCTCATGGTTGCAGTTCAGGCACACATATTGCAAATCTGAAGATGCAAGAAGGCTGGTCCTGCATTCACAACAGTCAGACTGAAGCTAACTGATGTGGAGAGGGCATAGGAAGAGGCGACTCAAAGGACTGTTGAGAATTGAATTACACTAAACGTTTCACTATCAGCATTACATTATTGGCATCAATGAATGTTGAATTCCTCGTTTGCTAAGCTAGCCGGGATAAGCTCACACTTTGTTAAAAGGGTAACAAACAAACAATTGACTCTCTTTAGACTGATCGCCCCAAGTGACCATTGACCACTGATTATCAACTATAAATATACAACAGCCTTCCTGTGTTTAGCCTCACTACAGTTAGCCTGAAAAGAGCACACAACACACATAACAACACACATGGCACATTTTTTACAGTTTAATTCAGACAAAACAGAAATCCTCATTTCCGCCCCACCTAGTTTTGTCCCTAAGGTAATGGATGGTCTTGGGTCTCTTAGGTAGTTGGTTAAATCCGCCATTAAAAATCTTGGTGTCACTATGGACCAGGCTCTGACCCTGACCAGCACGTTAAGCTGCTGATTCGTTCTTGTTTCTTCCAGCTGAGAAACATCGCTAAGCTCAGGCCCATTGTGTCTCAAGCAGAGATAGAAATGTTGATTCATACATTTATATCGTCACGCCTTGATTATTGTAACTCCCTTTTCACCTGCCTTAGCCAATCTTTTTTTTTTTTAAGTTATTTTTTGGGGCTTTTTTTTGTGTGCCTTTATTCGATAGGGACACTCGAAGAGAGACAGGGAAGGGGGGAGAGAGTGGGGGGTGACATGCAGCAAAGGGCCCAGGTTGGAATCGAACCCGGGCCGCTGCGGTAAGGACTCAGCCTTGGTACATGGGGCCCTTAGCCAATCTTCCGCGGATCGTTTACAAGTGGTCCAAAATTCTGCTGCTAAACTGTTGATTCAGAGAGCACTGCACACCCCGTAGCACGCACACACAACACTACATTATTAGTGGATGTACTCACTTGTCTGAACATCGATCTGTGAGCCTTGTCCACCCTCAATCTGTTCTTGTTTCAACGTCTTTGCTTGACATATAATATAATAACCAGTCCACTGTCCCACTAAAACCAGTCCATTTAGCCTCTCTGTCCCACTGTGCTCCTCCTAGAAGTTCATAAGCAATATAGCAAATTTAGAAATCTCCGCTGAGAATCCACGTGAGCATTTTAGCTTTTAGCATTTTGACAAACCGGCGTCACCTGTTAACAGTGTTGGGTAGCATTATTTTTTAAAAGTAACTTGTTACGTTAGTCGATTACAGCCAATAAAAAGTAACTTGTATGTTTCAGCGTTACCTACTGAGAAAAGTAACTGATTAGAGTACTTTTGTGTTACCAAAAATGACAACCACTGCACAATGTAGTTTCAGCTGGGGGATGTGTCGAGTGGCGATTACATTCATACATAAACAAACAAAATACACTCAAAAATGTCAAGAAAGAAATAAAATATTATACTTATTGCCCTTATTGTCCAGAAAAATATATCCGTACACCTTCTGAATTCAAGTTTCTCTCAGGCTTAATTGCCTCGTTAAATCATTGTAAAAAACCCCACTTCAAACGAGACATAAACAAAATAAATAAAAAATCCTTAATTCACAGAGTTAGATGTGAAAATATTCTGGCTCCACATGCTGCTAATGATCTGACAGCGATCTGAGAACAGACATACATGGAATACGCTAGCCTCTATGAAAACATAAAACTCTTTGGCTCTTATAGTCTACAGTAGGTACAGTATATCACATTTCAACAAAGATTCAATTAAGGCAATAAAAGACAGGGAAATGTGGTTATATTTTAAAAGTATTGGATTTCTGCTAAAACTAGAATTAGCAGAGAGTTGTTTGATCAACATGGTCAAGTACAAATCTGTTTTGTGAAAGTCAGAATTTCTTATTTCAAGCATTTTATCCTTTTTAACTCTTCACATACAGTATTTAAAACAGAACTGTGTGTAATGTTTAAAAAATAAAATGATCTTTGCTTTATGATAGCATATTGTGCCCCAAATGAATATATTCCAGTCACCTGAGACCCTCCAATGGATAAGCAGATTAATAGATATAGATTGATGGATAGACCAGTGTACCTGTTGTTAATGTCTCTGTACTGGTTTTAAGATATACTCCCCAAAAAATAAAGCCTAGTTTCAAGACAATGTCACTAGCATTAAATCTTAAATCTTTTCTTTGCATCCAGACAAATACTTGTTTTACGTCTGGTCACACTTGGGCCTTGTCCACACGTACACGGGTATTTTTGAAAACGTAGCTTTTTCTATGCATTTTGGCCTTTCGTCCATACACAAACTGCTTTTTAGGTCACTGAAAATGGAGCTTTTGAAAAACTCCATCCAGGGTGAAGATTTTTAGAAACTCAGTTTTAGTGTTGATGTGTAGATGGGGAGTTTTTGTCGTGCAGCATCAGAGTGTGCACCTTTATTTCCTTTGATTGACGTCCAACTGTGTGCCGTGTCTATGTTGTTTACATGAGGCGATTTTCTGCAATGGCGGAGGTAGCAAAATACTGCTGCTTTTAACGTTGCTATCTGGACTTTTTACATGCTTACACACACACACAGTTACTCTCCCTCTACGTAGACGAACAAAGGTGTCAGAGTGCACTTCGGACGCTGCTGCTACATTCAACAACCCGCAGACCCCGCCCCCAACGACACCCAGCCTACCGGAACCAGTAATAACTTTTTTTATGCTTCTGAGGCCAATATGTCTACAGTTAGGGTTATATCGTCACCTGCTGCTTTGGCATGCTCTTGACAGCACTTGACAACGTATTTTGCGTTTCCATGTGAACAGAGAATTTTTTTAAAACAGTGCTTATGTGGACGGGATTATTTTTTTTTAAACAAAGGCGGATAAACTTTTTTTCGTTTTCAAAAATACCCGTGTACGTGTGGTCTAGGCCTTGATCTAGGATATCTTTTGAAAAATCTTGGCACGTGAAATTTTCCTGTTCTGTTGGCAGATCATTTTGCTTATTTTAAGTAATAGTTCTGTGGTATCATGTCATACGACTTCCTTCTTTGCCTCTTGATGGAAATGAGAAGGTAATTATGGACATGGCAACACAAGTTGTTTATAGCTCAAGCTGAAGGTAAAGACTGAGAGGTTTATGTGTGGAGGACAAACGTTACCATCTCATGTTAACATTTTCACTGTTTCAAATCGACAGTCAGGTTCCCTCAGTAATGAACACCTGTGAGCAAAAGAAGAAAATAAGCTCTGACAAATGTGAAATAAATTATTTTCACACATCAGACTCATTCGTTTCATTAATCATCTTCTTCCATTTACCATCCACCACTGAGCAAGAGTTACCGCTGCATACTTCTTCCAAATCACTTTTCTCTCCCTGCCTCAATCTTTACTTCTTTCTTGCTATTGCTTTCCTTCTGTCTCTGCCTCCCTGTGTCATTCTACCTGCTGTGATAAAATGTTTGAGCGTCTTTGGAGAGTAGGTTTACTAACACAACTCCCCTCATTAAATGAAGAAATGCTTGGTTTGCTGAGAGCTGTTGAGACGTATGTAGGAATAATAGTGGCCAACATGGGCTCATTTTTTTTTAAAGAAAAGCAGAAAGCTGCTGGGGGAGGCGGGTTAAAATGGTAATTTGCTACTGCTAGCAGGTGTATATTAAAGCTTGTTGGATGCACTGGAAGGTAGAATCTTATTAGCCAAAGGGAGAAACAGAAAGAAAGAGAATGACAGAATGAGAAAGAAAGACGTAGAGTGAGAGAGGGATATTGGCAAACGCTGCTGTTTAACAGGCTGTCCAGATCCAAACACAGAGTTGGCCGGTGATTGGTCGGTTGTGGTTAGGCCTTGGCACGGGCTGCAGCGACAGCTGTTTGGAAATGATGGAAGCCCCTGAGAAGGGAGACAGGAAAGAGCAGGACCACGACAACAATCCAGAATTACTGTGAAATTCTGTTGTCCCAGTCTATTCATCCAACACAGCTCAGAGTGAGGCAGAATGAAAATTAGGAGGCCGCAACAAATCAACAAAAGGGAACACATGAAGATACAAATGGGAGACTTGTGTTGATACTGCACGTTGCTGAAAGGAACATGTAGTAATTGGATCCCTTCCATCTTAAGTTCTCCTCTGAGGCTTGTTTGTGGGCCTGTTTCATTTCACGCCTTCATCTCAGTCCAATGGGACAGATCATAAGAACATTAAGCGCTAAAGACAAAATTTAATTCAAGCATGCATGCCATTAATGCTCCTCACAAAAGGAAATATCTACAATCATACACGAGTACAAATAAGCCTATTTATTGGTAATCAAGCAATTTTGTGCAAATATAGCTTGACAGTGTAGAAACACTAATCAGTGTGGTATTTACTCTGCAGTTCCTGCCTAATGTGAATCTGGTCACTTAATATGTGGTGCGCTTTACCCAACAGATATCCAGATGGCAGCTTCACTATTCATAACTGCTTCCCCATTAGATTATTACAGAACTGTGTGTACAGAAAGGACACAGTTCAAAGGCAAAAACACATCAACACAACCCCCCAGGAATAACTACCACACTATTCTTAGAAAAGAATAAGAAATCTCTCCATTTTGTTACACTGTGTTTGTCTACATTAACCCCTCTCAACCACCTGCAAACTGTTACTCTATACGGCTGTGCACATGTGGCTACCAAATCACATTATGGCATGTAAAAAACAGGTGATGGCAGCAGCATGACACACTGACCAGCAATTGAGGTTCTTGTGAACCATCTCAAACATCCCACCTCCTAGATGAGTGCATAACAACAGCCAATCAGGAAGCTGATCATATTGCATCGTAGTCCATCCATCCATGTATGTCTCTACATGGATGGACTGTATTTACGCAAGTCATAGCATGCAAAGAAAAAACAGGGTGCAACTACAGCTCTGAGACAAAGTTTATTCAGATAATCATCATCAAGTTCATCTGTCTGTACTCCCCCACAGTACCATCACCATCCTCACTGTCTGCCAGCTTATTTAGCCCCTCAGCTGTGTATTGTTGTGAGTAGCATAGGGCTCATTTTCTGTGAAATGTCAGACTGTGAGTCAGACATGGCAGGTGCGTGGGATTGGCATATACTGTAAATCTCTGGTTAAGAGTATAATGAATTAAAGTGTGTGTGTATGTGTGACAAAGAAACCTGGTTGCTTTCACCTGTCTGCATGGCTCAGGCACAGTAGAAACAAAGACATGCATAACCGCTGCAGTTTGTTTCAGTGGTGGGAAACATCCAAAAGGGACAGGCAGTAAAAAACGAATCCCCACTCACCGTCACAAAAAACAGGTAGAAAGAGCACAGCCAGCTCGTAATGGATAATATGGTGATTGCAGAGCTCTGACGAGGCACTCTGCCTTCTATTAAAAGTACTACGCTTGGAGCATATTTCACTTTCACCCCTCAGATGCTGGAAGGCAATGACTAAAAGAGGCGCATTCAGTCATCCTCCTCCAACTCACACACACACACACACACACACACGTGCACACGGAAACACTCAGACACATTGAAAGTGAGCTGAAGGCTATACACTCTTGCATGTCTCCTTGCTGGGGATGGGACTGGGAGGTTGTGATGTATAGAGGGGTGGGTTAATAAAACATGCTTCATTTGCTGATGAAGTCTTGATGCAGAAGTGGGCAGTCTTGCTTTAAGACATGTGATCTGACTCTCTCTCAGCTCTCGCTCTCTTTCCAGCTGGGCTACAGTGTAATTCTCACACACACACACACGCACACGCTCGCTCACACACTCACACACTCGCTCTGCCTCTCTGACACAGACTCTGCACTTAGTGCGTTGGGAGAGAAGACTGAGGCTCACACTATCAGCACAGCTTCTCAATGGGGGGACGCAGCCAAGAGCAGACAGAGCAGTCATTCCACGGGAGCCTTCCGCTGCACGCGTGAGAAGGAGACGACAAGTGAGGGAGGTAAATTAGCTCCCTGTCAACACAAAATAGGAGTTCTACTGACGGAGGAGAGACACAGACTGAAGGAGAGGAAAGCAGATCTGCTCGGATGTGGCTGATACAGCAGTGACATGATCAGCCTCCCATCCCTCAAATCCTGGCCAGTTTGTGACTTAGACCTCTGGGTGTTTTGCTTTTGGTGACTGTGTTGCCACGGATTTTTAAAAGAAATTGAGCAGCGGGGGTTCCAGAGGAGAAGAGCATTTTAGCCCTTTATGTGTTGCATGCGGCTTGTCTGGTAGTGGAATTTCAGGAGGAAATCCCTGGCTTCAAAGTATGGATGGATTTAAGACAGAGGAGTGAGTCTGCTGGGCAGTCAGGCAGTGATACTGACTGAGCTCCTTTCCTCTTGTGCACACTGCTCAGGTAAGGGCGTGAGAGTTTGGTATACCTCTGGTGTTTGGGGACGGGATGGGTGGGAGTTGATTTACAGGAGCAACTGTATCTTAGGATGCCCACAAAATACTGCTTGTTAAAAAAGCTGAGTAAAGCTGATTTGACTGGACTCATAGTGTATGCAAGTAGTGGCATGTGAAAAACAGCTTCCAGCCTGTTAAAAAACTTCCTTATTTCATAATACAAATATTGTATTTGACCAATGTTTTATGTACGTTTCAAACGTGTTAAAATGGGGCACATATGTTGCATTCATCTTGTAAAAAAAACAACATGAGACAGAGCACAGACTGAAATATATCAAGTGCACGATATTTGATAAAGCTCTAGTTGAGATGTTTATAAGAGGAGCCTGTATCGTGAGTGGTTTTACTCCTTTTGATGGCACCCAGGCATCTTTTGGGGAGTCATATTGCCAAAGTTAATGACGCTAAACCAGGAGGATTTTCTTGCATCAACGTTGCACGCAGGTGCATCGCGCCTGCAGGTGTGTCCGCTGTTTCTGTTCCTCGACCGCATTTACTAACTCACACTGTACTTGTCAAGAAGAGATGTCCTCTCTCGTTTTAAGTGATACTACAAAACTTAGAGCAAACGACTTAATTCGATGCGTGGAAAACAAGGTGGATATTTATAAAAAAAACAAGGGTCTCTTGCGCTGAGACAATGCGGATGCGCAGAGGCTATAAAGACTTGATTGTGTGCGTCTCTCTATTCCACCGAAGTTCATTTAAAATGATGCCCATGCTTGTTCGTTTTTACTTACAAGTCTACCGTGCGTCCTCACATCTGCTAAAACGCTGCTGGTAAGAACCACATTTTTATTTAGCCGGGAGGAGCTCAGAGTTTCCATGCAATATGCAGTTAACCATGCGAGCGCAACGATCCTTTTGAATATGCAACCAGCTTGGCGGAACAGAAATACTGTGTGGTTAAAAAAAAAAAAAAGAGGAGGAAAATATACCCATGGGACCAGTTCACATTTCCACAAAACCGCGGATTATGTTGGATTTAGTACTGGGGTGGGGATTTACAATGTGCTGTTCCTAATTATATGCTTAATTTTCGCTGAATATTAAGCAGCCTCAATGTCACTGAGGGCGCAGAACACACGGGCAACATTTAGTAGCCTAATGGCTTTAATCTCAGATGTACATCAAAACATAAAGTGGCCTAGTTGGAGCAAACAAGCAAGCAGTGGTTTTGGTGCTTTTCTGGGAATGACTTAATGAATCAGGCCTGCGTTCATGGCACTTTATTCAGACGTTTGAATCATGTTTAAAATGTTGTTTAAAAATTGTCCTTGGTTTGCAGTTCACATTGAAGAGACTCCCTGAGGCCAATCTGCTATTCTGTTGTGTATTAAAATATGGAAGAATCAAACAAAAGCCCATGAAGGTCAACTGTAACATTATAGCATCAGCATCAGTACCTACCTCAGTGAAAAACGACAAATGTAAAACAAATGCTGTCAGAGCCTCGGATACAGTGAGTGAGCCTAAACACCCCAAGCCACAGTTTGGTTTTAGGGGAGATGGGCTTATGCTTCTAAATATCCAACTGCAGGGTCCTGAACATAGAGAAGCACTAACAACACCTGGAAAGGAGGAGAGCCTCATTATTCTCTGAGGGCTAAGGCGTGTCTCCATATGCTGGACCTCAGCAGCAATTAGGCAGTCACCGAACAAACCTGCAAGACTTGTTTGTGCTGAGAAATGCAGTCTTTTTTAAACTTTTAAAAATATTTAAGGCTTTGATGTTGCTGCTGTAAAGAGGCAACACATGTAATTATTACAGTCTGACCAAGAGGTCGCAGCAGGTTATTTATTTATTTATTTATTTTTTCCAATTTCTGCATTTCATTCATTTTTGTGTGGTGCTTTTCCTTCTCAGACTACAGCAATGTTTGGGCAAGATGGATATTAATAAGATGAACTTGTGTTTGATCATTTGTTTGAGTCTTTTTTTCCTGCATGTTTTTAGCCATGCACATACATTTTGAAAAAATCATACTAGCAGACCGACATCAGAGTACAGTATATCAGAAGATATATCAGTATGCTTCTGTGTTTCTTTTTGTTTGGCACATATAAGCAAACACAGTGTGTGTGTGTGTGTGTGTGTGTGTGTGTTGTTAATATGTATGGAGACATGCTGTAATACAACTCTGCCCCTGTTTTCCTGTTGTTTCTTCCCCGCTGTGCGCTGTCCTGCAGACTCTGCCTTACCATGTCCTGGTTGTTGGCCATGTGGATTAGCCTCGGCTTCCTGCTGTTTTGCCAGGCCACGCTCTACCAGACGATCCAGCAGCACCATGTGGCCCGGCCCGGTCGCACGGACATCCTCACCCTGGGTACGTGTACCTCTTTGTCAGTCATCGGCTTCACAGCACAGAGTTACATTGCGAGACTCTGCCCTCTCGCTGAGGCAGGAGTTCTCAGCTCTAGCTGTTTAAAAGCAACAGCAAGAGACTGCTGCGGTATGTCAGAATAATATGCCACGGTACTGTACTATAACATGATGATTCACCATGCTCGCAGTCACATAGGATAAGCAAAGGCGAAGACTACTTATGATGCTTCTAATTGCAGCTTACTTTCTTTTATTTAGTCATAGTCAAATCTATCTGCCCATATACATTTTATACTATTAATTGAAGCAATATATAGACTGTGCACATTGTTAGACTGGCAGAGCTGCACACTTCTGTTTAATCCTGAATATGGAAACCCTGTTACACAAAGAGCATCTTCAAAACATTGAGAGTTAGCTGGTAGGGAGATGATGTGTGTACGGCGAGGAATTCATCAATGCTACGCCCTGAATCTGGCTGGCAGACTGTTACGAGTATAGGACAAGCTGTAGGCAAAAATCTCTATTACTGTGCTGGTAGCCAAGGGAGCTTTGATCACTGTGGCTTAGATGGAAATTACAATTATGTTTCCCTCTTTTGCACTGGAAATGTTTGGCAATTAAGCCCGGCGCCTTTTGCACTGTAGGGGCAAAAGGGAAGGGTAGATGCAGAGGCAGATCTAATTCTCTGATTATGGAAAAGCTTACCAGCATTGCCTATGGTGTATGTGGGAGTGATACAAGGAAGGCAATGGTTTTCCAAGCAAAGGCTTTTTCTTTAAGCTTCTAACAATGAGTGTGACTACCATGCTGAACTCTCAAAGAGTGTGGCTCCCTCCAGAAGCCAAACGGCTGTTAAACATTGATGCTATCTTCTGCTTGGTTCCCTTTGTGTGTGGTGCATTGCCAGGCAAAAAGGCAGTAAAGCACAAAAGAGGAAAAGAAAATCCGGCATTGAATTCTCCATGCTTGCGTTGAATGTTAGTGACTTTAAGCAACATGTCGGAGAATCGGCTTACTTTTACTGCGGAACAGCTGACACATGAAAATCCCAGCTATGATAGAGAGAAAGTTCTCAAAGTATCCCGGTCCCATTAATTGGAACAAGAGGGTGAGGGATGAGCGACAGAGAGCTCCGAATGAATTTTTAAAGACTGGCTTCCAGTTTTTCTCCTTTCTTTTTTTCTTTTTCTTTATGACTGGTTGGCAAGTTGAGCTTGGTGCCAAAGATGTACAAGGAAGTGCAAGGCTCAGTAAGTGTCTCTTGAATAATGCAGTGGTCCCAAAGGGGAAGAAGGGAAAAAAAAAGACCCCCCCCCCCCCCATCCCTCCAACAACCACAGCCGGCGTAGATTTAGAAGAGTTATCCAGGCAAAGGAGAGTTAGGTGCTGCTAGTTCTCTGGAAGGCTTCCTGCCAGACAGATCAACTCACACACTTACTGCATACAGCACTAAGGAGTGTACGGACATGTACACGCTCACACATTTACACACCATTTTCTCACTGAGGCCATTAACGGTGTGGCATTTTCATTGGTCCTTTGGGGATACTGGAGCCGTATTCAGGACATGTCTGGTCTGAGAGGATGCAAGCTTACACTGTAGATGCGGATGATAAACACACACTGTGTTGATTTGATCTTTCTAAGTCTCAGATTTCATTTCCGCTGTTGGAATTATTCAGACTGAGATACTCAATTATGAATAACGTCACCAAGAGGTCATCAACAGAGAGACGTTTTCAGTATGCACCAGTGTTCACACCAAGGCCTCTTACAGTGTTATTTTAACACAAGTGCTCTCTGGGAAACTTTTAAAATCAAACAAATATATGACAGCCATAATTGGTGCTGACAGTCATAATCTGAGGATATGTTGTGATATTTTACTATCCTAATCAGCAGGCTTCCCAGGGATAATGGTCTATCACAACTGGGTGCTCGAAGAGAACACATCTCCGTCTGTTTTTTTTCTCCTGCTGCTCAGCAACTGTACAATTTACTGTATATCATGTTTTTCTAAGAGGATTAAGCTGACATCAATCTTACTGAGCCGTGGAGTGGCGTTAACCGATCTAACCAGAACTGCTCTCTCAGAATTGAAATGCTATGATGAATATTTGAATTGGAATTGATTTTATAATTTGAGCAGCTCTCTGGTTTCATTGAGGCCAGAACCCTCAGATATAAATAGATACGGCTATGTAGGACGTAGCAAAAAAAAGACGTCTTGCCTTCAAAAATCCATTGGCTTTTTTCACGCTATGCTGTTTTCCGTAACCAAATAATGTGTCTGTGTTTCTAAAAGATGATGAAAAGGTGTGCGATATACTGTCTGGCATACAGGGAATTAAGTTGTAATATGGTTTCATTGATGAAGCATGAAGAATACATGTTTCAAAATGTCTGCACTGATAAAGGGGTTAAGAGAAATGGCTTTTTTTTCTTAGACGCACTTGCCATCCATTTGCTTAGATTATTGATTATTTTTAAAATTGCTTGTTGACAACATAGACCTTGCAGTGTGGCATGCTACTCTACTGTATTATCTGGACAGTTTTAAGCCAAGTCTTGAAATTAAATAGGGGCTTGGTATTTTGTAAGAAACCATGTCCTGAAATAAATTTTTGTGGTTCTTGGCATGCAGGTCGGCTGACTGTCTGAGAGACTGAGTGGTACAAAAGCTCATCACACATAGACAAAGATACACAGACAGGGGGCTGTGTGGGTATTTGTGGAGGGGAAGTGAAGAATGTTGAGCGAGGTACAGATGTAATCCTCCAGCCTGTTGAAGCATCTAACTGTGTTTGAAGAATCAGCTTATCTGCCATCTGCAACAGTGAATTGACAGTTAAAAAGAAAATGTAACTATAGAGATAATGTTTCAAGATCGCATTATTATCACCACCCCCCCAAATGTTTCTGTGACAAACTGCTGAGGTGGAGATTGAGTAACGAGTTGCCTGACTGCTTCGTCACCTGCTCAGGAAGCATCACCGCTCTCTTTCCCATGAGCCTCTGCTCCATACAGCCTCCCCTGCGTCCTGCTAGTGCGGCTGAAGATTGATGGCGGCCTGATTCTGGGCAGCCAATTCTGGTCTCTCAAGAAATAATCCTCTACGTTGACAGATGAGCTGAATCTGACATGACACACACACACACACACACACAGGCGTGCAGCTCTGCACTCTCTCCCACTTGCCAACACAGCGAGCACAAGTGCTCACTGCCAAGACTGCTCCTGCACAAACCAGGCCACTCTTGACAGCACATAGTATTGGACTCCATCACAAGTCAGTAAAAGTGTAACCAATTTACATTGTCAGTGTGTTGCTGGCAGAAGTAGCTGTAGGTTTGGTGTCTTCTAAAGTTAAATTGAAAGTGCTCCCCAATGTTTTGTGTTGTCATTTAGTTACACTTAGCAGGTACTCTTATTTGTTTACCCTTGTTCAGCTGAAGTATGCCTACAGTAGTCATGTTCATGTAATGTATTAATACCCAGAGGGACAGTCTGAATATAAGAACACTTAACTGCTGCTTTGTTTTATTATGACTCTGACAGGGCAGTTAAACAGTCTCAGATCTAAAAGAACAATTCAGGTTTTTTTTCCAGGTGCAGCTGTAAAACTAACTCCACCTGCCTGTTACGCTTTGATAGCAGTCTGTTGTTCGACCATTTCTCGTCAGACATGATGACAAGACACCACAGTGTGCATTGCACTATTACAGAAATGCACTTCACATATTATGTTATGTTAGCTGCTGTTCATTTGAAAGACTATGACAATTAAAGGCTGAAATGAATGTGATTCACGTGTGAATGAATGGCAGTCATATGCATGCCGATTCTGCATGTACATGAAAAATGTAAAAAAAAAGATACATGACTGGACAAAATGTGTTATGATGAAGCTGAAAAAGGCTACTAATGCTGTGCGGCTGTTGTGTTTTTTTTTTATCCACTGATTTGAACTGTCGAGTCACAGATGATTGGGAGGCATTTTAACGAGCTCATTGTTCTGTGTGCCACAATGTTCCCTCAGTGGAGAAAACATGTAATTACTGTGATAAGCCAAGCTGCATCATATGGTCAAGGAAGAGCAAGGATGTGTTTGGTAAATGAAGAAATGTATTTTCGGCTTTATAAGAACACAAGACGGGGGTTTTCTGAGGAAAGGAAAATCTGACAAGATACAGGGTGTTGAAATGGACCCTGAACTTGATTAAGGATAGCTGTCTTTTGGTAAATGAGGATGCGGTAGAAGTCTAGGAGCTATACATACACACAGTATGAACAGATTTTTTTTCTTCCTTTTTTTAAAATTTTCGTTCCTGCCGAATGGATGGCAGCTTCACAAGATTGATGATTTTTCTGGCAGTGTTTGGGAATGCTAAGAAATTAGCTTTAGAGGCTCACAAACTGAATGCACACACACAGTTTCAAACTCATTTCCATAGTTGTCAGACTCCTCACCGCAATAGCTCGGCGTTAGAAGTAAACATACAGTCTTTTTTTCAGTCATATTCAAAGTGGTAATCTTGCTGCTTTGCTTCTTCTGTGGAGGTGGAAGAGATAATGAATGGTAGATTTATCCATACTGCACACGGAAAGAGCTTTCCATACAGGCTGTCTGCGTTTTAGTTCAGTAATTAAATCAGCTTTATTTACATCCCAAATAAACTGTGGGGACTAATTAGAGTCAGAATTAATGGAAGATACAATTAAACTGCAGTCACTTGAATGGATGATGCCTGGGTTATATAAGTGGAACAGGAATGGTTTGATCTGGCTTGCAGCTTTGGCTCATGTCTAAATACAGTAGTACAGTAAAAGCCACATATTCATGTATAACACACACATACACATAAACACAAACTCATCCAAGTCATTACTGTCCAAGGTTGTGGAATAGCCTTCTATGTGGGTGTAGCAGGTATGATTTCATCCATGCTATTTTGTTTGATTGGATATTCACTTCTGTGTATATCATGCAAAACCGCCTCTTTATGAGTCTGACAATAGGGCGATGAAAATCATAAATTATTTATGACACAAATTTAATTACAAACATTCAATTTTTGAATATGGCATCTGCAAATCCTGCCTTTTGCCAACAGAGGAACTAAAATCCCATAATGTACCTCCCTCCACATGGGATTATAATTGCTTTGAAAACGGTGGGCTTAGGTACAGAGCGAAGTGATCCCACTTTTTATCACACAGCATGCCCTTTGAGGTAATGAAAGCAACCTTTCTAAAAACTAGGTAATAACTGCCTGATCATTCAGGTGCCGAGCAGCACTCTCTCTGTGGCTGGTCTTTTCCCCCAGCGCTCCATCCTCTTGTCCTCGC
>JBBPCS010000359.1:10702404-10714700 GCA_037974645.1 Hollardia meadi
TGTGTGTGTGTGTGTGTGTGTGTGTGTGTGTGTGTGTGTGTGTGTGTGTGTGTGTGTGTGTGTGTGTGTGTGATGTAACCTTTTGTGTATCACAACATTGTGTCTTGGGTTGAGATGTGCAAATAGAAAAAGTTACACTCATGCACCGTCTGAGGTGTAACAGTGTTTTCACATTTACAACCTTGAACCTTCTATGAGATTGTACCTCAGTCTTTTGATAGTCCACAACATTCTGCCAGACATTGACTTTTCTTACAGTAGAATGCTCTTTAGAGTAAAATCTTTCTTTCTTTCTGTCTATATTACAGTGCATGTCCCATTATTATTCAATGCAGTGGCATCATTTTTACTATCTTAAATTGGTTTTACAGGACAAACTTTACAATGTCAAATCAATTTTGAAATTAACAGCTGTTCTGGCTCACAAAGATGCCTCAAATAAAGATAAAGGGATGTGGGAATAAAGTTTCTGATGGCATGTTTGAGCGCAGTGTAACACAATCACCAAACATCAACACAGTCAGTATTTAGTTTGGACCTGGTCTTACCCCAACTGCTGATGTATCTCAATTCTCTACTGTTTCGTTAAGTTGAGTTTCTTTTTATTCATTTTTTCTTATTTGTCTTGTTTTTATTAATAAGATAAATGTTTTTGTTTTAGTTCTAATCAAGATTTAAGTCATTAAACCTGCAGTGCGGAACTTTATTCTCCCTGTTCTGGCACTGGGAGAAATTAAACAAACACTGTTGACATGCTTCCAGTTGCTGTAGCCTGTAGCTCATCGCTGGATCCTACTCCGTCGCTATGGTTGCTCCTCTCTTTTGCTGTGGAAAAACAATCTTGCTAGAACGCATCACTGCCCTGGAAAGTCGACCCGACACCTGTTTAGAAATTCCAGTATACGGTTAAATACAGTGAGATTTATCTGTCATTGATTAGCTTAATCAGCATTGTGTGAATTCCTTTGTCAAGGACAGACATTCATTTATATGGAAAAGTTCCTGTGCTCCAGGTTTAAATGCTGCAGTGGTTGAGGTTCAAGTCTGGTAAAAAAAAAAAAAGAGGGGGGAAAAAAACATATTTGATGGTTCTCAAATGTGAGAATTTGATGCTTTTCTTTCAATCTTAAATGGAAAATCTTTCAGTTTTGGACTGTTTAGATAAATCAAGAAACTTGGAAGATGTCAGCTTGGGCTCTGTAAAAATTAATGAGAATATTATTCACTATATTTGACATTTTATAGACAAAGCAATGAATTAAATATGCTGGGAAATAATTGGCAGGTAAATTGATATTGGAAATAATCATTAGTTGCAGGCCTAATTGACCTATTACAGAATTATCTGTTTAAACATTAAACATTCAACTAAACTGCATTTTCTCTTCAACCTACAGCCTTTCTCTGTTTAGCCTCACTACAGTTAAAAAAGATACAAAACTGAGACGATTAAACACATGACCACGAATAAATAAAACCATCTGTGGACACTGCGGTCGGTGCAAAAAGCAACATACAGAAATGAAATAACTGCCATCGTGCTGCAAAGAGAGCTTACACAGCGCGTTTTACAGATGGCAAAGCAAACACACAACACTACGTAACTAGTGGATGTACTCACCTGTCTGAACATCAGTCTGTGAGCCTTGTCCACCCTCAATCTACTCTTGGTTCAACGCCTCTGCTTGACCATTCTCAGTGCATATAATAACCAGTCCACTGTCCCACTATAACCAGTCCATTTAGCCTCTCTGTCCCACTATAACAGGTCCATTTAGCCTCTCTGTCCCACGATAAACAGTCCATTTAGCCTCTCTGTCCCACTATAACCAGTCCATTTAGCCTCTCTGTCCCACTATAACAGGTCCATTTAGCCTCTCTGTCCCACTATAACAGGTCCATTTAGCCTCTCTGTCCCACTGTGCTCCTCAGAGTTTTCAAACATGTTGAGCTGAAAGATGCTCTGCTGTCACAGCTTTGACAGAATTAGAATACAATACAATACTTGTTATAAAAAGTATTGAAGTAAAAGTACAATTAGTTATGTAAAAAATACTCAAAAAGTACACGTACATAAAAAAATTAATTACAGTAATGTGAGTAAATTCAATTTGTTACTTCTACCGCTGCCTCTCAGTATCAAAAACTCAACAGTTTCTGTGATAAATGTTTCACCGACCACTACTAGGAGAAAGACTCCTGAAATGAAGTTGAGTACCACTTCAGTGTGAATCAATGAGGGGAGATTTTCTGGAGCCTGAGGAGATAAAAGCCCCACAGTTGTGTCTGACAGATGTTATCCAACACCACCACTGGTGACAAGGGACCCACTTTCTCACTCAAGCCAGAGGTGCGGTGTGCTAATGTTAGTGATATTGGAAGGTAAATACGAGCTCCTCGTAAGGTCTTACAGGCTCCTGTGAACATGCCATCTCATCTTGAGGTGAATTGGATGAGGAGCGAGTACAGATCTCATAAGTCCCCTCTGGAGTCACGCCTATCTGTGCAAGGGCACTTGTAATAGGTGTCTTACACATGGGACAACAGCAATAAAACAGCCTCATATTCCTTTTCATGAGGAAAGGGGGAATATGTAGTCTCAAAGGAGGGATGTGACTCTGATATTGTGCATGCAAAAGACACAAATCAACACAGATTTTGTTGAACATTATTAAAAGTGTAAAACATATAATAACCATAACATAATGACTCTGCCAATCTCTTGTGCCTTTGCTTTGTGGCTGAATACAAGAGACGTTTAAGTCTTAGGTCTCGTTTGAAGACAATTAGATTCATGTTTTCTGCAGATATGTGGACCCTGGTTAAACCTTGCTGCCATTTGGAGGAGGCAGCAATGCGTTTGAACAGTGAGAAAATTTGTCCGATCAATCTCACATCCCCTGTCCAGCAACTTGACTACGATTGATCATTGTTTTCCAGTTTCCTACAGACATCTGCATGTCTGGCTGGATTCCTCTTTGTGTGCGCCTGCGTGTTTATGAGAAAGAGGGGGGAAATAGAGTGAGCTTATGTGTATGCAAAAGAAGAGGATAGGGTGTGTCTGTCTGAGGCAGCCAGCTTGCTGCGGTGCTGTAGCTGAAGCCCGAACAGACAGATGGCATCTATTTGATCAGAGAGCTGCTGTAATAGTGGGCCAGGAATGGCCGGCCTGTTACTGGGTCTCCATGAGTAAGCCATACTTCCAGTCTGCCAGACAGTTAAAACTTGAACCTTTTTAAAAGCTTACCTCTTTTTCCCCTACTGCTCCACTGAAGTGTTGGCTGAGCGTTATCAGAGCTCACAGTGTTCATCAGTGTTTGCATGTAGGCATACTGTCTTGAAAGGTCCAAGCTTATGCTAGTGTTCATCTTTTTACTATTATCAACAAAACCTCTATGAGACCAAAATCAGCAATGAATGTAAACTGACATATATCCATGTAGTGGCTCCATGCCATGACCTACATTGTCCAACAATGCAAAGAGTCTACAGCCATGCTGTGGCAGCTCTCTAATTGTCAATTAATATAATTGTGAAACATCTATGACTACATATTTGCGATTTCTGGAAAGTCGCTCAATGTCGGCTAGATCTTACTGAGCATGCTCAAAGATGCTTTTTTTTTGTTTATACTATTATTATGAATAGATATGCTGGGAGTGCTCTTTGTAATAAACAAATAAGATTCAATATTATGACTTTTGGTGTTCCACTAGTTCTTGGATGATAATGGAGTTGTTTGGGATGGTGGCATTGGCTATATCAAACTTTGGCTGTACAATGTATTATATACTGTCTTGGTAATACAAGGCTTGTCCTTAAGATGAGGGAATGTATGACTATATGGGATACATAGGGCGCTCATGATGGGCTCCAACCTATTTCTATGATTGATAAACAGATTTAAAGAGAACAATTAATGTCTCTGTAAAAGTGAGATAGCTGCTATGGTGTAGTTTGTAACCTCATCCAAACAAGCTGGTTTCACTGTTTTTCAGCACTACCACTTATACAGATGGTGTCTAGCTGCTTTGAAAGGTTTTAATGGGAATAGCTATGTGCTGCATTGTCAGAATAGTTAGATTTACTTCAACACACATCCAACACAGAAATACTGTGTACTAAGTATACAGAGCGCCAATTTTCCTTGTACACACATTTGATATTAGATGAAAGGCAAAATCTTAAGCTCACAGTGTGTTTAATTTTACTACAAGCCTTCTATTCCTCTCGGTTACTTGTCATGGGGTGGAGATTTTCAGGATCACATTCGGCCCTTATCTCGTCACACATGCAAATCCATTTTTAAAAGGTTAGACATTAATGGCAAGAATCCCCTCCTTCTTCCGCCTCCTCTCCCTCCCACTTCTCAGATATGAGATTACACATTTCACCCTGAGCAACAGACAGAAACTAATCCATGGTCCAATGCGAGATATTAGGCCTATGTATGGCTGACAGCTCTGCAGGGCCAAGTTTTGATATTGGGCATTAAACAGGCCTCTGTAAAAATCCAACTTCACTTAGACACTAAACCACACTCAGATGCTCACAAAACCCAACACACTTGTTTTTGCACCGCCCATGTGCTTAAATGAAGACAGAAGATTCAAATTGTGCAAACACATGCTTGTACTTCCACACACTAAAAAACTATGCAGCATGTTTTCAAGTATAGCAAATGTTAAATATCAAGATAAGCATTTGGCCTTTCAGTGTAAGTGTGATAAGTATCCCATTAAGTGCCCTATGGCTTCCACTTTCTCTCAGAATCAGTTGATCCTAAGTGAAGGGATTAATATTTAATGCCTCTGGTAGAGTGCTACAGACACTTCCTAGGTGATTACACAAAAGTCGCAGTAGGTTTGACAGTATCAAACACACCTTTTGACTTGCCTGTTATAGCTCATATAAAACTTGAGAACCAACATTCCCTTATTACTGCCCCTGTTTTACATTACATTTACATTTATTTTTAGTGTGTGCACACATGACTGCATAGATTTACCTACAGTACACAACAATATTGACACTGCATGACTGCTATTCTTAATTTATGTGAGAGGTATGTTGCTAAACATGCACATGGAATGGTTGGGCCTGTTGAACATTCAGGTGCTTGCTTTCAATAGCAATATTCACAGTTTGAGATGAATGAGAGAGGGGTTGTGCTGATGGAAAATGTTAACAATGAACCAGTAGAAATATTAATGAAACCTGTTCAAATTATTTAATTATTAATTCTGAATTAATTCTAGTTGTTTGTGTTAAATACTAATTAATCAGACTGTGTAGAAAATGACAGGAACTGTTGCCAGTTTTTCCATTGGCTTGCCTAGTCATACCCCAGGGTTTACCTATAAAGCAACTGTGCAGGCCTGTAAACACTGATAGTTTGATCTCCACTTGATTGTTTGACCTCCTCCAACGCGCACCGTGGAAACAGCGCTGACCACAGACAAAGTCAACTAACAGCAGGTGTGAAAACTTGCTGCAGTCCACTCGAGCCGCCGTCTGTCTCTGTCATCTCTCCTGGCTATCGTGGCTGTGATCCCCTGTACCAGTGTATTGCTTGTTGACTTGTGAACTAACACACTCAGTGGGACCCATGTTGGGCAAGTCTAGACAACTCTATTCCAGCCAGCCGAGCCAGTGCTTCTCTGCCTCTGATGCAAAGCAGAAAGCTATAAACCTGAGGTGGTTAGACGCCCCAAATGTGTTGCTTGCACCCCCAGCTAATGTGCTCTGTCTCTCCCCCCTGTTGAAACCACAAAAAAAAAAAATATATATTGTGGCCCATAGAGTGCTGGTCAACATGCCAATAAACTCTAATTGGTGACACTAGTATTCCCACTCTGCGGAAAGTAAGAAAAGAGGGAAGTGTGCACTTCCAGTTTTCGGCCGGTCCCTGCCCCCGATTTAGCTCAGGATAGTATGTCAAGTATGGCAAGCTACTACGCCTTTGTAGGATGGTCATGAGTGTGTGCTGTGTTTGGGCCATCAGCATGCAGTTTTGTCCAGGGAGACCCCATTGTTGTGCATGGACTGTTTTATAATACCTGCACATACCAGAGAGGCTTGTTGTCACTTTTTCGGAAGGAGCAGGCAGCATCCCCTCTTTCTGAAGTGAAAATTGGGAGAATAGCTGAAGCCACAAAGGGAAAGGGGAAATTCTTTGGTCCACAGCAGTCCCCCCTCATATTAGCCCCTTTCCTACCCCAATTCCAGTGTTGGAGGTGGAAGAGGAGGAGGAGGAGGAGGAGGAGAATGTAGACTCTCATCTCCTCTGAGGACAATGACCTATCCTGTGGGCAGCAAATGGCAGGCAGAAGATTTTCAAACATTCAATTAGACTATCAGTGATTACATGCCAGCACAGGTACTTTAAATGTACTTAAAATGTGGGGCATGACTGGTCAAGCTGGTGTGTCTTAAAGAAATATCTGCACACTTTGATAAGCAGGGGGATCATTCCCTGTACATATGAAATATGTAAAGGAATGGAGAGTTTCTTCACTCAGAAAACCATAGTTACAATGTAACCATACGATCCTAAATTCTGCTCAGGACTAACATCAAGAACTTATTAATAAATGACCACCGCACGACTATGATGAGTCTGTACTGTAATTTTTGTTTAAATAAATCAGTGTAGGGTTTTAAAATATGGCACATCTTTACTTTGACTCCAGACACGAGCACTTACATGATACTAGCTATGTGTGGATGTGTGGTTACCGTGGAAAACAACCCATCAGTTCCTGACATTGCATTATTTTTCTGCCACGATTTTAGTTTGATTTGGAAGTAAATGAGGCTTGTTGACATGACTCAGGCCTCAAAAAAGTGAAATTGAAGCATGCACTTATTTTATTCCTCCTACCATTTTTCCCCCTTGGCACTTGATTTATTAAACTCAGAGCAGCATGTGGAACTTGCATACGAAAAACAGTAAAATGCCAAACTCGCTTCACTCCTGAGCTTAGATTAAAAGCTATTCACTAGATGTACGAGATCATATTAGCGACACAATACAAGTTTTGACATGTTTCTTTGAGACCCCGTCACTGAGTACCACATTAATGAGACTAAAGTGTCTTTTGTCTCTTTAAAGAACAGCATCCCTGCACAGCCCTGTGTAAAGCATAGAATAGATGTCAATTAATAGACTGACAATTTTCTGCTGTGCTGTTGTTTTGCATCCTGGGGATGTTAGGGACATGGAGTGGGCCATGTTCAAGTCATCCATTGTGTAGGTGGCTGCTAGGAGCTGTGGTTAGAAGGTCACTGGTGCTTGTTGTGGAGGTAATCTAAGAACCCATTGGTGAACACCAGTAGTGACGGAAGCCATGAAGCTGAAGAAGGAGGCCTTTACGGTTCGGCTGGCCAAGGGGTCTCCTGAAGCAGCAGACAGGTACCAGGAGGCCAGAAGGGCTGCAGCTTTGGTGGTGTGGGAGGAGTTCGGAGCCTCAAAGGAGTTCTGCCACACCGTTTGGCGGCTCAGGAAGGGAAAGGAGGGCTTGGCCTAGTCTGTGTTTAGCCAGGCAGGACAACTGCTGATCTGGACCGGGGATATAGTTGAATAGTGCAGTCACCTATGCACTGCACTTTGATCTTGATGCTGAATGATATTCTTTTAATCACTCTGCCCACTACGTTTTGTTGTCTGTCCACCAGGGTTTTTGTTGTTTTATGTTTTTTATAGGATTTGTGCTTTGTATATTTTTGTATATTTGAAGAAATACTTTGAGGAGCTCCTGAACCCGACTCAGAGGGTTGTGAGAGCTGTGTTCACATTTTCGTCACAAAGTCAAACACTTTCTCAGTGGATTTTGGAATCTGCCAAGGTTGCCCCTTGTCTCTGATCTGATCTGTTTGTGATATTCATGGACAGGATCTTAAGATGTAGCCCGGCTGAGGAGAGTGTCCGGTTTGGTAACCTCAGAATTGCTGGTTCTGGAAACTGGTTCTGTTGGCTTCATCAGCTCGCAACCTTCGGCATGCACTGGAGTGGTTTGCAGCCGAATGTGAAGTGGCTGGGATGAGAATCAGCACCTCCAAGTCTGAGGCCATGGGTCTCTGCTGGAAAACAGGGTTGGGGATGAGTTGATGCCCTAAGTGAGGGAGTTTAAGTATCTCGGGGTCTTGTTCACGAGCGACGTGAAAATGGAGCGTGAGATGGACAGGCGGTTTGGTGCGGCATCAGCTGTAATGCCGGCGTTGTACTGGACCGTTGTGATGAAGAGGGAGCTGAGCTGGAAGGGAGCTCGGAATAGAGCCGCTGCTCTTCCCGTGTCAAAAGGAGCCAGCTGAGGTGGTTCAGGCACCTGATTAGGAGTCCTCCTGGATGCCTCCCTTTGGAGGTTTTCCAGGCACATCCAATTGGGAGGAGACCCCAGGGTAGACCCAGATGGATGGGTGGATGGACGTTGTTGTGATTATAACTGTGAGCTCTGGACTGTGTTAATGAATTACTGTATGGGTGTTGGAGACACGTGCCAACACTGAGCCAAAACTATTCATAGAGTTGCAAAGGTGTGTGAGGAGTGGAGCAGTCAGTTTGTGTGCTTAGACCCTCCATCCACACCAGTCTGTTGGTCTAAATCCAATTCATCAGTCCTTAATGGACTGCACAAATTGTCTCTCTAGGATCTTAACTCGAGGAGTGGATGGACTAAACAGGAATAGAGTGGAAGCATATGGCTCATAGTGTTGAGCATAGCATAAAGTATTATGGCTGCAGAATAAGTCATGAACATGTAAAAACAAACAACAAAGTTTTTGTTTTTGCGTCCCTTATTCAATTAAAATTTGTTGTTTTTTTCAGAAAGACAGGAGTTCCAAATGGCTTCTAAATCAAACATACACTCTTGATCTTCTCTCTCTCTATCTGTCTCTCTCTCGCTCTCACTTTCACAACAAATCTAAAAAGAATCAATTAGCATTAAAGTGCTTGCTAAATAATTTTTTTAAGCACTGAAAGTCTCAAGAAAGGTGTGTATGCCTTAAATTATCACACTTTCCAATGCAATCACAGTTTAGAAGTGCTGTGCGAATGTGTGTAACCGTGGTTGAGTGACTGAATGTCACTGCAGATATTTTGAGTGTCCATGCACCTGCAACAAAAATGAATGCATGCTTTAATAGCATTTAGCATTTCTCAGAGAGCGATGCTCATAAGCTGGTGGATTTGGCTGTGAGCCGTTGCGGAGATGTGAGATCTATCCTTCCTTCTAAAATCCATTTGCTCCATCCATTTCCCTGTATTTGAACATGATCACACAGCTCACATGGCTAAACAGCAGCAGCAGCAGCAACAACAACACTAGTAAATTGTCTGTCATTTACTCCGGGGCAGCAACATTTACTGGGCATCATGCTCAACTCCAACATGCATTTGATCCCATTTGTGAATAGTGTGCATTTATGTATGTGTCTATGAATATCATACACCAAAAAATACATTGTAAGAGTCCTGAATTCTACTGAAAATGCACATAATATTTTAAACAGGAGGATTTACTGTAGATATTTATTTGCAAACACACCTTTGATTCTGTCTCCCCCACAGTTTTTCTTTTCTGTTTCTTAGCTTGGTTTGTCTGCACTCTCTCCAGCTGTCAAATTACGCTCCCCTCTGACTTGTTTCACTACAATTGATTACTTAGTTGAATTTGGAAAGGAGAGTAGCACAGGTGGTAAACTGTCTCACTTCATTTCTTTCACTTCCCTCTTTGTGTTTTAAAGTGAAAGGAGAGTGGGAGAGAATGAACCCATCTGCACCAAAATGATTCATCAGTCCTTTTCCATGGTTGATAACAACCCTAACAATCTGTGAGAGCAAACTGTCCTCTGGCTACTACTGCTACAGCATCACCTGTTGTTGGACAACATGCAGCAAAATCCAGACTGGACCATCTGTCAACACATAAGCTCAGCGAGGAAACTTTCTTTTTTTGCGAAAACATCTCTGCTTATGTTGTGAAGTTGATCTCTTGGATAATCTATTATTTTAATCCTGTCATTAGGCGTAGTTATAATTTTGTGTTGCTCTGAATGTCCACTTACTGTGTTATGAGACTCAGACGAAGGTCAGTGCGTTTTAGTGATGGAGCTTTTCCTTCTTTGAATGAGGAACTCCTCTTCTCACCTCCCATCTCCTCCTGCACTCTTGCATGCAGCTCCCCTAACCTTTCTTCACGCTCTGCTTGGCAGATTTCTCTCCATCCATATACTCCCTCTCTCACACACACCTTTGCTCTCCCCAGTCCTGACATAAATGAGAGAATCGACTCTTCGTGGTTTTTTAATATCTCCCACATCTTAGGACTCCGTGGCTAAGGTGAAGAATGTTTTGTGCAATCATTGTTTTTCCAGACTCTGCATGTTGTTTTAATCACAATATCATCTCCCTGTGCGGACCTGCTGAGACAGGTGCTCTCTCCTTTTTGCTTTCCCACCTTTATTCTTTCACCCCTACCTTTGCCTGGAGTGTGGGCATGTTATTTAAGTCTTTCCTGTGAGAAGACTCCCTAGGGCAAAGGTAGAGAGAAGGTGTACGGTGCGAAAAGAAGGATTGCTTTGACTCTGAGGTCAGTTACGTGATGGAGAGTGGAGGCTAAGGCCAGGGAAATGGGCATTGATTGAGCCAAGTAATTTCTTTCCAAAAATATAAATCATCACCATATCTCAACTTTATTTCAACCTTGTGGATTTATTTGTCATGCTATTATGTACCCTAAAGGAGACTTTGAAAGCTGTGAACAAGGCCTGAGGTCTAGGATGCTAAAATGAAAGACACACGTGTGAGATTTTAGTTGATGTTCACACTATGCTGCTGTAACACCTTACTTAGAGGTGCAGAGCTGTCTTATTAGCTTTGTACCAACAATTCAAAGCTGTAGAAATCCAACCAACTTTGTTCCAAGTCATATCATGAGGCATGGTGTCACAGTGACAGCTCAAGCTAAAAATCCTTTGTAGATTATTCTTTCTCTCCTCCTCCTGCAGAAGTAGCTTAGATTTTTCTATTTTGTGAATTCACTTTGAGGTAAATATTGTCATTTTAGGGATCAGACTGGCAACTGGTGTACAGTGTAGTCTATCAGAGGCATTTTGCCTCTCCGGGTCTCTTAGCACGTCCGTGTGGGTTGGATCAAAAACACTCATCAGATCAGAAGGATGCCAGAGCAGGCCTGAACCCACACTGCAAAGGTCACGGTTCAATCCATTATTCATCAGGTTCCCATGCTATAAAGCCCAAGGAATGTTAAGAAAGAAAAGAGAGAGAAAGATCCAGAGATTGATTTAGAGAGGTGTCCCTCTTTCTATACCTGTCCTCCCACAGAGACCCCTGCCAAAACTTCCCCCTCACTATTCCAAAAGCCCTAGCTCTCCTGTGGATATACGGAACAAAGGATGGAGGCAAAATGAATGAGGGAGCAGCACAAAGAGAGAGGCAGAAGAGGTAGAGCACCTCCCTCTGGTGTAGCCTGACTAGTTATCTCAAAGACCGCCACTCTTTATTTAGTCATCTCTCCTGTCTTCCACCACTACCACCCCACTAAGATCAGAGGAAAATAGAAAGATGCCCTTTATCTCCCCAGATATTGCATCTACAATGACACCTTGATGTCAGCAGCTCCCTGCTCCACTTTGCTCCAAGACCTTCAACCACTAGCCAAGATGAGTAGAGTTGCCAAGAACAGAGATAATATTACTTTGGCCGGCTTCCCTTAAATGCTCAAAGCCTTCCTTCATCACCAGCAGCAACTTGGCGTCCAATAATCATCATGTAATGTCACCCCATTCAGTATGTTACCTGTTATTCTTTGTAAAGTATGGAAGAGAATGCAAAACACAAGGATGTGGTGAAAGGTTTTGCACTTTCCCTGTAAAATATAAATACAGGTCTTGGGCCCTTGTTGTACATTCTGTCAGCTATTGTATTCCCCACGGAACCTACAGTACATGCTATAGCTGTTTCAGGTTGGTTTTAAAAAAATTTATTTTCAGGATGGGGCATGGGTTTAGCATTGGCCGTCAGCAAAGCTCTCTCTAAACAGTGAACCACACTATACATTCCACTCTAGAAATTCCAACGTCCTTGCTACCCTGGGGAATGTTTCAGAGAAGGAGCATGAGAGGTGAGATCTATAACTGAACACATATCACATTTTTCTCCCCATCCTCCCCTGCATTCTCTCCTATCCCATCAATGCACGCACGCACACACACACACACACACACACACACACACACACACACACACACACACACACACACACACACACACA
>JBBPCS010000359.1:10722297-10740256 GCA_037974645.1 Hollardia meadi
CACACACACACACACACACACACACACACACACACACACACACACACACACACACACACACACACACACACTCACTGCACCTGTACTTGTGGTAGGTTATAATCAGTCTATTTGGCTCTCTCCTGGTGCAAGAGGGCTGGACCAGGGAGCACTGATGATAGTGGTAAAGTGGTAATCACTATCCGATGGTACTAAAGGGGCCCCTTCAGGTCTCGGCTCCTGGCTCCTACGCCTCTGTGTTGGACACTTTTATCCCCCAACCAGCGCAAATATATGTATTTCATACTTTATACATCTTATTTTTCATTTCATACACCCTGAGATATCTTTGCCATTTGTTTTGGTGTCACTTAAGGACAAGAAAGAGATTCCTGAAATTGTAGATTCCCATGCTTGTCTAATGATGGTATTTAAAACCAGTGAGTAGCAATGTTTCATCCCAGTGCTCACAGAAAGCAACCCGAGTTTGAGCCAGAACCACCCCCAAATGAATGCTCACGGGGATGCTAAATATAAAAACCATTTTCCATATTTCTTTTCATCAACACCAGGGCAATTGCCTAGAATATCATTTTCTCATCATGCAAATTAGCAGAAACTTGTACCATTTGCGTTGTTCATCTATTTGGACAGACAGACACTTGATGCCACAACGTCACAAAGCTAAATGGAGGTTTTTACTGAAGGAAGTTTGGAATTGTAATTTGATCTGCTGATTCTTATTAATGAATTTAATGGTGCAATGGCATGTGAAGAATGGGAGAGAATACAACTTACTAACTCTGAATTAAAATTTAAATAATATCTTAATGATGGAAATATTAACAAACAGCAAAAGATTCCACTTAAACAATTATTATACACACACAAGTCGGCTGCCCCACATGTTTTCTGGGTGGGGGATGTTCTATAAGCACAGGTGGAGCCCTCTATGGATTCTATGGTTACTACTGTCCTCCAATCACGATCACGTTTTCGCCCACTGAAATTTGGATAAATTAAGCTGGCCAATCAGTTCGAGCCTACTCAAATACATGGACACACCAATATACTGTATATAAGACAGTGCATACACCGTCTACAATCCTGCCACCACTTCAGCGAGTGGCCTGGGAGCAGCAGGGTCTGATGGTAGCGGGCTCCGCCTGTGCTAATAGAAAAAGTGTTACAATAACAAAACCTTCCATTCTATTTCACACATTCTACGCCCTCTACTGGACTCTATGGATACAGTGGGTGGAGTCTGATACATGACCTCCCTGCTGCGACCAACATGAGCCCACCACACTGAACCTGACCGGCTAAGGTTAACCGCCACAGCCCGCCTACTTCCTACTTCAGTCATCACTGAGAGGAAGTGGGACAGATGCAGGATCAACTGGGCACTGTGAAACAGCTCACTCCTTCGTTCTCGCCATGGAGATGAGGTCGTCTAGATAAAAGAAGACTTTCACACCCCTTGGTCGTGTAACGGCTGAAGCCCCACATCCACATACCTGCTTAAGGTGTGGGGGGATCGCGAGTAGCTAAACGGGAGCCTGTTGTACTCATAGGCTACACCCTGCAAGGCAAAACGCAGAAGTGACGAGTGTCTGGCAGAGTAAAGATAGAAAGATAGAAAATGGGGGTGAGGTGGTAAAAACATAGAGGAGCCCTTAGTTTTCTAATGGATCACATTACCAATAGCTGCACCTGTGCTGTCACCATCACTTGTCTCTAAACCTTTAAGGAGGGACATGTAGCCAAGAAATCTTTGGTTGCTCAATTAAAGTTTTAAGGTTGTGTGCTTTAGGCACAAACGTTGTTTTAATGAAGCCTTTGCTCAATTTCTAATTTTCATAATAAATATGCTTTGACTTGATTTGATGATATTGACCAAACATTGGTGGTTGAAAATGTTTTCTTAAGTAAAAGTAGCAGTAACACAGTAGCATAAAATTTAAATGCTGAACTAAAATATAAGCACGTCAGATTTGTCCCTAGTTACACAAGTAAATGTACTGAATTACATTCCACCGCTTGGCTGCATCACCTTTGCTTATTGTTGCTACACCTGAGCTTAAGTTTTCTGTGAAATACCAACAACTGAAGTTTATGATCAATTCCAAACCAGATTTGGTTCCCCATGTGTCCATTGATTCAAATGCTGATTATGTGGTTACTTGCTGCTTGTTATTTCACAGAAATAAAACGATTAATTTACGATGATTAATTATGCCTTTGGTTTTATGGGCTGTACCAGCAGGATGTAGTGAATATGATTTAATGAATATGTGTGTCATAGATGAATGACACATTATGGAATTAAAAAAAAAAAGTGATAGAGGTCAGCACATTGACATAAATCAAGATGGACGACGAGTCTCCGCTTCCTCCCTTTGTACAAAAATGAAGCCAAAATATTCCGGATAGTAAGCTCAAGATGGCAGCTGCTGACATCATTTGGAGCCAGAGTCTGCGCAGTAGTGATCAGGCGGTGGAGCTGTGGCCTAAAATGACAGAAACCACATTTGGGAAAAATTTATTTGATGTGATTTTTCAGTTTTTAGTTTGACCCATATCCTATCTGATAACATTGGGGGTTGGGATTTATGACCTATGCTGCAGCCCACCACCAGGGGGCGATCTAGATTTTTGGCTTTGCTTTTGGGGAGCTCGCATGTTGTCCATCTTTATATACAGTCAATGAGTCTGCATGATTTATTTTCATCAAGAAATCTGCGATCATAATAAGTATGGCATAGCCCATGGATATCACTGTGGACTGATTATTCTGTACATTTCAGATACTTTAGGCAATTGAAACCAAGTAGAACACAGTTGTTGAACAAAGTTGTTTTTCAGTAGGATAGTCTATGTAGCAGGCTTTTTGATATCTAAAGATGTGAATAGCATACAATAAATAGTAAAAGCCCTTTGACCAAGAGAACAAAATTTTATTCAGACCCACGTCCTGGACTTTATTGCTTTTCCCCACTGCATAACACAGTTTGTTTGTTTTTTTTGTTTTTTACAAATGCCAGAGTTTCAAAAACTGTTGGAGTGTCTTAAGTGATATTTTTTTCCCTGGTAAGTAGGCCTACACCCTGGTTTGACGCAGGTAAAGTTGCCACAAACATCCAGAATTTCAGTGCTAGTAATTCCAGTGTAGAAAGGAACCTGTGCATGCTCAAGGGGAGAAAAAAAAGTGTAAATACAAAGTTTCATAGTGAGCAGAAATTACACTTACATTCTCCTATGGTGGGTCTTTGGAGCTTGTTCGACACTTAATCCACAGTGAGGGTGTGTGTCTTTCATCATATATCCTCTCCTGCATGGCTTTCCTGATTACCAACCACTAACAGGCTTGCAGCATTTCCCTCTCCCTGTCTTCACTTCTAATTACTTGTGATCACTCATCTCATTTCTAAAAGCAACGTTTCATAGCACCACAGCTTGACAACACACATGATGCTCTTATTGCAGAGATGGAGGAGAGAGGGAGAAGGAGGAGCGTAAGCTTGTACGTGGTATGTCAAGTCAAATTGTTTTTACATTTCATCTTGTTGGCTCCTCATCTATTCAACTGTTTATCTGCATCTCTGCTGGGGTATGTGCAAACTCCTGGCATGTGTCTCTGTGTATGTTTGCAACAACTGCCAAAGTACAGAGGCAGACAGCTTGCTGTGTTAAGAGCTTTAGGGGGAATGTTCAAACCCCAGTCAGCAGGGGATTGTGTGTAAAATACAGATGTTAGAAATGGCTCGACTGTTTGCCTATTGTTATCACTGCTCTTTGGCTCTAAGAGAAGAACAGTCTTGTGTTTTGAATTGACAAGGGAGAAACACTGATAAATTGTCCCACCAGCTTTCATCCAACCCTCCGCCCCCACGCTTTCCTTTGCACCGCCGCCCCACCCTGCAGATAGCATGAAAAATACAACAGATTACAAAGTAAAACACAGACAGTGACACAATGAGGAGGGAGATAGGAGTCTCCGCCTTCTTGTCTCCCCAGCTACTGCTCAGAAAAACAGGGCATATGAAAGTTACAGGGTTTTTTTAATGAGTGATTTCTGGGGAATTGAAGGGAGAAAATAGACAGACTGACAGTTTAAAAAATTTAACGGCCCGCCTGTGGGCCATTGAGGTTTTACTAAATTACATCAAGTACAAGTGGTAAGTGTTATCTTTCCAAAAAGAAAAACAAAACATGTCTGTACAGCAAATGGTTCAAGAACCAGTGAATATATTTTGGGTATGCCCTGGATAGGCGTTTAGGCAAATTTAACAGGAGTGGGAAGAGGTTAAAAACAAAGAAATGTATGTAGGTAGAAATCTACATGTATCATGCTGGAATTAACACATTAAGAGCTGCGTAGAGTGGAATGCTGAGTATAAAAATAATCATGTATTCTGAGATTTATGCTCCTCATGATGATTATTTTTACAACAAATCTTCCACTAGTGTAGCATATACATACTAATTAGCCAGAGGAATGAAGAAGTCAGCTCTCTGATCTCTCTTAATGAATGCTGACGATTGGCTACAACAGTAATTGAGTCCAGTTGCTCAACAGAGCAACATGTTCCTCTGTAAAATGAGGTCTGTTTTTCTTTTTCTTTTTTAAAGAAAACACTAGACACAAACAACACACAGTAAGGATTTAGACACATCTTTAGCAGATACGTCATCATTTGAGCTGTTTGTGTGGCCTCTGTGCAGGCTGACACTGCATAAAAGAGAAGATAACAAAACAAAACAAAAATATTTGGCAGTAAAAATAGCATAGAACAGAAAGCCTCTTGGCTAATTAAAGGACTGGCACATAACAAAAACAAAGTTAGTTGTTAGTCTGAAGGTGGGGATGTCTATGCACTAATTAATCTTCAGAGACCGCGACACACTGGCAATGTTGTTAATGATAATTGTCCATGTATTTTCAGGCCAACCTATATTAACATATGCAAAATGTTCATATAGTATGCCACACCGTAACAATAAAGTAGGAATGCATAAACATTAAAAAAAAAGAAGTTCCTGAGACTTTTAACTCCTCATGCCCATAATACACCATATACAGTAACCCCTACATGAATAGCACACACTACAATACAAACCATTACCCTCTCACACACAAACACATAACTGTCAAACCACCATCCACCTCCCCAAAGGAAAAGATCAAATTTCTCCACCCTGAGCTGCAGGAGCACTCTGGCTGATGTTTAACATTAATTTCTTATGATGTCAGTCGGCTTTCATCAGTGTTAAACTTTAGCATACCCACAAGATGACCGTTTGGGACAGACGTGGGAAGACACCGGAGGGGCTATGTGAGAAGATGACTGTCCCCGCTGATCTGGTGGTGGCATACCCCCACCCCGCTCTGAACTGTTATTGCAAAGAAAAAAAGGTGAAACTTATACATTTTAATATCATCTGCCTGGGTGCCTTCCTCTTGCATGTTTCCCAGAATGCCTTCACTGCCTTTCCAATTACAGCAGAGAACAAAACAGGAGATGGAACAAAAGTGTGTAATGGAAACACACACACTGCCTGAGAGTGTGTGTGTGTGTGTGTGTGTGTGTGTGTGTGTGTGGGTGGGTGGGTGAATGAGTTGGTGGAGGTGTGTCTTGGCTGCATCGTTGGTGCTATATCTAGTTTTCTTCAGTTGTATCCAGGTGCAGTATTTAGACACATTGTTATATAAAACAGCCTTATACTAACAGAGTTTATTATGTTCTTTACTTAAAATGGGATCATCTTACAACATACCCCGTTATATGCTGTATTTACACAATGTAGAGATTGAAATGATGGTTGTAAATATCTACATTTAGTCTCTGTGTATGAGGTTTTGGTGTAAAGCTAGTCAGGGTTCTGTGAGCACATTAAGGCTTTGTCAAACTGCTTTTTACTGTGTGCAAGACAGTGACAAAAATGGGGCAAACACCTGTTCAGAGTGTTTGATCAAGCTTATGAGCTGACTGCCATTATGAAGCGAGAATACATCTTTTAGGTACAATCAGTTCTATTCCTGTGCAGAAGAGTTGAAGCAACAGTGACAGAATTTGACCTCGCACTGTAGGTACTCAATAGGCCCTGCGGGAACGGGGCAAAGAATCGTTGACCAATAGCGATGTGGTAGATGGAACTTAAGATGCTGTCTGCAGAGCCTCTTCCTCTCCTCACAGTGTTCAGCCTTTGCGGGCAGAGCAATGTTTCCATCCATCATGCATCACCTTTCCATGATAGCATAGCCTTCCACAGCCAGCTAATTTTACATTATGTATTGTGAGCAACGTGGTCTTTACATACATCTTTGCATTAAACTCTGATTGTCACTAAAGGAACAGCCAGCGCCTCTCTTACTAAAAGTCTGTCTCACTTGTTTGCCTTTTTGCATTCCTATGAAAAGGAGGAGGCTTATAATGTAGCTCATGCTCTTGCTCTTGTGAAAGACCTTCACTTTTCCAGTTTATCACTGGTTAAACTAATCCAATTGGCCATGGCTAGACAGGAGCAGAAACATGCCTCTGCGTTATCTTACAGTACTCTGAGCTCTGAACTTCAATGATTCTTCTTTTTGGGTTTTGTGGGAGAGTGCGCTTTAATCTACCCCAGTTATATTATTGGTTTATTAAGAGCCTTGAATAATCCTTGAAATTATTCCCACATGCTCTGTCCCCAAAAATGTGAGGAAGGTTAAAAAAAAATGTAAAAACAGTTTTTCTTTTATTTGAGATGATGGATTTTTGGATACTCTCACAGTCGAGAAATCACCAATGAGCAATATATAGTGGTGGTGGGGGGTCTTTGTGTCAGGTTGCTGTCAAAAATGTCTTTTCTGTGGCACAGGAAAGCATAGCTCCTCGCACAGTTAGAATGACTCAGTAAAACATGGTGCCCCACGCAGTGTATAAATATTCAGTCAACGTGCGCTCTCCATAGGGATCTATGTGGACTATCAATTTGATGGATTAGTCTTTGCCTACTGGAGAGAAAAAATAATTACTCAAAGCAGTAATTACACCAGCCCCGTGCTGAATTGTACAACACTCAGGTAGTAGATTTCTTTGTCAAATACTGAAGTGAATAACATACAACTTGAAGGACAAGTGGTAGAGATCAACAAACTTCACATGTTAGCAGTGTGGATATTTGTCTGCCTCTTCTATTTGTTAAATATTTGACATAATGGAGTTCATACGGGCCAGATTAACCCTTAATATTAAGATAGCAGGCAGTTAGATAATTGGGCAAAGATGTAAGTGATCATTACAACTTCCTACAATACACGTTTCTGGTGAGCTGTTGGTCTGCTGTGCCTACTATTAGTCACCTCCCTTGTGTTTTTGTGCAGTACACAAATACACACACACCGAAGTCAATGGGAGAGATATTGATTTGATTATTATTTTTTCAATTGATGATTCGGACCTGTATATAAGCCTGTATGTTCATGTGCATGCATGTTCATTGTATAGTAGAGATAAAGATAAGTGTGCAGCTGGTAAAAAAAAACCAAGTAGTGCTCCAGTAATTAATTTATCACTGAGTGACAGTGAAGCTGTGGGGCAGAAGCTTGCCTGTCGTTAATAAACAGATAGGGGTTGATTTATGTAGGAGTCCAGGGCATGTGTGCTTATCTGTGTGTTTCCCTGTCTGCTTGTTTCTTTTTGGCTGACATGCATGTGTGCGCGTTCATACATAATGCAGTCACACATAGTTGCTGCCTCTAGCTGTGTTTTTATTTATATTCGTAAGAGCTTGGGAGTCTTCCTAAAGCCGTTTCATATAGTGAGGAGATCCATCAAGCCGGTGCGAGGAAAACAACAGAGGTGCAGAGGTCAATTGAGAGCGAGGTCCACATCAGAGAAAACAATGGTTGCTGAATTATTGAGTCCGTCTTGTCCCATCAGCCATTTGTACCAGGCCTAATGGGTTGTTTTTCTAACAGGCAGTGTGAATGAAGGAACGTAACTTTCTTTTTCTGAGGTAAAAAAAAGAGCAAAACCAGGCTTTCCTCAAGACAGGAGCCTCAGTTTGCATGCAAAATGATCTCCTTCACTTTCTCTTTGGGTTATCACATTGCTTGCTAATTATATTTACATTTTGACTGCATCATTTCTTCAGAGTAACAGCGCCTGCCCTGGTCTGAAGCACTGATATTACACCCTCGTGGTGCATGAGGAGAACAGTTTTTTAATACACGCTCACATACACATAGATATGAATTGAAAAAGAGGCATTGACTGACCAGCTGTCTGACTGGTGCTGTCTGCAGCTTAAGAGGAATCTGTCTGCCAGCTTCTTCGATTAGTCCACACTTCCCCGAGCTGTTTAGATTTAACTCTCAGTCGATATGAAGTCAGCGCACACAAATATACACACAACTACACGCACACATCATAATTGTGTCCAGTGGCACAGGAAGACGTTAGATGCCTACACACACTGCCACACACACGCGTCACACCTTCCCGGAGCCTGTGTGTGCTCCTGTGGGTTTTATTGGGTGGGCCGCCAGCCGACCATGAGTTTAGAAGTATGCTCTGTCAGCTGGCAGTCAGGACTCGGCAGGTGTCTCCTCAGCACAAAAGCAAAGTCAAGGGCCAATAAACAACCACAGCAGGAGAACACAGGGCCAAATCAATAGCGAGATCATGTGTTCTCACTGCCTTAGCAGCAAGATCTTTTTAATCATATAAAAACTCGCCGACTCCTCGCTCATGGCAGTACATTTACACGCACCTCCTCCTCAGCGACATGGAAGTGACATGCCGTGGGCTGCAAAATGTCTTCTCTGGAAACTGTGCCGTCAGTCGGTATGCTCGCCCAAAAGTACAGCTGTTGTCCCCCAGTGTCTGTTTTGCCGTGATTGCTGTCAGGTCATTCAAATCAACACATGGAAAAAGCAGCCCCCTTTTTCCTGCGCTTCTCTCCCCTCAGTGTTAACTGTTCATCTAATTCGCTGAACTGGTAAAATTTTATCTGGTAGCATGCAATGTTATGGAAATAAGTGGAATAGATGCATCCAAATATGTCACGGGGAGTCAGTTGACTGGATGAAGTTTGACTGAGCTTTGAGTGACTCACGTGAACTCAGATGAACTCAGGCATGTGGATACTATTGCTGATGTCGTAGAAAATTATTCGTTTAGCTCTCTACATGTTAACTCGGAGAACATGTGGAATGTAAAGTGTGGCTGGACTCTTATTACAATGAATGTTGCACCTACGAGGACAAGATATTAAATAAATTAAGTGGTTTATTTTTACACAACCTGTTTCATGTCATAAACATTGCATGAATTCATTAAACCTGTGTGTAATTTCATAGCCAGAATATTTCATAGCTCAGACACATGCACTCAGATATTGGTACTGTACCAATGTACCAATGTAACCAAGACTCCCCTTAAGATTCAAGTGAAAAGGTGCATTGGATTGTAGCACAGCAGACCCGTACTGCCGCTGATTGGTGTTTCATCAACCTATCAACTTGAATAGTCAGAAGCAGTGTTGTGTTAGTTACTGAAAAATAGTAATTAGTTACAGTTACTAGTCACCTCATTTAAAAGGTAACTAAATTACTTAAAGTATTAAGATAAGTAACTTTTTATTTACATTTTAAGTGTCTACTTGCTGCCATTGGTAATGGGCCTATAGTTTTCATTTCATCACCAAGTTGTAGATAGACTAAATGTCTGTGGTGGACTCTAGCCCCTTAAAAATTTATTTTTTCCCATTTTGTATATTTGCTGTCCAGGTAGGTGGCTTTAGTTTGCCAGGTAGCTTTCCTGGTCATTTGCTGGCCACCTGGACAGTGTATCTCACTAACCAGCTCCCTAAATGGTGACTCACTATTAGAGAGACGTTGTATATTTTTTCACAGGAGTTGGAGCTGAATGGTTAAAATCCGTTCTTGGTTGATGGCATGAATTATGATGCGCAACTAGGCTAGCTTTTTGCAGGCATGTTGTTTGTCCAGGTGCCTTGAGATGTTAGACCTACTCGACGAAAGAGAAGTACTGAGAATATTTCCACTTGAAAAACTTGACCTGTCTGCCATCATTATCCATTTGCAAAGATATCCATGAGTGAGATCAGATCCATTTTTGAGCTTAAACAGAAAGTGTACACTAACATATTTCCTCAGTTAAAAACTAGTGGTCAAATAAAAGCCAGGCCTCGAATAATGGCCAGGGAAAAAAAACAAGGGCAGATAAACACCCATGGCTGTCATATAATGTGCATGCCAACTAAGCGTAATGGCTATATTTCCATCTGTTTAATTTAATAAATTCAAAACAAAGTCATCATGGTATTTTCAACACTTTGTTGTTCTTGATTACTCGTATATCGTGTTATTGTCGGATTTCAGTCACTGCAGGTATATGTGTGTTAATGTCTCAGCCAAATTGTATTTTGCAGTAACACATAAGATGACAGGAGCTATATTTCAAGTGCCGTATGGGAACCTTGCGTGTTTCCATGTTCCTGCAAATGCTTCACGAAAAAGCCTTGTTAAAAACAAAAAGTTTCTGTCCACCGAAACTCAAGAGTTTTTAATTTAGATCTGATGCATTAAGTGTTGAGTTTTACATTTTTAAGATTTACAGGCTGGTTGTGTTCAGTATATAATCAACATTATTGTCTTCTTAATAGCAGTTTTAAAAGTGAAATCACAAAGTGTTTGTCCTTCTGTTAAAAACAGATAGCTTTACACACAACATCACAGAAAGCTGTCGTTCTTAAATTTATGCTATGCAGAATATATATGTCATATTTTATATACAGTATTTATGTATTCATGAGAAAATGCTTCATGAAATGTGAGCCAAGATGGCTCTTCCTAGAACAGAGAGGGGAAACAAATAGGACCGCTGTGTTGGGTCTGTTTAACACATCATTTAACTGAGAAATTGTGTTTCTTTTTCAACATAGCTCGGCAGCCATTAGATAGGATTTGCCAGCACTTGCTACAAGTTTTGGTACGCCGGCATTACAGCCACATAGCTAAGTGCCATTATTACAACTTGGGATCCACCAGAGCCTGAACAATTACAAGGGCCTGTGTTCTTGTGAATATGTGTCACATTAAATTTGCTCTGACAGGAAGGAAGGAGGGAAGTGAGGACAGAAATGCTGTAGGGATTAATATTGAGCTCGGAAGCCCATTTCTTCAAGGCATTAGCTGCCTGGTGAAGCGCTGAGGGCCTGACAGGGAACTCTGACACAGCGCGTTGAGCCATTTGGGAGTGTTACAGCTGAAAACACACACGTTTTCTTGGACCCCAAGTGTGTGTGAGTGTAAGCTACCACACAGATCACACATCACACACGTAACCCTTGTACCTCAGAGAGAACAGGTAGCTCTGAAGTACTCGGACTGCTGCGCATTGACCCACATGGGCGGTTTAAGTAGCAATACCATGAGGGACACACCTTCAAAAGTTGAATTTTCTATCTGACAAAATGCCTTACAAGTTAATTATCACAACAGAGTATGACATTTTAATAAATTGGAGAAGATATATTGGACCCCAGGCCATCAAACATAGAGGAAAATAGAGTTTGATAAATGATGCACAAACTCACACCCATTTGAGTTTCATGTAAATTAGTTGGCTTACAAGTTTGGTCTATTTGAAGGGACGGTGCTCTAAAAACAGGAGGATTTCAGATTGGTGTTTTAATGGTGTGACCTTTGAGTGAGTTGAATACATGCAGACAGCAGCGTGGAGCCTGATGAATAGCTTCGGTCTTTTCCCAGCTGTGAGAGCAGATGCTGAAAGGAGAACCAGAACATGTTTTTGTATCCTCCTGCACTCTCTTTTTCTCCCTGCTTCTAATCTTATACAGCTGTGGAGAGGGGACGGGTGGTTGGTTTAAAAGGGGGGCCTCAAGAGATGACACACTATTAACTCTCCTGGCGTTAATCTTAATGCCTCATGCTAGAGGACTATACACAATCCATTTTAATGCAATTAGCTCTTGCCAGGAAGGATGAGTTATTCAATGGGAGCATAATTGCATCCTCAAGTTTTTACACTGGTTCATTCCAGGGATGTAATTACTTTCATGGTTTAACACACGGTGCCACTGACACATACAGTATGTACACACACACTGAGGCACTCATGCAGACACATACAGTCATATAAAATTAAGTTGTCATGCAATATATCACAGAATTTTACCTGATTATTCAAAGTAGAAAAGTAAAATTGGCCAGCAGCAGGTTTAATCTTGACATTCACATAAAATTCCCAAGCAGCAGACCTAGACGCATCGCATGTGGAGATTGATTGGTTGGCTTTAAATGTGTGGCAACTATGTCTTCCTGCTGTCCTACAAAGCCATCTAGCTGCTTTGTATTAAAATTGGAATGACAAAAGCTCCAAACATTACTGTTTTTATATTTCAGAGGAAGATAAAGTACAAAGCAAAATACACTTGCTGGCATTTTTCTTCTCAGTCTGTTTGTTCCTTCCTCTCTCTTGCATTCATCACACTTTTTGGCTTAAAAGTCTGCTTTGTCTAAAGTATTTCCAAGGGAGTTGGCAACACCATCCTCAACACATCCCTACATTCCCCTACCCCACCCAACTCTTCTTTAATAGATCTTCTGTATATTTTTCTTTTTCCCGTTTTAAAGTTTGATAGTTAATTGATTAAGTTGGGTTTTTTTTTAAAATGAGAAGTTTATAATAAAACTGTAGCACAAATAGCTCAGGTTTGAAGTTGCATTCTCTCTCCCTTAATGAGAATACAGTGTAGACTTTGAAAACATGAGGACATTGCAAGATGATGACATCTACTTAGTTAAGAGCTATTGCACGGATACAAAGCACGAAGAGTGGTTTCTCAAACCTTGATAAATTCTCTTGCTGCTCAAAGTGAATAGCTTAAAAGTCACAGTTCCCTTTGCCTCATATTGTAGTATATTACACAGAAGGAAAAGATGGAAGGCTTACAGCATTGTCCCTGCGAGGCCAGTGCTTAACCAGTGATGTCTGTGTAAATAAAAGTTCTCTGTAATGGGGGGGGGGGCAGCACAGACATATTGTATGCCCAATAAACTGCCACAAGGGAGATTGTTCCTCTGCTTCAAGTCTATGAATAATGGAGATGAAAAGGAACTAGGCCTTGAAATGATGTTGAGTAGCCGTGGGCAGCCCACGGGCCCCTGTCAGAGCCAGGGGGAAGCAGGCACCACGTCCACCCACAACTCCAGTCCCAAGCCTCTAGTTAAATTTGGCAAGACAGCAATGCTCAGCCATTTACAATGAGGGGGTTGATCAATTCTTATGCAACTGTTTCACTTCTCCTACCATTGTCTTTTATTGAGCTTTTACACGGCTGTGGAAAGAGACCACAAGAACTTACTTCAAAAAGCTCGTAGCATTTCTTTTGGCTTAAAATGTTAACAATTATGCATGATGTAATAAAATGTTGATTATACGAATATTTAAAAAAAGCACAAGATCTTGAAGTTACTAAGACAGCCTTGGAATGGCCAGGTCCTGAAAAGGAAGTTCATACTCAAACCCCAATTCTCTGATATGGCTGTGGAAAGTCGGGACCTCAGTGCTCCTACAATCAACCATGTGCCCTTCAGGGTGGCTCCTGCTACATCTGCCTGAGGTCAGCGGCTGCAGCAGCACGAGCAGCATGGCCAGATGCACTGACCCCTCCTCTGTGTAGCAAATCGCTGACAAGCCGCTTTTTCTGCCAAACTCAACATATAATTCTCATCGTTGCTTGAGACCCCTAGAGGGCTTTGTCGATCCCCCAACCCCTGAAGCACACATGACCTTGATTGCAGAAACTGGAAGCTCTCTAGTACACAGACAGATGTCAGAGCTGTTGTGGCAGAACTGCAGGCGGAGGTCACTGATGATGAGGTGGTTGCACACCAAAACCCCTGAGCATGTGAGGGACAGTTTGACTGACACCTGCACACAGGTAGCTTGATCTGCAATCCCACACACAGACATGCCCTTTCCTGCCATGCAGCACACACGGCAGGAAAGGCTTCAGCTAATGTGTCTTGGCACTGGAGCATCAGATGTTGGGTTCAGACCAAAAGCCACAGTGGACCACACATACTGTATACGAATGTGTACGCATACACACACAGTTCAGTCTCAGCAATCTGACAGTGCCTCATTTCCTTAATCCTAGACTCCAGTAAGCCATTATACTGTCTTACTTACTGACCTGCTCTGACAGCCATGTTGCTTTTTTTCACCCTTTCTCTTCTCCAGTAACTGCCAGAATTATTTCGATTTGTTTTACCTCTAAGCTGAGTGGATCCTGTATAAGTGCATGTGCATGGAGTTAAGTGTGTGCTAATGTGTGTGTGAGCATGGAAACACTTTTACTGCCTATTATTTCTTTGGCTGCCGCTGCATTTCACACTTGAAATTGGCAGAGAAGCCCAACGTCAGGAGGAAAAATTTACATTGCTGCTACTGTGATTCTACATAAAACCCCTCAACGTAACCCACTTCACTGTAGAAAACTGATGCCCAGCCAGAGCTAGTGTGTCTATTATCATGCTCCCGCCATGCGCAGGCACGTCTTGACAGCAGACATCCCGCCAACTCATTTATAAATGATCTGAGAGTATGATACAGCCCTAGGAAAAAAAATTGAAATACGTGTAGCTGTCCAAGTGAATTGCACTGACATGGTGCTTTATATAGAGCAGACTGGACTTCAGAGTGGAGAGATCGAGAGAGTGAATTCCGTTTGGTGTCAAACTCCACTGTTGTACCTTCAGGCTACAATTGTGGACACACAAGGTCCCACTGTGACATCCATTTCATTGACTTGGTACTGCGCTATTTTCTATTTTGTTCCAGCACAGTGTATAAAACCCTTTAACACTTTTCCAGTCATTGTCGCTAGTAGCTGTTAATTTACAGCAGCACATGTATGCATAATTATAAGGCTGTAAGCAGCAGCCATCTCCAGAGGAACTCTCTGCAAGTGGAGCACTCTACTTTAGTTTTTCTCTTTATGTCCCAGGGAGGCATGTTGGGAATCTGATTGTGCATCTCTTATAAAACTGCAAACACAGACCTCGAGCTTTGGCATCTGTATTGATAAACAAGTTGATACACACATTAGCACATTGACAGTACCAGAATAAAACAGAATAACAAGACAGTGAGCATGGATGTGGAGAGAAGCTAGATCCAGGACTGGTGAAAATATCTTGGTAAAATATCACAAAGCTCTGAAGAAAGGTAGAACTAAATATGTTTCCGTAATCATTGCAATGATCTAGCATTAGTGCTTTTTTTTTTAATGTTCTTCCTCAGAACCATGCCCAGTTGACCTGCTCACCACAATTCAGTTATCACCCCTGGACTCCACATGAAAACCTCCATCTGCTCTCCTGAGATAATCCCTGGCAAACACTTTAAATGTGTGAATGACACAATTAATCCCAACATCCTCTCAATTAAGAGCTAACTGATAACTGGTCCCTTTCCTGTATCTTGCAAATGCGCACTTGTTCAGGCCCTCCTTAAACAAGGATGCACAGTGTGCCTGATGATGACAGCAGAAACCACAAACAGCCAATATTATTTGTTGTCAGAACTTCAGTGACTGGAGATAAGACCTGAAGTTTTGAACCTGCAGCTCTAGCTCTATTGGCCATCTATCAGCAGCAGTTAACTGCTAACTGATATAGCATGCATACTGACCTACACCATCTACAGCAGTATTACAATTGTCTTGTGTTTTCTTGTTATTGTGCGAGCATGCTTGTGTATGAATAAGACTTAATACTAATTTTCGTAGTGAATGACTTTATTCTGTGTCAGTGTGCGACACGCAGTGCTATGTGCTACATCTAAACCTACTGTACCTGCTCCAAAAGCAGACAATGATAAATGTCAAGTTTTTTGCCTGGAAATAGTTTGTCATGAACTGACATTTTGAGAATTTGTGTAAATTCATAAAAAAAAACAGTGCTATTTGTCATCCAAGCAGTTCTTTCATTCCACAGTTGTATTATTGATAGTTAGCCTAAAATCCTTTTGTATTTGAATCAGTTTCCATTGTTAGATAACATATTTACAGATACAGTAAGTCCCTTTTTAGGGTAACATACTGCCTTCAAACCAGCACGTTAATGTGGAGACAGTCCTCCTAAGCATAATGTCAGCTTATATAAAATGGCCCAAAATGTTTGTGTTCCAGTGACAAAGCCCTCCAGCAGTTATTATGATGGAAGCAAAGGAGGAAGGCAGGTGACATTATTACAGCACAGAGCTACAAAGTAGAGCAGGCTCAACAACACAAGACTTAAACAAGGGAGACCGCTGTTTACTTCCCATTGGTTTATTAATAGTAGTTTATTCTAATCATGACCACTTTTGTTCCCACATCTTAACCAACTTTTCATTATTGTAACCATGATGACGAAGCTCCCGTAACCTTAATGTAAAGTAACAATTTTAACCAAAAATATTTTGCTTCCCTAAACCTTTTTTATGGCTTAACCAAACCTTGTTAGATCATTAAACAGATTTTTTTTTCAGTGAACAGTGATTTGTAACAGTTTTGGAAAGCACTGCCAAATAATCACATCCGGCTGATCGAGGTGTAAGATCAGAAAGCACTTTTATATGTCATTCTAAAAGGCACAGACAACTGAGGTATTCTGTCGTTGAATTTGGATGACTTGTTGCATTGTGTCTTTCAGAGTAGAACCATGAAGTTACAATGAACTACAATGGAATTGTGTAGATGAGATTGTACAGCGGCTCAGGATGGTGCATGCATGTCAGCAGGAAGGAGGGGATCATATGTCATAAAAGCATATTTGGAACATTTACAATTTAGATTCTAAATTTGCAGACCTGTCTGCAACCTGCTTTCTCTGAGTTTGAATCAAGTCGTACTCTGTTCTTATTTGACAAGGCGATGTACCCCAGGGTTATATACACATTAACCTTACCCTTCCTCCTGGAGCATCTGCTGCAGGGTCCCCTTCATCAAGGCTACACTTTCACTAGACAGGTGACAGGTACTCTGTCACACCTTGGCTTCACAACTTAGTGCTGAAGATGGATGGGTGTAAGCCCCAGTGCCCAGGTGAACCACAGTGGGCCCTTTTTTGCCATGGTGCTGTTATCTGCCAGCCCACCAGCTGACCTGGCTGGAGCTAACAGCTGCCTGGCCCAGGTACAAAGCTGGATTATACAGGAGAGAGCTGCCAGCATCCAAGCCTTATGATAATTACTCAGCAGGTATCAAGCCCACCTATAACATCTACTAACAGTCTAAACTCGAGCAGTCTGGCATATAGAGTTAGTGTAAACACTTTAAATGCCCAAGGTGACTCCAATATGGCACCCCACTGCCTACTGTTGTCTATGTGGAGATGCTGGATAATTAGCTGGAGTGATTGATCAGAGGCTGTCAAAGGACATCAGCTGGAGTCTGGCCAGTAATCCTCACAAGTCAGCATGGGACCACCATCAGAGGTCAGCTGTGCTCGGACACAAGCAGCAGGGATGTACTGCACCACACTGCTCACTACATCAGAACAAGAGAACTAAAGAAATCCCACATGCTGTATTTGTTTGTTTGTATGTTTGTTTTCAAGGGCCAGACTAGGCTCCATTGTCACAGAATTTGGGCTGTGATGTGTTCAGATACTCCAGTGGTAGTATCTATGTTGTTGTTTGTTGTGGCCGTGTTATGTTTTCCATTTTTATGAATAACTTTATGATGTGGTAATTGCAAAGAGCCACAGATATTAAGAGTTGTTAAGATTGCTAGAGGAGAAACACATTTGTCTTTGTTTTCTTTGTCAGCTCTTTTCTGCCTTCTTTTTGCACCATTTTGTTTATTCCGTGTTGTTTTCACACTTTTCGTGTGTGTGTGTGTGTGTGTGTGTGTGTGTGTGTGTGTGTGTGTGTGTGTGTGTGTGTGTGTGTGTGTG
>JBBPCS010000359.1:10740356-10757566 GCA_037974645.1 Hollardia meadi
TGTGTGTGTGTGTGTGTGTGTGTGTGTGTGTGTGTGTGTGTGTGTGTGTGTGTGTGTGTGTGTGTGTGTCTCAGGAGTCTGTGTTCATAGGCACAGTAAGATTGCCTCTAAATGGACTGCTAGTTTCTCTTGGTTGGGGATAGAGTCGCCATTATTCAGGCCCTGGCCTCTGCCAAGTTTGCCTGGTCTCCCATCCCCAGCTGAGTGACAATGAGGCTGGGCAACAGAAGAGGCTCAGGCAGGCGAATATGACAGGGAGCAGGCGGCTGTGAATATGGATGGAGATGCTGCTGGGGAGGTGTGGGTGGTGTTTGGGACGAGAGGAGGAGGAGGAGGAGAGCCACAGAAACCTTGATTCAGGGACCACTGCTCGCCTTCAGCGAGGTGGCAGAGCGGACGGCCTGCCACTGTGCTGAGCTCTCAACAATCAAGAGCCTCGTAACACTTAAACACCGTGGAACATCCAAAACGTTACTGCTCAGTGACTGCTCAGCACAGGACTGGAAAGAGGCTTGGCCCAGGGGCTCAGCAGATTGAAGTGTAACTAATACAGAAGATAATGAATAAATGTGGCCCACCACCAATGTCAAAACACAAGATGCTGTTAAAATGGATGCCTTTGTTAGGATTCTATGATACAGACTGCAGTTCAAATAACAATCCTTGCCTTTACATTCAATATTTAGATTAACTTTTTTTCTCAAAAAATGAGTGACCTGTAGGATACAGTTACTGCTCTAACCCACCAGAAAGACACATCGTGCCAATAATTAATTTCTCTTTTGAAAACTGATAACACGCTGCCTTTGATCCAGTCATATTAAGGACATAGGCTCATGGCTGATGATGTGGGTTTTAACAATGACAGCATACTTACAATTAATCTCACTACCCTACCTTTGGTTACAGTCTTTGTGGACATTGCGGGAAACTGTTTGTGGCTGATTTCAGTGCTGAGCAAATCAAGGATACATCTGGGATCTCTAGTTGATCGGAGCTCCCAAGAATCCAACTGCAAACCCACCAATTATTGCCACAAGTGATGTAAACCTTATGGGACTTGTAACAAGTCCTTCCTTTGAGGGAAACACAATGACTGATACTGTATCCTTGCTGTGTGAGTGCAACCATGGGTTCACTGAAAAGGTTTCTTTGCTTCTTTTCTACGGGGCTTTTCTTCTTAAAGGTTAATTGAATTTGTTGACCCCAGAAATACTTTTTTTATTTTCAGGAGTTCAGGAGAAAACTTATTAGTCTCACTTCAAGCAAAGAGCAAAAATAGACAATCTAAAAGTGATACACCGACATTTTCTAACCAATGCCAGGGTTGCATTTAGCGTTTAGCGATACCTCTGTAAAACGAGGTATCTACTGAATCTTTTTTATTTATCACACAGCAAGGTATTGTACTTTTTGATCCCACACTGTATAGGCACAAAATAATGCATAAAATCTGCATGCAACCCCGCACGTACTGTAACTGTGTGTACAGCAGGTAGAAACATTTCTATGGGATCATTGGGTTTCCCTGAATTATGCTCCAGTCATCCCTACATCGATCAGCACCTCTGTGTGACAGCAGGAAATCACATCATATTACTAGCCCTTCGCTAATGTAGTTAGCGGATATTGTTCTGAGGCGAAGTGTGGACTTGCCCAATGTGATTAGGCCCTATGATGAATTTGCCCTGTTGTTTGGAGACTGTTAACTGACTAGAATGATTGACCTGAACTAAGAGCCTTCTGAGCATTTATTGATGTTCCCTGAGTGTTATTCCTTTAATGACTGCACTCTGATCATTGCCAGCTTTATGGCTTGAGGGAAGCCAAGTTGAGTTAGCAAAGTTAGACTAAATGGATTATTAGAGGTTCGTGGTCACAAAGCAGGGTTACTGTGCATACATGTGGTTCGCCTGAGTTAACTGCAGCTGGAGTGTTTATCCCCTGGATTGGTTGTTTTTAGTGAATGCCTGTGATAACTGTGAGGGCATTCAGATAGGTAAATGAGAGCCAAATGCCTGAAGGGCTCAGTTTTTCTACATCTCAGTATGTGAAGTCTCTCGGGGTGAGGCCTGGCAGTTTTAGCTAAGACAGAGTGGTCATGATAGACCAGGTGTCCTGTAGTTTTATTTTAAGCAGCCTCAAGAGGTTCAATAAAGGGGAGAAGTCAGAGGGTGGAGAATTATCCCGAATTTCTGAGAGAAAATTATGTTTTTTTAGCATGCAACTGTCTTTTCTCCTTATCTATTTTTACATTATATATGACATTGTGCTTGTCTGCGTGCGTGCGTGCGTGCGTGCATGTGTGTGTGTACAAGCTCTTGGAATAGTCTATGGCCTTTGTGGGTTGAAGTGTAGTCTGTCAATCAGTGGCTTGCACTCTCAAGAGGCAGACCCTTACCTGTTAAATTCATTCCCCCAGGCCAGAAATGGAGAATGTGAAGAAACATACAGCAGAACCATAAAAACACTTCCAAACAGAAGATGGGTGAAAACAGCCCACCCAGCCAAGAATGGTTTACCAACAGGGTGCATGGCAAAATGAACACAGGTTTTAGTTGGTAAAGAGCAAGGCTAGACTCTACTTATCTTTCTCAGCAGTTAAACAGTAACATTTATTGTTCTCCCTGCTGCTTTTGTCAGCCTTTGTGGGCAGACATGAGGAACTGTTTGATGCTATTGTTATGTTTTCAGCAGTTTGCACTGACTGATAAGAGCTCTGATAAGACAGATAAGAGCTCACTCCATCTTACATATTCCGATCCATGTTGCACGTATGAGATACAGTATGTTATACTGCAGTTTCAGTATGTTGTAACACTGTGAAAAGAAAATCTTTCGCAAGCAAAACATGTGGATGAATCATAGCTTCAGTTATCGTCTGTGATCGTTCTTTATGTTCACAATTATAACGTCTGTGGAGCTGTGAATTGGTTTTAATGGATCTTTTTGCCAACAGTGATAACTGGTTGCTTGAGTCATCTACAAGGCACTGTTTGATTCCCCCCTTTAATATAACAGATATTGTACCTTTACACTGTGCATGTGTGACAGCTGGTTTTTGCGATAGCATGTCACACATGGTTCTCGTAACCCTTTTCCTGAAATGCTATCTTTGCTTTTTAGCAGGAGAGACGACATGGAAAAGGAAATATGAAGGAAAAAGGAGGGATGGTGTGTGGGGGATTGACTCATTTTTAGGTGAGATTTTAGGTTTACTCATTCACAAAAGACACTAAAGTATAATATCCTTGGCAATTATCTCTTGGAAAAGCAACAGGTCATGGTTCTTCTGGATGGTAACAGAAGAAAAGCTCTGCCATGCTTTTGTTCCTTCAATATAAGGCCATATCCTTTTGAAGCCATCTTCATTTTCTGCCATCTCCAGCCCTGCAGCAAGACCTTATAACCTTCCTCATCAGAGTCAACAAGGCTCAAGCTTAATAATGCCCATATCCATATCATTATCTTTCTCTAGTTTTATTATGTAACCACCAGTATTTTAGAAATGATTTGGTATATTCCAAGGTTAATAGAATATTTTTCACATACATAGAAATTAAAATAGATGGTATCTCAATTACATGATAAATTGTTTTTAAAAAATAAAAGCAATACATACTATATGTTATACACAATATAGATTATATACACTTTTAACAGCTGTGATGTTGAGTATACTGTCATTCATATTTGTAGGTCACACAAACTCGTGAACAGTGTGTGTGGTGGACAGGGTTGGGTAGATTACATGTAATCAGGCTTACATAATCAGATTACAAAATGCAGCTAATTATAATCAAAGCATCACACTTGTTGTAGAATATACACAGGAGGCCCATAGTTTTTGCCAGTACTGTTTTTGTGAGGGTAATTTGATTTGAGCAACTGTAAACGCTGAATATGCAAAATGAATTTTATTTGCTTGTATTTGCATTGAAAATGTTTTGAGATGCCTTTCAGAGTGTGTCTGGCCTATTAGTTGCATGTAAACTTGCCTATCATGTACATGTGGCTGTGGTGACCTACAATCCCTCCTCCATCCCTTCACCCACACACCCACCCACCCACCCACCACCCGTCACACACACACACACACACACAGACACACACACACACACATTGTACAACCAACATCCCAGATGTGAAGTTGCCCACCAGCAGCGGAGAGAAGGCTGATCGTGCTTCATGTTTATTTGAAAACAGCCACTCACCATGCGTTTGACTGCCCACATTGTGAAATAAGCTCCTGCCTACAGGTATACACAGGTTTTTGCTGTAGAGTGGGAAAGGAAGCGCATGCGTGCTTTTCTTATTATAGGCATCATTTCATATTATGGAAGAAAAAATGCCATATGAGACCAACTGTGGTAACAGCTGGTGGCCTTTACAATAAGAGCCATCAAAGTGCAGAAGCAAATTATTATCTAGCACTTGTGTTTTCAGTATTTAAATGTGCATTAGTAAATACTGTCCAACTGGAGACATAGACTAATGCTGCAAAAATAATTGAATATGACATTTGTTATATATTCATGAATATCTTCCACAAACGATGAATGCATGTGTGCCTAATGATGTTATCTGATTACAATTTATCATTGATGCTGTCATTTTGCTTATATGATATGTTCTAAAATATATATATATATATATAAATCTTTCGTGATTTGCATGAAAATTGTTCTTGCATTTTGCTCTGTCGCTTTCAATTGTTGCACACACAGCAGGAGATTATGGCTACTTTTACAGTGTCGGGTTTGAGAAGCCATGAATTCTTAAGTGTCTGGTAAAACTGATGTAATGGTGATGTAAGCCACTGAAAGCCATTAGTCAGAACAGTTAAACCTGAACAATTCACTTTTTTGGGAGCATCCTTATGGTCTTCTTTGTGCTAACCCTGCACATACTATATAGTGAGTGTGTGAGTTAATATGTGCCTGTCTGTATTTATGTCAAGAGTACTTTAGTGCTTTAGTATGAAAATGAACACAAACTGTTGAGATTTGCTCATTCTATATGATGGACCAGGACAAGGGCCTTTGGTATTCACTTTGAGTGTCTGTTCAACACTGATGTCAGCCTTTCAACTGTTAAAAACTGAATAAAACATTGTACGTCCCTCACACAGTAGTCCTGAGCTTCTCCGTTCCTTATCATACAATGATCGGAGCCTTAATGGAACTGACGATATCACATCATGATGCACCAGCACACCACAGGGGATGCTGGTGCAGTCAATAGCAGTTTTCAAAAGTAATTATACATTTACTCAAATGATGTTGTGATGCTTATGTAAATTCAGAATAATACAACATATAATTCTAAAAAATATTATTAAATATTCTAAATATATAAAGTATATTGTGTTTAAGCTTCACTTTTACGAGCTGCAACATTAAAGTGATATACACATTAATTAATCAATAGTTATAATGTTATAATTTAATGTACATTTTTCTAAAATGTATTATTATTAGTATATTTTAACTTTTGGTACTTAAGTATATAGTTTGGGATCAATAAAGTACTATCTATCTATCTATCTATCTATCTATCTATCTATTTTGATGCTAAATGCACTTTAGTTAAGTAGAATTTTGAATTCAGGATTTCTAGTTGAAACAGAGTACTTCTACACTGTCTGTTACTTTTCGTTATGTAATGTATCTGACTACTTCCTTCAGCACAGCTCAATAGAGACAATTATAACAGGAAGCATTTAGTGATTCATGCAACATTTGACACATCCCTGTCTCCTACTCTCTCTGTCTCTCTCTCTTTCAGTCAGTCACTCTGTGTATGCGTAAGTCTCTTACAGGCAGATGAGAATCTGACTCCTCCATGCTGTTCAACTCCATTAAGCAGCTAGTGTGCCTCGGTTCACCACAATTCATAATCTGCTCATGGTGAGAGGAACTATTCAGCATGGATAGGACTTGATGCCAGAGAGTCACATTGAGTTTAAGTGAGGGTGTGTGTGTGTGTGTGTGTGTGTGTGTGTGTGTGTGTGTGTGTGTGTGTGTGTGTGTGTGTGTGTGTGTGTGTCACCTCTTGTACCAGATGTGTTTTGCTATCACTATCTCTTTGCAGATGGGACATTTCTTGGCACATGGCAAACTGCTTCTTCAGTCTTTTCCACTCCTAACATGGAGTTTGTCAGAGCTTCCTTCTCGCCTCAGCAGTGGATGTGGGGTGGGGGGTGGGGGGGTGGGGATCGGGATCCCACAGAGGGGACACAGCAAGACTTGTCAGCCACCACTGCAGCACGTTATATTGATGAATCTTGCTACAGCAAGTAGCTGTGCTGTTTTAGTCAAAAGTGTTCATGTGGTTTTTCTGTTTTTGAAAGCTAATGGCAGAACTTTTGTTGCTTGTAACAAGAACTGAGAGTGATTGACAGAGAGAGTTTAGAAGAAACAGACGATGATGGAAATACTGAAGCCATAGAATTGATGTTATGGTTGGTGCATGTTTTCTTTCTCTCCTGCACCCTCTCTACGGCCATTATTAGCATGCATGAGCTCTTGGGAAGGCTCTCACCCGGCCAGTTCATATTTAGTCTCCTGAATGAAACATTCATAACTCAGGTATGTAGTCTTAAAAACAATGAGTGCTGCTGCTTCGGAAAGGCCTGCATCAATAACAAGCCTGGAGAAGCCAAGCATGAGAGAAAAACAAGGGCCCTTGTCAAAGCAATTTGGGCTCATCGCGGGGGCGGCGGAGGGGTCACGGGCACAGGGGTTCGGCTGAGGAACTAACAACATAATTTGCATTTTCAGGGGCCACCCATGTCTCTGTGCGATTATTATTTTTTGGCTTTCAGCTGGTTTATCTTTTAAATATACATAGCCATGGAGCAGTGGAGCTTCATGTTAGCTCTGCCTGGTTTATTTTCAGACTTTAGCCTTCATCAGTTGTGTAACCTCCCTCTCAGCCCCTGCTATTTTTCTAAACACATTAGAGCTAAATTATCAGGGTGCACCATGTAATTATTGAAGAAATGCCCACAGAAAAGGCTCTCCCAAGAAACTCAAATGTTGTTATTGTTGTTGTTGTTATTATTATCATCATTAGTGCTATCGGCTTGTCTGCAGTATAAATATCCCAGCTCTCAATTGTAGGACAATTGCTGATTAATCCAGTACAAACAAAGCCTTGAAAATTGTACCTCAAGAACAAGCACAAAGAGTTCCTCTGCTCAGTAGCCACCTCCATCTCATATCTCATACCACATCGGTCCTTCTCCCGTTCGTCTTCGTCCTCACTAATGCTGTTGAATCTCCAGTTAAACCTCTAACAGAAGGAAAACCGAGCACCCTGAAATGATCTGACCCTCCCAGTGATAAACCTTGATGGGAAACTATGCCCCCCCACCTCCTCTTTAATTTCCGTCATCTACCCCTCTGCTCTCACTTGCAGTTGGACTCTTTAACTTTATTAAATAGTGCATTTCCAATTTGTGGTCCAATTGAGACCCTTATAGAACCCCTACCACTTTAACTGTAACACCCCTGCGGGTTTTACTTACATGAGTAGGAAGAAGCTACACACAGGAAACATACAGAGTGGATACCTGCTGATACTGATGCTTTCAGTAACTGGTGCCTACAACCCACTGCATGCCGTCCCTCTCTTCCTTGCTCTCTCCTACTTTCTTTCAGTTTTGAAATATCACAGAGAGCTGCCACATATCTTAGCACGTGGTCCAAGTGTTTGGTTGTCTAAAGGATCCCCAGTGCTGGAGAGAAGGCTGAGCCTCGAGGTCTCCTCTGCCAATAATGAAAGGGAACAGGTGAAAATAGAAGAAGGAAATTAGTAACAGTCTGCCCAGTCACACTCACACATTGCAATTGCCATGTCCCAGAAGAACACATGTACACACTCTTTCCAAATTGTTTGGCTCAAAACACAATGTTCAACAAAGTGAAGCAAAATAGGGGTTATATTGTACATACTTGAAATAATTTGCTGAAGTTCCAGCTGGTGTGCGGCAGAGACCTTCTTCCAATAAAAACATGTACAAAATAAGAGCTGCTACACTGCTTTAATCTGAAGCTGCACTGAAAGTAAGGACGATGTAAAAAATAAATAAATAAATAAATAGTGTTGGCAGTAAGCACAGTTCACTCAAATGTGGATATCAGGTTTGGATTTTTTCAAGTCTGCCTTAATCCAACCACATGTCCCGCATGTTGAAGGAGTAACTGGATGCAGTGATCATTCCTTTTCTCCATAGTGGCCATGCAGTAATCCTTCCCCATGGGCCCGTGTCCACATAGAGTGTTTTGCTGGCAGTAGAATGCTGGCAAGGCACTGGGGAGAAATGGGATGAAGCAGTTGTGCAGTGAGAGAAAACAAAAAACGTTTTTTGATTGACATTAGTTTGGTAGCTACCTTAGCGATACGTTGACAGAGGGTTGACTAGACAGAACAACAAGCTTACAACTCGTAGGGTAATAAAAGCACCACACTCAACAGGAGCATTGAGTGTCCAGCCAATCTGCTCCCACAAATGGGCTTTTCTCTGTTTTGATTCTGTCTGATTAAGCTCAGGATGCAGCCAGAACAAGCTTCTCCTCATATTTTCTTGGTTACCAGGGTGACAGGTGACTTGGGAGCAGTGGAAACAAGCTACGGTATATACACAGTACTGACATATTATCACCTATTAGTAGGTAGTATAGATTGTAGTAGGTAGTATCGATTGTAGTAGGTAGTATAGATTGTAGTAGGTAGTATAGATTGGACAGGAAATGTGGGGAAAAAGAGGCGTATGACATGCAACAAAGGCTCCCCCACCTGGGAGTCAAACTGGGGGTTTTGCAGATACGTTGTATGTGCCTGCACACCCAGCAGTACACAAAGCCAAATTAGTATTCATTTGGAGTCATTTTTCTGGCCACCTGGCGAATGAAAGTCCAATATTCACTCTCATTTTAGCTGAGTTTTTGGTCTCCAGCAAATCCTGAGGGAAATAATCTGGCTGATGAATGCTTCACTATGTTCACCAGCTAACTTTGTCTGTGTGATTTGGCACCAAACAGGTTTTTAGAGTTTCACTAGAAACAGATGCCCGTTGTGACCAAAAGAGAGGCTACATTATATCCCTGCATATTTTAACATACAGTACAAATGGCGTGAGAGAACTGTCTTAAGATCCTTTAAGGCTTACAAATAATGTATTATTTTTTTACCTGACAGAATTATCAATAAGGATGTATAGAGGAAAATAGCAAAGGTCAATGATCCTTTGCTTTTCTCCTCTTGTGGTGGCTGTTATTTTCAGAGGCTGAAAATACTAAACTTTCGTCAGCCTCATTGACCTTTGCTATCACCTGCGTGTAGGTGTTCAAGTGTAGGCGTTATTGAAATAAGAGAGGGAAGCTGAAAGGTTCCAGTTGCGACAAAGTGAGTCAGGCAATGGAAACAGGGCTGGTTGCTGCCTGCCTTCCTTCCTCCCTCCTCCTCCTCCTCCTCCTCCTCCTCCTCCTCCTCTCACTCTTTGTAACTCTGTGGGGATTTAGTTATTGTGTATTTTCTCTCCCGTTTGGCAGGTAGTTTACCTGATAAATGAGCAGCATTTGAATCGAACAAAGAGAGCACAGGAAATTGCATTCGACAGTAAAAAAAAAAGTTTTATTATCCCCTTCTTTCCACCTTCACGTCTCTATTTTACTTAGTGTTTTGCTTTTCCTTCATTGACTGTAAAGTTGAGCAGGATAGGTGACGGTGTTTAGTGGTGCTACTAGATGCAAAAGAGTATAGGGGGGCATCTTTGTGTTGAAAAAAAAGGAAATATTGAGAACTGGCACTCACATACTGTACCTGCTCTCAATAGGAGAAAGCTGTAAGCCCCGTTCCTACCGATGCCAGAAGTAGGTTCATTTTCTCACTGAGAAGAAGAAAAAAGAAAAGTCTTTCAACCTGCATCTGCTTCTCTATGCTGAGAACAAGGGAAGCTTTCAGTTTAAGTGGAGTATTCAGGAGAAAGAGCAAGTGAGAGAGAAAGAGACAGGGAGGAAGAGGGAAAGTGAACGAGGCAGTGAGTTTGGTTTGGGAGGCATTTCATCACTCATTGTTTTGTGAGACTGTCCCACTGTTGGGCTCAGTTTTGCCAACTGTTCAGAGGAAAGCATCCTGCTGAGTGCTGTCTATTGACTGCCAATCTGAGAAGATTTGAGGCAACATAAAGTGAGCGATTTTGCATAATGCTAACCTCATTTCTGCTAGAGAAATTTTCAAAACTTATTAGCTTTATTTTGAAGTCAAACCCCCAAGAAACTGCTGCTGTGAGCCTTTTGGACATTAATGTTTCCGTATGTCTGAGCCTCTGGACTGTGCTAAAAGTTAGAAGTACAATGTCAAACCTGTCACATTTAAAAAAAAATTCCTTTTACTTCAATTAAATGGTATATTATAATTTAATATTAGTTTCATCCCTGCAGGTGACCTCCCATAGCGAAAATTATGTTTTGAATAATGACTCAAACAATAGTCGCTCCAACTGTAACCTGTTTCTTTTGTGTCAGCACTTCTTGCTCCAAAATTCCCTTTTTTTTTTCTAAACCACATTTTTCCGCAGGAAGGAGTCACATGTGACTTTTACGGCCTCCCAAAAGCAAGGCTCTATTGGAGACCGGAACATATGAAGGATGCCAACAACAGTTTTCAAATGGAGAAACTCAATCTTTATTGTTCTGAAGAAATAATAGAAAATTAACCATACTTAAAAGTATTAAAGTAAACATACCAAAGGGGACTGGAGATCCTGGCCAAACAGAGCCTACCTAAAAAACGTAATCTCACCTTACAAAAAGAAAACAAATGGATAACTGAACTACTGATGATCTCTAGCCTAAACTAAAATAACAAAACCCAACACTTTAATATATGCTGGGGAAAAAGAAAACGGAGTAATAAAGGAATGGATCTCTGTTTGCTGTCTGCTAGATGATGTCTGGCTCCTTCTATTCTGCTCCTCTCCCCCTTTTCTTCCCTCTCTGATGAGTAAATCATTTCAGGTAAGTGTGTTTAGGGCTATACCATGCATTATGCTACTATAAGGTTGGTCTATTATTTACCTTTGGTCCATTCAGTGCTTGTTTACAGTTTAGAAGGTACGCGTTATCATGTTGTGACTACATTCTGCTGTAGTCAAGGCTACAGAGGCCCGAGCCTCAACAAACGCCTCTCTGTCTGGAGACAGAGCCGACGCTGTTGGAGTGCAGGCGGGAGTTCACTAGGCAAGCCATGTGTCAATATACTATTACATTATCTGACAACCATCCAATAGTAAGAGGACATTTGTATAACATACATATTTCATAACGTAAGCTGGACCTTATATACGCCCTTTTACAGGAAGACAGTCAGACTTGGGGGTGACATTTCACTGGTTGAACCGTTGTCATCTTTGATTCTCCTTGATGCATCAAGCTGCAATAAATACTTCTGCTTAAAACATCTTCAGTCTCCTGAGACCTCATTGCTTCGGCTCACCAGATTTCCTTCACTGTGGGGATCTTCTGGCTGTGCTGGTTAAAGTGTTGATGGTCCAGGCAGGCCAATGGAGTTGAGAACGTCAAAGATTTAATTGATGCAATTCATTTTTATTTATTTATTTTTTAAATCAGGAAAGGCAGTGATATGACGTGCTGAGGGGCGGCCCTGCTCGTGAGATTTTTTTTCTAGCACCAACCACATCCCTTGCTCGTGAAGATATCTTTAATTTTACAGCCTTTAGCAATGCTTTCCTCCCAGGCTTTTCTCTTGTCCAATGGCCCCCTGGCCACCCTACTTCTGGAACCCTTGCATTACTTTAGAGTGACGTCAATTGATTAGCAGGCGGTTGTGGCTTAGAAAGTAGAGCAGGTCATAAGATACTGAACCCCAAATTGCTCATGATGGCTGCTTCATTGGTGTGTAAGTGTGTGCACTTCATTGGTGAGCACAGCCATATCATGGGGCACTCCTGATGAGCATCTGCACCTTGCAATGCAGCCTCTGCTATCAGTGTGTGAATGGGTGAATGTGGCAAGTGTTGTGAAGCAAGTAGGCGGTAGAAATGCAAGTCCATTTACCAACCAAATATGACAGCCATTGTTTTGCTATAGCCTACCATTGTATTTTATACAGTATCTGTCAGATGAGCATAACAGCGTTCATGACAACTTAATTTACTTTGAATTCATTTTGCAATGAAATGTGACCTCTTTACGAGGCGCTACACAAACTGTGAGAGGCAGAAAGTTTAATCGCACATTTGATCATCTGAAATAAGGAATACAACTTATGTATACAAAAGGAATTGTAGAGTCCTGCTCCTGCCACAGTTTGTATATTCCAGCACTGTCACCCCTCCCTATATGCCACGGATGCCAAAAACACTTCCACAAACAACAGGCCGACACCTGTGCATCCACGTTCATAGCTCCTCCGGAGAGCCTCCTCTCTTTGCTTTTCTCTCCTTGAAATGCATTTTAGGAATTGAGACATCCTTCAAGATGGTTCGCTAAAAGCGGTTTCCTGGAGAGAGGAGGCGAGGAGGGACAAAGTAGAGAAATGAGATGAGCCCTTCATGTGTGTGTGCTAATTGCCCGAGTGAGAGACCAATTTCTTTGCAGCCAGAGCTTATTCCTGCCACATGACCCCGAAGTCAGAACTAAAAAAGGTCACCAACAGGAGACCTTCATTATGCCACAGCCCCATGCAAATCAACCACACGGACAAACTCTGGTGTTTCAAAAGAAAAAATGAAAACCATCCCTTTAAAGGTTAGAAGGGGCCTGTCTGCCTGTCTCTGAGTTGTCCTTTTTCAAGGTGAGCTCCCCAGCGCCATCATAATTGAAAATTAAGTATATGCCGCGGTATAATTAAATGGTGACTTATGAACTCAAATGAGACCTCAGACGCATATTAAGAGATTAGGGGACTTCGATCTATTCACTCACACATGCTCACACATGCAGACATGCGCAGTCAAACACGCACACATACAATGGCAAGGTAACAAACGGTGACAGCTTAATTATCACCCGCCTAAGTCATTAAAGCACAGCCTCCTCCATCACCTTTCGATTTCTACAGCCCATAAGTTCAGCGAATATCTCATTTAATTTTTTATTAATTATCAGATAGCACCATAAAGGTGGTGGTAATGGCGAGGAAGAGGGCTAGACGACTCTTTGGGGACTGATCCGGGGGGGGGGGGGGCTATGTTAACTTTGGCTGTTGGGTGAGGATGAAACAAAAAAGTTGTCACGATTATGAAAGAGATATCTATGTAAAATAATTTTTGTTAACATGGACTGAAACTACAGCATGGATATTTTTGCAAGCTTTTATCTCGTAAACATGCAGCACACCATCTTAATTGAAACAGATTAGTCAGGGACCATCTTTTCAAAGTGCTGCTCACCATGTAATATTATTTTCATTTACTGACCACTTACTACCTAAAGTCTCAATTCCAATTATCTCACTGTGCAGAAAACTGTGAAATACTATTATTACTTTCACTATTAACAATTCCTAATGAGTCCTACATTAAATTGGAGGATATTTTGATATGCGGAACAGAGAGAAAAATGCCGAGAGCCTTTTAACATTTCAACAAATGGATTCGTCAGTTGAGTGTGGTCAGTATAAATCTTTGAGCATTGTTAATATAAATATGATTAAAAATGATGTATGGAGGCATTTGATTCACACAAACATTACATTCATATCCATTAGTTTGAAATTAAATTCTGTTAAATTCATTTTCTTTCCCTTCTATTGCCTTCTGTTTGATTCTACTCTTTTTCTAATCTTGATTGTCCAGGTCAAGTTGTGCAAAGATCACTTCAGTGTCTCGGAAATATATTCTGTCACCAAAATATATGAGTTGAGAGCATATCAAACTTCTACAAAGCACAAACGATGTTCTGTTTGCTCTGCTGTGTGTGTAGTATTTTAAGTTTTGTGGGTCAATTGACAGATGGGCTTCAGTCTAGTAATAGCATCACTTAACTGGGATCAGTACAAAACCATAACACTCACATCAATCCCTTTACACAAAGTGGGAGGGGATTGTAATGTGTCATGCTTTGAGTTCAGCAGTGGTTTAAATTGATTATCACGTGGTGTCTCCTACTTAGCCAGGGAGGAGGTCTGCATTTAAAAAAAATCACAACAGCTCTTAATCTTGGCCCTGAATGAGGTTAGAGCATAGGCAATCGATAACATTAGAATGTAGTTCTTACTCCCACTTATCTTGGTCTCACTCTGTAATACAAGTAGAGAGGACAAGAGCCTTGAGAAAGCTTAGTGCATTATTCAAGCCAAATGTCAGCAAGCTATATATGTGATGTCCGGAAATGTGGTCCGGCCCACAGCCACTCAAGGAACCGTTCAGCCGAATATCCCAACTGGCTTCCAACAGAGATTGAGTGAAATCTTTTGATATTGACAGGATTTGGGACTCAACTGTTTTTCCTGCGGCACAACCTTATTCACTGCCTGCATGGGAAATATTTCAATGACATATTGCGCTTCATTTTGTATCTCTCGCCTCTGTCCACTGCTGTATATAACCGCCTGCGAACCAGGGATAAATCACTTCCTAGCCAGCTTATTACATGAAATGAAGGAATTCATCATGGTGACAGTTGGCCGTTGCGAGGCATTCACTGTGATTTATCTGGGAAAAATGATTGATTCATTAACACTGAGTGAACAGTGCTTTACTATGGGGGAAGTGCAGCGCCCCTTACTGCATGCTGCTGTGTGTGTGCAGGGAACATGTCTCCAGTATGGAGGTCTTAGCTGGGTGTCCCCTGTAGCAGCATATAGGGGCTCCAAAGTCGCCAGCTCAGCTCATTACCTGGCTGGTGTAGTCAGTCGCCCGGAGGTGGGAGAAGGCACTCTGTGGCAAAGAACAGAGTGCTCCTTATTAGGTCATACATATGCCTTCCAACATGGAGAATGCCTTATAATATGACAAGCCATTCTGATTTACTGTCATAACGGAGCGTTTGCTCAGCGACACTGCGAAGTGCACAGGATCTCATTACTTCTCGTAGCATGGCTGATCCAAGACCTACACTGATTCATATACAGTATGACCATTATGAAGGACCTGTGCACAGATAAATTGAAGCTTTGCTTGACTGAGTTGAGACATTTCTATGTGGTTCACATTTCATGTGTCCTTCAAAATGTTGTGTTTGCACTTTCATGAGAAAATGGGCTCTATCTTGTGCCTTTTACACAAAGCGGCACACGGGGCAGCACAAGTATCATTACTAGTTCCGAACCGACGCTGTTGTTTTTTTCTCGCCCAACACCCACGATGTTTAAGTATCAGGCAGCTACACAACGCGCGTACACTCTGATGTTACACACTGATGCACAGATTGTGAGGCTTAGAGAGGCTCCGGCTTTCAGTCATTTTAAACGTTTCTATGGGCTCTGCAGTAAAGTCACTGCAGCAAATATCGTGGGACACTTGGCAGGACAGAACGTGGACTGTGTGATCTTTTGGATGTGTAGAAGAACACAGAACAGTAATTAACATTAGATCCTGACCGGGGTCCTGTCAGTGTGTCAGGAGATTTAAATCATCAATGAATTTAAGCTGCTGTGCGTAAATGCGCACGAGTCTCTTCATGGGACACGTTATCGTCTCTGCTTCTGTGGGATTGCTGCAGATAATGTAATTAATATGTTCCTCATTAATGATGTATTACTTCACCCATCTGCATCCCATCTGCTGTTAATCAGAATGATCATTTTTATGACCTGATCTTCGGACTGCAATCCGCTCTATAACACACACAGTGATGCGCAGCAGCCCTCCTCCTCCTCCTCCTCCTCCTCAGTTATTTGTTCATATGCAGTCAAATGGAGTTGTTAATGGGACAGAGGATTGGGAGACGGTGGGGGCAGAAGGTCTCCGGCCAAAGACCAAATACCTGTCCCTCAAAGAGATGAGTGCTGCTGTTTAAATAGCAATGCGCCCTGAGCAGACACACCTGGCTCTTAAAGGGAATAGGAGATGACACTCTGATTGGTTTAATTTATATAACACCCCAAACATACCTATGAATAAGTAAGGGACTAAATACAACCCCTCTGCACCTTGCGCCCTACTTTGCGACCAGATTATGCGCCGTTTAATTGGCAAAATAGAGATGGACACGCCCTAAATGCACTTGTGCCAACGACTTCATACCGTGCGCTTTAGATCATTTAAATAGGGCCCCGTGTCAAGTGCACGACAAGAATGATGTGTAACAGGGAAAAAGTTTGATTTTATCATGGCAAATTTCAGGGCTTTTCATGCCTCCCTGTTGTCTCCCCTTATTTTCTCAGTGTTGCAGGAAGCATAAGTTCCTCCTTCTCTCTCATGCATTAGTGAGAAAATCTAATAGTTTCTTTAAAGTTTTGATCTAAGATTGTGAAAATGATTAAAGAGTTTTTCAGCAGTCCTCTATGCAGCCAGATTGTGCATCAATAGCGATTGAAAGTCTTGAAGTGTTCCAACAGGGTTCACCCATATTCCAGTTTATCCTCCTAAGAGAGGAGCAAATAAATACCATGGAAAACATTTGCTAAACTGGCTCCTCTAAGAAAAGTTTTAGTTTGATGTGGTGACAGGGTCAGTGAGAGACCTAGTCTTGATGAAGAAAGGAGAAAACAGGGATGTGCCTTGTGATGAGTTATATGAGGAGACACAACAGTAAGGTGAGCTTGCAGGCTGGCAACCTGTTCCATCTGTCTCGCTGACTTCCTGTCCCTCCATCTCTTTTCATCTTTTTAATTTGCTGCCCTCAGGGGGGGCTGCAACTGAAGATGTTTTCATTATAGATTAATCTATTGATTACTTTTAGGATTAACTAATAAATTACTTACCAGTAATAGAGTGTTTCCTGTGGATCAAAAGATTTGCTGTGGGGGATGGGGTATGGGCGGCGGCAGGGTATGGCTTGGTTGGGCTACAGCCCCACCAAGAATTGTGTTAGCCTCACCATAAAACAACCAAGAACAACCTGTTTTATTTATTTTATATTATTATTATTATTATTATTGTATACTTCTGATGAGAATCTGCGGTGTGATCTAGGAGCTGTCTGCGGTGCTGAAACCTCGCTCTTTCTCTCTCTCTCTCTCTCTCTCTCTCTCTCTCTCTCTCTCTCTCTCTCTCTCTCTCTCTCTCTCTCTCTCTC
>JBBPCS010000359.1:10761440-10775587 GCA_037974645.1 Hollardia meadi
CGTGATACTAAACTGGGTATTGGTATCAAAGTCCAAATTTTGGTGTCCTGACAACATTACTGTTAAGTATAATGGCGATCCAGCCATATACTAGGTTTCACCTAGTCTTGTTAAATTGTAGTATTGTAATTGATTTTTTCTTTGAAAAGCAAGACAAAAAAGTAAAAAGCACATTTAGGCTATTTGATTTATGCAATGGTGAAAAAAATTGGCAAAATAAATGAAAAACTTCAAAAAACCGTGTTCAGTAGTATTAAGTGTTTCATTATTTTCGGTTTCAGCCAAGAATTTTCATTTCGGTGCATCCCTAACAGTAAGCTGGAGCTATGTGTTTGTATGGTGCATGCGCAGAGCATTTTATAAGGCTGTTTTGCATGCAAGTGTTTACAACAATAAAATTAAAATAATTAATGTATGTATGAAGGATGGAGAACATTAACAGACATACGGTGAGATGTGGCCAACCACCTTAATGCTCAAAGGCAGCAGTAGAACATGCAAACATTCCAGTGAGAGGGATTTGAGCCTATTAACATTTACTGCATACATGGTACCAGTAATGCAAAACCATGCAATGCCCTGATCGCTCTGCTTTACAGAAAGTTGGCAGATTATTTTCACGGCAAAGTGCCCTGCAGTACATACACTAGTTTGGGAATTTTTGCATGCATCCATAATTTGATGTTAAGTGCCTGCTGATGCATTATGCATATTCGATAATGCATTGTGTGTAATCCAGGCAGACCTCGCCTGAACCTAGAGCGACATGTCATTACAGACCCCACGCACAGAAGCCCCGGTATGGCGTATTCGCTGGCTGACAAAGCTACCACATTCTCTGCATCACACCGTCTCCACTTTTGTGTCACATAATAGCCTATTCAAAATAGACCTTTGACCAGACAGAAAAAATCATCAGCCTACCTGGTGCACACGCAGCGGGTGAGCTACCGTTGGTGGGCCATAACTTCATTTTAACCTATTTTTAGAACTTTTTCCCTTTCTTTTCCTTTTTTTCTGGGAAAAGGTGAACTGAAATGAATGGTCTGTATTCAGGCCATTTTTCAGGGCTCGCAGCATTCAATTGTCTTCTACCATGTAATGTCGCTTTTTGAAGGCTGCTATGGTGCCGTTCAAAAAAGGCAGTTTTGTGATTTTGAATGGACAATTTGGTTTTTCATTTCGCCATCCGACTCTCATTTAGCGCGAGCAGTGACCTGTGTCATATGGACATTGGATAGAGGTCAGGCACCGCCAACTGTACTGCAGGGTGCAGTAAAACACAGAGCGGTGCGGCTACACCTGCATGCTTGGATCTGGTGGTTGTGTTTGTAATAACACAAGAGTTACGCAGAGACAAACAGTGGAGGAGAAGAATAAAGTATGAAACAAGAAGTCATAAATAAAGGTTTGCTGACTTTATCTAATGTGTCTCTTTATATGACCGTGATAGCATACGGTAAATTCTATACAATAATGTTTCTGGCACTGCACTACACTATTTTTGGCTTCACCCTCCTGTCGTGGAAATGAGATAAGCAGGATCGCTCCCCTTTACTGCGTTTTTTTAATTTTGATGCCACACTTAAAATGCAATGAAGTCCTTCCCCACACAAAATATAACTGCCATGGACATAAAAGAGTATCCAACAAAGTTATCCTCCCACCTGAAAGACCACAGAAGTAGGTTACATCCTGCATATATTTACCATAATCATTCCCCTTTTTTCCATTCGTCTCTGAGGTAACTTCTGAGAACTTTTAATGTGCCTTCTCCAAAGCAATGCTTTTCTGTTATTTTTACCTGCCAGCTATTAGTTTTTCATTGCCTTTCTGAATGAGCATGCAGCTAATAAAAGCTTAAATTGACATTTAAGCTATAATGGTTGTCAGCAGCCCCTGTAGTGCCCCTGCCTTCACTGGACTTGAGCTTGGCTTTGCAGCGGGCTGAGTCCATGACACGGAGAGTTATATATGCCAGGGCATTACAGAACCCTTCTTAATCCGGTTTGTCACGCTGCTCCCTCTGGACTGGGGTAATTTCATGGTTCTGAACTGGTATTGATAGAGCCTTGGTAAATGAGGCACGCAGCAATCGTTAACTTTAATAACCATAAAGATGTGAGCATTGGAGTCGCACAGGCCCACGAGAGGAAACCCATACAGGTGATTAAGAATCGACCAGGGCCGTGGCCAGCAGCACCTCGCATCTCTTATTTGTACTAATGGAATTACCTGTTAAAGATATCAAGACTATTACCACCAGTGGTGCAATTGCTGCAGTATACTTTTTCCTATATTCAGTAAATTGAGGTTATTTCTATGTCTCCATGCATGAAGAAAAGCTGTTAAAGGCAATGAGCATACCAAGATTTTTCTTTCCCTGTCTCTTTTTTTTCTTTTCTTTTTCTTTCTCCTCAACTATCAAACCCATTCATAGAGGGTTTCTGTAAGTGGGACCCGCTGTAGTGGAGAAGTATTTAATATTCTGTGAGACTATAGCTTGATTCAGAAAATAAGCCATACCAGCTGAGGGAAAAACAACAACAACATTGATTTGTGTGACTCCAGGATAGCTGGGTCAGTGGTTCCTGTCAGTCAACTTGGGCCTTGGAGTGTCTCTCTCCCCCTTCCCTTCTCCCCCTGTCCTCCTCCCTCCCTTAGGTTTGTGGTAGCTCCAGGCACTACTATAGCTGTTATCTCCACTTGTTTGTCTTCTCCCATTACAGTGGGTGATGCTGCCTCTGGAGGAAAGTGAAATCCAGGCCACAGAAGGGTCAATGAGAAACCCGCCTGAAGCCCTTGGTTTGTCTGGCCGATGACTGAGGCCAGACAAACCATACGGATCACTGCAACAGAGTGCTGATGGGCGCTTGATAAACGGTGAATCCACTCCAGCCCCTGATGCATGAGTGACACATGGGTCAAAAGGTTTTTAGATTGAATAAACAATGGTTAACATTGCCTGAGAAGAATTCTGTTTGTTATTCTTGGAGACAGTCTGCTGTGAAGGGTCCCAAAGCTCGCATCCCTCGCGCTTCTTCTTTAGATGTGTTTAGTGGGGAATCGTGCGAGCTCCTCTAGTAGCCCTTCTCCTTGAGGCTACCTTTTTATTATTCATTCGCGTGAGTCAGCTCTCGGGGAAAGGGCTTCAGAGTGAGAACAAGTGGCCAGGAGAACTTCAGCGCTGCAAAGTACTCCATGTCCAAACCATAAGAGGAATGGTGTCTTTTTTAAGCTTTTACTAACAAAAGACTCTTTCACATGTACAATCCGCACAGTGTCTTATGTTAACACCTGCAGTCAGTGCCGTGCATAACAGCATCGCTTTAATACACATACACAGGAATATGCACTATGCAGGCACTCTCTCTCTCTCTCTCTCCCCCAACTTCACACGTCTCTGTCACACTCCACGAGGTGTTATTCAGGGAGCATTAGAAGTGATATTCTCCATCACGAAAAATATAGCAGTGCAGTCTAATTCTACTCCTCCCAGGGATTTCTCTTCACATGCTATTACTTTAAACGAGTCCTGTTACAGAAGAAGAGGAATTTGAGCAGTAAATGAGGTTTGTGTAACTTCTGATAAAATATATAAACCGTATCAGTTGCCAAGAGGAAGGACATGAAAAGTTGTTCCCTGGCACTGCCTCTAAGACCTCCATTAGGAATCCACTCGACGGTGCTTTGTAGCATGTTTAAACATTATCCTAAGTAATCAGGGGGGGTGTTCACGAAGTTCCAACTTGATGTTTAAATAATGAAAAGCTAAATTCTGATAAGCATCATTAAACATACATACAGAGGGACTGCTGGCCCACAGTCACTTTGAAGCCTTTGCTTCGCAAAACAGATCATTAATGTCCTTTTCCCCCCCTCAAATCTGAAAAAACATAAAACTAATCGAGACAAACAGAATATCAGGACATATCTGACAACTTTTCAATCAGACTAATTTTTTCATGTTTAAAATTGTGCACAAGCCATATAAAAGGGTCATTTTTTCCATTATGCATGACTTCACAGAAAGAAAAGTTGACGAAAAACAACTTAATAAACAAACTGCTGCTTAATAAAACTTTGTGGTTGTTTGAATTGCCTTCTCTGGCGCACAGTACAAAGCAACTTTGTTCCCTTTTAAAAAGACATTTGGCTACTGTGAGAGTCTCAGTTTGTTTTCCAAATGCGCAAAGTTTTCAGCAGCTCTAACTCTGCTTCTTGAAAAGGAATCGGGGGTCAAATTTACATTTCTTAGCTCGACACATGTCTAGATTTATTTACTGACAATGGGAACCATAATTCCTGTTGCCACCTGATATGCAAATTAACATTTAAAAGTACTCAGACAATGGATAGCTGTCAGTTACGCAGAAGCCCTGGGGGATAACAACAAGCCCACGGAAAAGGAGAAATTGCAAAGAAAGATTGACTGTAGTTATGCAGCAGCTGCCTGTCTGGCAAAACAAAACAGGCACTCCAGCATGCTTGCAGAAATGGCTCATTTTCATGCGAGTGTGCACTGATTAAGTTGTTATGACGAGTCTTTGAGAGGCTTAAGTTTTCCCGGCTGCTGTGTTCCTTCCCTTGGCCATATGTCATTACTTAATAAGTGTAGCAGTGAGAGAAGCAATGTGTGAGATTGAGAGAGGCAGAGAGAGAGGAGGTGACAGAAATGCTAGCTGATGGTGAGCCAATGATTACTGCTCTTGACCCTCTGCTTAGATTATAGCTCTTGACGCTGAAGCTGAGCCAAGGTGTAGTGGGAACATTTGGTTTGTTTGTTTTTTGTTTTGGTTTGTTTTAACAAGTCACAAGTACCTGCATTTATCTATGTGTCAAAAAATTGCCAGATGCAGTTGCCAGGAGATTACCTTCTTTGCTACTTTGATTAAAAAAAACCTGTCACTCTCATTCCGGAGTCTTTGGTTGGATAATCTGTCAGGGGTTGGTTTGTTACATTGACCTTTAATGTATGCACAGTAATGATGCAACCCATCACCGTTTGTGTGTTATCTATGGCAGCAAAACACGAGCCTTCAGAAGCTCCTGTAGCTTAAACTGGGCTGATGAAACACTTTTAGCGCTGTAAAAGTAACCCCAAAAACAGCCCTAAAGATGATGGCCTTGCAACAATAAGGCTACAGACAACCCATAATGCAAAAAAAAAAAAACATATGTAATTGTATAACCCCTGAATATTATCCTCACTTTTCCAAATGTATCTTCCAGGAAATATATCATCTTATATTTGGGCCAATATGGCACATTCATGTAAATGTAAAAGGTTATGTACTATATGTGCAACACTGCATTTTTGCTTTTTGCAAGTTACTCCGCCTCAAAACCTCAAACACTCATTGCTCTGCGGCTCTGTCTTGAGCTCCCCTTCCTTCTCCCCCATCTATCTCCACATTTTACAACCATACCTCATTAACAGCCCCTAATTGGCCGTTGGGCTAAGCTGAAAACAATGAAGCATTGATTTCCTCAAACATAATCACCTCGTCCAGTCATTTAATGGCTGCTGTCACTGTGGGCCACCAAGAGAAAAATGACCAGTCAGTGGTCCCATCGATGCCCTTCACCTCCCCTCACCAAAGGCTAGAGTGCACAGCCACCCACTCCATCTTAGCAGGTTGGTTTAACCCCTTTACCCCCCTGACAGGCTCCAAGCACCATATCCATCACAACCTGCGTCATTTCTCAAATTGTTATAATCCCATATTGCCGTTAATTTTGGGCAACTGAGCATTTCAGCTGAAGATATATAATTATAATGGAAAATCACAAAATATCATATGCATAAATACACAAACAAAGTGATATGGGCACACACACATACAGGTAAAGGCAGCTCATTTATCCCACCAACTACTTAAATGGGATTATGTCTTGTCCAAGTGACCATTTGTTGTCCAAGGGGCTTTCGTGACTGGCCCAGTAAAATCATTGTGAAGCCATTTACACTGCTCTTTCCTCCACATACCAGATGGTTCATAGTGATCACGACTAATGTCCACCCAGCTGATGGCTGATACACACACAAGCATGTGTTTATGTATGTGTGTGTGTTAGGGATAATCCCAAATTCTCATTCTGAATCATTATAAAAATCATTTAAAAAATGATGACCATGATAACCAAAATAATATCTTCTGTCCAAATTTGGCGAATTCAAGAAGAAGTCTAAAAATAAAACATGCAGAACAAACACAACAATGTTCCACTGTCCCCCCCTCACCATGTTTACACCACTGATGATCATTTAGAAAATCTTACCATAGTTTTAGTACAATAAATAATGTGTCAGCTGTCAGTTTTCCTTTCTCTCAGCACAGGTTGAAAATCACCTGGCAGCGACTCAATAGTTGCTTCATCTGCCACCTCGCCGGCTCACTCCGTTTATACAGATGTCGATTCAGCACTGTTATTACCTACACAATATTTACTCCCCATTACGCCTCCGTAACTTTTATACAGACCGACGAGGTGCAACAAAGGCGCAGCAGGCTGTGTAAAAGGAGCTTAAAAGTAAGCAATCAGGTCAAGTCACAAAACATTTAAAGAAGGGAAATGGATATGACAGGGTTGCCGTTTGTTGTCCCTTGTCAGATGTTTACTGGTTACAACTCTGCAGTGCTAACCTGCAAATAAGGCACTGAAGCGCGACGAGGGGATTCAACCCAATTCAGTATTCTGTGATGCAAGTCCTCACTTATTCAGAGATCTGCTTTGATATGAAAGCAAGTCTGCAGGTCAGGAAGCTGTCAGTAAAATATTCAACAAGCCAACACATTGTAGGGGTTTGGGGTTTTAGCACACTCAAGGGATTTTTCTCCTTTCTTTTATAGTATGTGTTCTTCCTCCTCCTGCCCAGAAATATCTAACAAGTGCTGAGAGAGTGACATTAATACTGCACGACAGCACAGTCCAGCAGGACTGCAAATGTTTGCCTTTTAATCCAGGACTCGGCGGCCTTTGGTCTGGCCACAGCAGACATTGATGGGAATGGGAGAAGAAAACTGTTGCCAAACTTGTCGAGGCTGCTGGGAGCTCAGCTCTGTAATTTACGACCCAAACCATTTTAAACATTTGCACAGCCAACCTAGCTGGAGAAACACACACCGGTTGTTGTCGTGCCAGTGGAAGCAAATGCATCTTTTCACTGCAGCAGGATGTTCTCTTTAAAACTTGGTATGGCTGAGTGAAAAGAGGCTAAAAAAGGATGGAATGTGGCATTTGGTTGTCTACTTTTCTTTTTGCAATCTATCCATTCTGTGGATCTCCTCTCCTCTCTTCTGTCCGGGGATGAGCTCCAGTTTAATTGTTGGACGCTGGTGTCTGTTGCCGTGGCTGTCAAGGAAAGATAAAGAGTTTTTCCTCGGGCGTAAGGAAAGGGGACTGCAGTGATGAAGGGCCTCTCTCCTGCAGCTCTGCTGGCTGCATTAGCCCCACGCTTTATAATTGTGTGAAGGGGGCACTTCCAGTGGCTCCCTCATTACTCACTGGCATGGCCAGTCCCTGGCAGCCAGACACACCTTGTCCTCTAGCCCTCTCTCTGCCTGTCTTACTCATTTTGGGATGTCCCTCAGCTCCATCACCCCCTCTCACTCCCCTGAGCAATCCTGCCTATTGTTATGTTGACCCAGTACCGTCATCGCTACATATTGCCTCCTCTTTTCACGAAATTTGTTTGACATCCTCTTTTGTCAGACTGGGACCTATTGTACAACATTTGCTCTGACTGATGTCACCTATGGTTTGGAGTTAATGCTTCAGTGTAGTATAGCCTAACACTGTCTTGGCTCAGTCGTGGGACTCAAAGGTGTCAGCCATCTCGGTCTACGCCTGAAGCCTATGCCAGGTCTTCACTGGAGAAGCGAAAACAAGAGATTCACCCATTTTAATCATATTAATTACATATGGAAGATATTAAGGGTGTAAAGGCAGGCACATTTATACTTAACGAGTGCATGATGTGATCTTCATCTTGGGCTGATTGGTATGAGTGAGGACGGCCATCACTGAGTGAGAGGCAATTAGATGAGATAATTGAGATGCCTGGAGGGCCAATTTGTTACACATACTTACAGTGAAAGTGCCCAGTGATTGTACTGCGGCATGCCTCACATGTCATGATGGAAGGTAGTCTACTCTCCCTAAGCAATCCTTTCTTCAAATTATTGTTGCTTATTTAGATTTTTGATGTTGATAAAAACACATACATTGTCAGTCAATGAAAGGCACCTCAGTTTTCAATGACATGTTTCCTATTAATCTCTCCCATGTCCTAACCATGTACCACTGTCTCTATATCTGTCTGCAGAGGGAGGTACGTGTGAGGTGATTGCTGCCCACCGATGCTGCAACAAGAATCGTATTGAGGAGCGATCTCAGACAGTCAAGTGCTCCTGTTTACCAGGGAAAGTGGCCGGGACGACACGCAACAAACCCTCCTGTGTGGATGGTGAGGAAGTTTTATGGCTTTACAGTATTACTGAGGGCTCTTTAAAAGGGAAAAAGTTCTAGTCTATTTGATACTTGTTGTACCCAGCCCAGTATCTACTAGGAATTATGTACAAATCACATTCAGTATTCAGTGGCAACTCAGTGTGGCCTATGTAGAGAGGCGGAAGGTAACAGTATTGAGTTCTGGGCAGTTGATGAGCAGGAGGCCAGAGTTTGCCTCTTGTCACAGACCTGCAATCAGTTTTAATGTTTTTATTAACTCTAACCATGAATTTTTTTCAGCAAATTTTACCTGCAATAATTACAGTCTTGCCCTCACTCTAATCATGACATAGTTGCCATGCATAGATATTATTGAGAGAAATAATTTTAAAGATATTGGCATTTGTATGTAAAAAGAAAATTGTAGTTTAACGTAATCCAGGGTTTCGTGAAATTATTCAATATCGATGTTCTTTTCTGTCAATAGGGTTGGTTTTTCAAGCAATAAGTTATGCTAAAGTCCTTACGTTTCTTTTTAAGAACACACATTTAAAATAGTATTTATGTTATTTGTATTTAATTTAATTAGTAATTAATAATAAATAGAAGTTGCACTGTCATTAAACACAATTAGGATAGAAAATGAAAAATACGTATCTCAATAAAAGATCATTTAAATAACAATTTATGCAATTTGTATTTAAATGACATTAAATCTGAATGCAATTCTGAGAATATTGCAAGAAATCATTTACATGCCGCTCGGTGTCAGCATATAAGTAAGTAAGTAACTTTTTTTATATAGCACCTTTCAAGAGCAGAGGCGTCACAAAGTGCTTCACAGAGGCAATAAAGCATAAAACATAGTATATACATAGACATAAAACACAATAAAAAGCACACAGAAAGAAATTTACACAAAGGCAAGTCTAAACAAATGGGTCTTGAAATGCTTTTTAAAGGTGTCCACAGTGTCCACAGATCTTAAGTCCAATGGGAGAGAGTTCCACAGTTTAGGAGAACAAATGCAGAAGAGCTGACTATTTGATTAGCTGTTTGTGCTTATCGGTGACCTTTTACTTCAAGCCGAGAAGAGTAGAAAACAGGTCAGTTTTAGCTCCATTCCCTCCATTACTTGCTGTTTACAAGGTTCATTATTAGAAGGAAGGTCAGCTCAATTTATGTGAATTATTAACGTTAAAATACCCTCTGCTCATGGCGGTCTTTTAAGTGGACATACTGTTAAACCAAACTCTATTATAAAAGTGTGTGTTTTATGGTTTTGTGGTAGGACCCTCAATTTTCACTGTTAAAACTGTATTTACACACATAGTTGCATTCCACCACTGCTATAAGGTGAGATTATCATCAGGTTTGAATGCATTGTTTTAAAAATACCTATTCTTCATCTGGTTTAATAAACATCTCAGACAAAAACCTACATTATATTCTAATATAACTTTCTCTGCAGTGTCTCCCTCGCTCTGGGATATTTCTAATAACAAAAATACACCATTAACAACCCAGTAGTGCTGTGCTGCTCAGCATCATGAGAGATAGACGATGATCCAGTTGGGCTGGTGAACACCTGAGTAAGGAGCACGTTGCAGATCACATCGCACAAGGCAGCTTGGGGTGATGGAAATGAATAACTAATAAACACAAGTCAGGGAAGCTACAGGCTAGTGCACCTGAATCACTTCAGCTGAGAAAAACAATCAGGCAGAAGCAGCTCCATGGGGGAAAAAAGCCTGACAGGAAGTCACAAGTCTGCTGAGACAGAACTACAATGCCCCCTTCACTCCACAGAGCTCATTTATTGCTCCACAGTCTTGATCTTTTCACCTCCAACTTCAGCAAAGATCAAAGTCATCTCTCTGACTGCCCTCTTACAAAGAAATGACACCAGTATATCTTCATTATGAGAGATGTTACATGAGGGGCCAGGAAGGCTCGTCGAGTGGGTTTGACGGGGTTGGTTAGACACAGCTGGCAGTCAAGAAGATCCAAGAACATGAATTAGATAGGAGCCAAAGTTGACACAAAAGAACATTCTCTTGATTTTAAAGTGAAACACATTTTGGTGAACAGCTGAATTTTTAGTCCGCGAGACATTTTGTTTAAGAAATATGCTATTTTCCCTGCAGTTGGAGGCATCACCTGAAAGCAACATTCACAGAGCTTGACCTTGAGATGCAGCTATCTTAGCAAAGTGTGCTGTCCTTGTAGAGGCATACACAACCAGACACTGTCTCCTCCTTAGCGTCCAGCAAACAACAGACTTAGGCATTTTATAATTATTCAGATTGTAGCTTTTTCACAAAACAAAGCCTAGACAGACTCAATAAAATGAAAAACATGAGGCTGAGACATTTATTTGCCAACAAGTAAAAAGTGCAAAAATAATAGGGGGGGGGGGGGGCTTAAGGAAATCCAAAGAAGTTGCCAGTAGAAGTTGGACAAAGATATACAAATCAGCTAATCAAAAAACTAAAGGTAATGTTAACACTTCATGCATCCATGCTTCAGGCTCCTGCAGTGAGAGAGTCCTTGCTGTTAGTGTATTGATTAACATGCACTTATAGACGGAGTGGTGATAAAAATGGAAATGACAAGTCACTGAGCAGCAAGATACAGTATTGAGCACCACTGCACCGCATTGAAAGATAAGGTGACCTCATTTCTTAATAATTTTATTTCCTTTATTTGAGGCCTTTGCTTCCTCTCATGGATAATTTTCACCAGCTTGAAAGTGAATCAGGCTGTTTGTTATTTATTTAGCACTGAAACCACCATGGGATAAGGGCTGAAGGGCGGACAAAATAATTATGTGATTATTCATAAGATCTCATTTGTAGTCGGTGTCACGCATTGCAAACACGCCGTTTAATTAGGATCTTTTTTTTTTAATGTGTCGAAACTAAATGTACAGGAGGGTGGCACCCTGTTCAAGGGTTTCGATTATCTAGGAAAGCTAGACCTGAAAATTGCAAGTGTTTGTCACCTGGGCCCTGCAGGCTGCCGTTGCACTATGTGAGGGATTATGGACTTGTGGAGTCAGTGGTCTGTCCCCTCAGCAGTACACCGGCCTGGCCCAGATGGAGCTTTCTCCCCAGGTCCCGGCATAATTAATGTTCCGTCCAGATGAGGAACGATGCCGCAGCCCATCTCATCTCACCACCCCCTGGGGGACACCTGCCGCCACTGTACCATACACAGGTTATGTTCCTAAATATATATATACAGTATATATATAGTCAGTGCTGTGATAGACAAATCAAGAATACATCTTCAGAGATAGTTTGTTTTGGACACACAAACAGAATCTGGAGGACTGAACACTCCTTTATCTTTGGCCAAATTTGCAGAATCGTACATTTCCCTGATGTTTTGTATTGACTGTCATTAGCGTCAAACTCCAATGTTAAAGCACACAGTGACGATCCGTCCCAAGCCAAGTGTTTACTACCTCGTGAACACGAGCCACATGGGGTTATTTCAGTTGCTATTGGTAACTGTTTTTGGGTTATTATGAATATATGGGGATGTGACGACAGCTTGCATTGGGAGGTGTCATGCTCAGTGGGTGGTCTGCTGTCACATTATCTTTGTAGTGGGAATTGATTATTAGATTTGACAAGGAGAACTATGTCCCAGTTATGTCAGGGCCAACAAGACTCTTAGTGAGGAACATCCCTTTTAACAAGTCAAACGCTCATATCTCTCCAGCCTCGCTGGGCCAATCACATGCGCTCAGATTAGGCATTCATCACACTGCCTTTATCCCAGTGTACGAGACAAGTAAGCTCTCAGCCAAACATGATATCTTGAATCTTGTTATCACAAGACGTCAAACTACCAAAAACATATCTTTCACGAGCATTCGGTGTATTCTGTAAAATTTGTCCAATAATTATTGTTCGTTGGTCATTGGACAATGATGTGTAGGCTACTCCAGAGGTCGGACATTGCCTCTGCCTAAACACAGTGCTGACGCTAATAATAACAAGATTAGCCATGCCTTGACGGTTCAATCCCACACTCATGTAGATGTGAATTTGTAAAGATGTGATATTGGAGTTGGCAGTACAGCGGAGAGGCAAGTTTCCTGGTCTTGAGCGGCATAAAATATTTGCTGTGAACATCTATGAAGAGACTCTGAAGTTACATGGTTCTCCATAGCCTCACGCCAACCTAGGCTACAGGTGGCAGACTGGTTTAAACCAAGGGCTCGGGCCAAAATAATAATCTTAGGAAAAGAAAAAAAAAGTCTCCATTGCCATTTCAGGGATGGACTTGGAAGCTTATCAAAACAATTAAAATAATAGACATTATTCATGTTAGCACCTTTCTGCATCTTGACAAGTAGTCATCATCACCGCAGCACCATGTTGTGACAGCAACCTCCAGTTAATGATGCCTTCTGGACACATACTACTCAACCACACACATATACAATACATACATACATACTAAGCATACAATTATACATACTGAATGCACACATATACATACTCACACTTACCTGTACAGTATATAGCCACTTACTCATACTCACATAATCTCATGCTATGCATGCATTTTTATGTACGTATGTGTAGATTTCTATCCATATAATGTATGCATGTATGTACTGTATGACAGTATTCAAGTAAGTGCAAGTGGTGTGTGTGTGTGTGTGTGTGTGTGTGTGTGTGTGTGTGTGTGTGTGTGTGTGTGTGTGTGTGTGTATCAGTCATGTACATATGTATTTGGACGGCCTCTGAAAATGGGGGACTATGTGTTAAAATGGCTGTAATTCCTAAAAGGTTAATGCAATACTTTTGTTGAACCCCTTGAATTAAAGCAGAAAGTCTACACTTCAATCACAGCTTGATTGCTTCTTTTCAAAACCATTGTGGCGGTGTACAGAGGCAAAATTACACTGTGTCACTGTCCAAATACATATGTACCTGACTGCATACTGTGTATGTTTAATACACACACACACACACACACCATCAGTTACTCAATACATGCATGCAGATGCTCTAATATGCACACATGCTACCATGTTGTGTTGTCATGTAGCTGCTGGAGCAGTAAAATATTTCAACAAGAGATGCACGCAGATGCCTGGTGGCTGCTGATCACTGACGGGGATGAACCCTTCTGCTTGGCTGCAGATGCGTATGGCTGAGCATAACAGGTTGTCATGGTACATTTGAGATACATCCTGGGGGGAGACACAAACGCTGCAGTCCCTCCCACAGACATTGTTGGTCAAACAGGCGCAATCAGAATATCGTTCTGATATTCTGAATCCATATCATCATATGGATGATGTCCAAGATGGCAGCACGTCCTTGTGTGTCAGCAGGTCTCGTCTCTCTGTGTGTGGCCAAAGTTTCTGTTACAGTCTCTCTGTTTGTGATTGTACAGTCAAACTGACATATCGTGTTGTGGTCGTCCTTTTATGTTTCATGTGGAAAACTGGTTTTGACCTGAACTTTTTAACTTTGGTCGCTGACTCTCCCATTTGGACTCACGGTGGGTGTCCTGCTCTGCGAGATGCTGCGGGAGTGTTGCTGGCTTGTCTGGCTTTGTTGAGCCTGTCTCTACCTGATGAATCCAACAGATGGTTCTTCTGCACTGCTAGAAGTCGGGCCTCTCCTTCCCGAGTTGACTGGAGGTGTATCTCCTGCTCGGCGTGA
>JBBPCS010000359.1:10793336-10813499 GCA_037974645.1 Hollardia meadi
AGGGAATAGGCCACACCTGGCCATGAAACTGCTTGTCAGTCAATTGTCCAATTACTTTTGAGCCTCTGAAAATGGAGGACTATGTGTAAAAACGGCTGTGATTCCTAAAAGGTCAATGCAATACTTTTGTTAAACCCCTTTGAATTAAAGCTGAAAGTCTACACTTCAATGACATCCTGATTTCAAATCCATTGTGGCGGTGTACAGAGGCAAAATTACAAAAATTGTGTTATTGTCCAAATACTTATGGACCTGACTGTGTGTGTGTGTGTATATATATATATATATATATATATACATATATATATATATATATATATACTGTATATTCACACCTGGAGGTTATTTGGAGGCCAGATGATATATCATGTTGTCTGTCCAAGATTGTGCAGAGAGTTCACAACAGCAACTTGGCCTTAAGGCTGCCTGCCAGAGACTAAGAACTGTGCTTTCAGTCCAAAGCTGCCCACACACAAAGTATGCCGCAGTGAACATAAACTTTGAACAATGGGAAGGAAAACTAGAGCATCTTTCATGCCTACACACTGACTGAAAAGTTCTGCCATGTCACTGAGTTCATTCAATATCTCTCTTTCACTATCTAGGTTACCTGTTTGTTAGTCAATAGATTTTATTCTGAAATTTTGGTACATTTCTAACCAACTGCTTACAGTGCAGAACTTGTTTCTCCCTTCTGGCACTTAGAATAATCACACAAACACTGTCTACATGCTCATGGCACCATAGGCTCCATCATACAGCTATTTGCTGAAGCCTATTACGTTGCTATGGTTGATTGACTTTAGCTCTGGCAAACCAATTTCTGCTGATTGACATAAAACATATTGCTACCAGTTTGCCAGCACAGGAAAGTCACAAATGAAGATATAAAAATTCTGCTATACTGTGAAATACAGAGAGGTTTATCTGGCGGTAACCATTATTGCGTGAACTCAGTTGGCAAGGGTTTGAATGTAACAGATTTTTGTTGATATGTTTATATAATAACAGGTTTTGCAAATTTACTGATAGTACACCTGTTATTTAATGTGACTGATGACTCAAAAGATTGCCATGGGACTTAGCAGTGTAAGTCTTTAAGTTTAAGTCTTCTTAAAAAAGAATAGAAAAAAATGACCAAAACACTGTCGAGCTCACATAATTCTACAATTGAAAATTTTAGTGAGCACTCCTTCCATTTTGCTTTGTTAAAGATTTACTTACCATAAATTGGCACACTGAATTTGTAAATTGTAATTTATATATTTTATCTGTTTTATCTATGTATAAATTCATGATTGGCATATTAACACACTGATGCAGTCAAGTTAGAAACAGCTCTCAGCAGAGTATTTAGTCTGGGTTAATGGTTAAGGTGATTGTCTAATGGGTGCTAGATGAGACCACTTTTCCCAATATCACACTCAGCCAATGAGCAGCTTTGTTCTCTTGTATTGAAATGAGAGGCACAAAGGCAAGCAAGGACTGTGAAGGACACAGTCTTTGGACAAGGAGGAGGAAGAGGAGAAAGAGCCAAGAAAGAGCCACAAGAAAGATTCAACACTATCATTTCACATTAAGGTGAAATCTACGTGCCATGCTTGCACTCCATACAGTGGCAAAAATACAAGCAGAAGTTTTTTGTATAAGCTATTGACCTTATTCCTAGCCTCCATGATACCTTGCGTGAATTATGGGCCCGACTTCTGTCACGTCAGTACACAAATCCTCTTTCTCAGAGCGATTTGGAAAACCTGGGAACACCACCTGTTACATTTCAGACGATATATTGCGATCATACCTCTGCCTTCTGTTATCGAGGGATGGGAAGACGACCTGAAGAAGTGGCCTCAGATAACGTACACTAGCATATTTAGCTAACGTTACTTTATTGACTCCATTGCTACGGACAGTGAAGCAAGGAAAAGCTCAGTAACGTTACTTCCACAGTAATAAGGTGTTTTTTTTAAAGGAGGTGAGACACAACCTTCTCTACCTTAAAGCAGACAGAGCCTTAAAGTCCAACATCACAGGGTCTGGGTTTTAGTTTCAACGTCAGGTGAAATACAAATGGCTCGGTGCTCATGTGTTGCAGGGCAGGGTGATCTTGCAGCCACGCAGCTGCAACACTGTGGAAAGTAAGATGTTCGGATAGTTTTATTAACTTTTTTCAATGCGTTTTGTAATGACAGTTACAGACGTAGCCCGACAACGAATTTGGATGTGGTCACAGGAACACATAATCTCATTTTGTTTTGGCTGCATGTTCAAAACACTGTTGTTGAAGCCACAAATTTAACTTAGCTTAGTCTGGCTGCTACTGTACCATCGCAAACAGCGCAGCAAGTACCAGAGCTCGGCAAGGACATTTAGAAAATAACTGTTACTTCAGTTAAATATCTGTTGAATATGTTGCTGAAGTGAAGGTGAATTATTTTAGAAAGGACCGCTGTTGTCCTCCAGCCACCATGGTTAGCCACTAGGACTAACCTGTGTTAATGGGACTAACTAGCTTCCCGCTATCACAACGGAAGTTATTCCCATAATCATAGATAAAGGATAGAGATCATTGTGTGAGCGCTGTAGTGGTTTTTACTTTCTTTGTCTTTGAGGCTTTCAAACCAGAATTCAGTGTGAATTGCTATTCTGTGCTATCCAGGCCCTAACAAAAAGTGAATAGACACAGAAGCACACAGAAGGGCAGAGCACCTTCCTTGAAGGCAGAACACCTTCCTTTATCTAAGTAGCCCGTGTAACAAACTGCTGCTAGAATGGAATGCTAACATGAGTATGGTGCAGAAATCAATTTAGATGTTATTCCCATGACAGTGCCTGGCTAAGACTGTCCAGGGTATTTCTATTTTGTATTACCTTCCCCATCTTGTTTTTCCCCAAGCTATCATCCCAAATAGAATGGTGTCTGTGTCTCAAGGCGATGTCCATTGATCCACATTGGAAGTGAGATACTACTGCCTGAACCATCAGCACAATGCATTTTATTTGTCAGGCCACATTGATGAGTGTAAATGGACAGATACACCATACAAAAAGTCCTGCTGTAACACATGGCTGTGTTAACACTGGCTGTGATAGTATGCGTCACAATGCTTTCTTAAGGACTGCAAATTACTAATGTCAGCCGATATATGTGAGCTGTTCCCTCTTACTATATTGGATGTTCACAGGTATGAAAACAACCAATTAGGATAACATGAATGTTTATGTTAGGTTTCACATTCTATGTACACATACATAAAGCTAATTATGAATAATAATCATGTTCACTGAAAATGATTTGTTCATGTTTAATATAAAAAATAATTTATAGAATCTTAATTTCTGAAGTATTTTGTACTCAAAAACATCAAAACTTGCCATGTTGCCATGGACTCACCATTTAAAAAAGACTTAAAAGCTACGCAATTTAGCATCAAAATGGTCTTTAGGCTGCACTGACTCAAACCGGGGTTAAGTCTCTAGAAGGAGTTCAGCACCTGCAAACAACTAAAAAATTATACTTTGTGACTTTGAGTATACCTAGGGCATCAAAAATGCTTCAGTAAAAAGAAGGAAGGAGGTAACATACAGAAGACGCAGGAATTTTGCAACCTGCAAAACGTGAAGCACACCACACTGCACTTTAGGGCCCTTGGTGGACACAAAAGAGAGTTGTGCGGTGTGTTTTTTAAAATTGTTGCTAGGCAACAATACGAGAAAACAACTTACCCAAAATCTGCGAAAAGTGCCACACTAATTTTCCTCCTGGTCTGCTGTTTCTTGTTCAAATTGTGGTAATTACGGCTTGTAAAGTCATATAGCTCCCGGTATCCAGAAACAGCCAGCACAAGTTTCCCCTCCATAAACGCTGTTTCCCAGAAACTGTTAACTTTGTTGTCACCTCAACAGGAACACATCTCAATTTATCCGATTGCACAGTAAGAAAAAATGCAAATGACGTGACGAGTTAAAATTTTTTCAACTTGAGGCGTTCAGAGCGCTCCTCCAAGAACACGAGGTGCTCAGAGTGTCTAAAACGTGAGGCACTCAAACCGCTTACTGCCCATAGAAAAAAAACTGGAAAAAGACGCCTCTGACTGCAAAAAACACTCTCTGTCTGATCGGCCCCTAAGTCCATGTGAGATTATCTTAAGTGCATGTCTAAAGTGCATAATTTATCAAGTCCACGATTAGTGTGATAATGGAACAGTTCACCCAAAAATGAAATTTCAGTCATCACCTACTCGCCCCCATGCCAATGGAAAGTTGTGTGAAGTTTCCAAGTCCACAAAACATTTCTGGAGCTTCACAATAAAACAATGATGGAGCATTCTGGTAAACATCTGAAGTAGATGGGGGTGAGTAGATAATGAAAGAATTTTCATTTTTCTGTGAAATATTCCTTTAAGTTTAGGAGGATTGTTTAGGGCTCATGCTGGATTTTAAAACATGTATTCCCACTGTTGTCTACTCAATTGATCCCTGGATGAGAGCTTCATATGTTTGCGACATGTAGAATACACATTTACAAAAATAAAACAACAAGAGATCAAATAAAATACACATATATAGTATAAATATTTTTAAAAATAGTTGCATTTAACAACAGAAGTCATATAGTCGGGCATGTGCACTTGCAGAACATGGGAACAGGGTGAGGGAATCACCCTAAACATAACATGAAATGCACTCATATGTCATATGTAGGTTGAAAGAGTTGTTGGTGTCTATCCACCTTATTCCTAGCCCCCATGATACCTTGCGTGAATTATGGGGTGTGACTTCCACAAATCCTCTTTCTTAGAAAGTAAAAAATGTAAGTATAACGTGGGAACTCCTCCTGTTACACCTCAAACGAGATACTGTGATCATACCTCTGCATTCTGTCTTCAAAGGATGGGAGGACGACCTGAAGAAGTGGCCTCAGACAACGTGCACTAGCATATTTAACTACTTCATTGACTCTGTGGCTACAGACGGTGAAGCAATGAAAAGCTCTGAGGCGTATCAGTAACGTTACTTCCACAGTCGTAAGGTCAGTTGCGTTTTTAAAAGGAGGTGAGACACAAGCTTCTAACTTAAAGCAGACATAGAGCCTAGTCAGAGCCTTAAAGTCCAACATCACAGGACCTGGGTATTAGCTTCAACATCAGGTGAAATACAAATGAGTGTAGGGTGATCTTGCAGCCACGCAGCTGCAATGCTGTGGAAATTAAAATGTTCCAATGGTTTCATTAACATTTTTCAGTGTGTTTTGTAATGAGTTATACATAGCCCAACCACAGATTTGGATGTGGGGCATCCTGTGTTGGCTTTTGCCGACAAAATGAAATGAGCACTCATACAGCGTTTTGGGTGGTCTCCTTTGGATTCCTCGTCTGTAGGTAGGCGATGGAAACTGCACCGTTGGTCACAGGAACAATCTCTTTTTGTTTTGGGTGCATGGTCAAAACACTTTTGAAGCCACAAATTTATCTTTGTCTGTCTGTTAGTAGACTTGTCCAGGGTGTACCCCGCCTCTCGCCCGATGTCAACTGGGATAGGCTCCAGCCCCCCACGACCCTGCATAGGATAAGCGGTGATAGATAATGGATGGGTGGATGGACGTCTGTTAGTACAACCACGAACAGCACAACAAGTACCAGAGCTCCACAAAGACATTTTAGAAAATAACTGTTACTTCAGTTACATATCTTCAGTTAAATAAATTGAAGGCAAATTACTTTAGAGGACCGCTGTTGTCCAGCAGCCACAATAGTTAGCCACTGGGACTAACAAGTTTACCTCTACTTCTGCTATCACTCCGGAAGTTACACCCATAATAATTTCTACCATATGTGCCCTCGAGAGTAAGGTGGATAATCATTCCTTCTGGCTGTGAAGTGAGCCTTCATTACACGACTACACAGCAAGAATAGGAGGACAAAATCCACAGCCCTCATTAAGAGTTAGAAAATCATGTGGTATCTTCCAAACATTAGTTTTTTTTAGTTCACTATCAAATTTACTTTTGAATAGTTCTACTATGAGTTTTTTATAACTGATGATACTTTTAGAGCTTAATGAGATATAAAACATAAGATGTCAAAATACTGAGCCGTAATAAATTTGTCTCACCACATAGTACAGATACTACTGAGTCACGTGCCTCTCGTCCTACAAATTGATTTCAAAAAAGTTGTTTAAAACATAAACAATGGGATAATTGGCTAATCTTTTGTGACATATACTCAAGTGAAAACAGTAGGCTACAAAGACAAGATTGTTAATGTTTTACCTCATCAATTTCATTGATTTTTGAAAATATATGCTTATTCTGAATTTGATGTCAGCAAAATGTTTCAAACAAGTTGGGACAATACGTGGAAACAAAAGACTGGGGAAGTTGTGGAATGCTCAAAAAACACCTGTTTGGAATGTTTAGGTAACAGGTTAATTGGTAACAGGTGATAGTATCATTAATCACGTTTTACACAGCGTGACAATTTTTTGGGAATCGAGGTCTGAAATCAACATCATTAATCATCCTGGTCAAGACAGAACAGCAGGAAATGTTATTCGATTAGAATCCGTATTTCTCACATATCAGCAACGTGTACAACAGAACAGAATGCATTCTCGAGCCATCATGCCACAATTCTTTCTTTACCTATACGTCCACAGGTTCTTCATTTTCAAATTCTTCATTAATCTAGAAAAAACGTCCATTAACAGACATTAAACTGTACAGTTTATTTACAAAATAAATGTTTTTTTTAATGTATGTATGTAATGTATTTTTTAAATAATTTCATTTTTCCACTTTTAAAAAATGTTTGATTTTGAATCATTTAACCCTTTGAATTGTTAATTTTGTTGCACCGACATTACCAATACAATAACAAATTAAATGTTATTTTAAAAATAGTTTTATTTTTCCATCTTTTCGAAGCTTTTGATGCTACCACAGAGCCTTTGGAGAACCACTCAATGTATATGAAATTATTTTTTGAAATGAAATTTTTCCTCTCACACCTCAAATTGAGACGAGGCAAAGCAGAAGTAAATTAATGCCCTTTGCTCAAAGAATAACAAATTCAAATGTTAAAAGCATTGTTTTATAATTCTAACTGCTGCTCTCCTCTGCTGTTACCTGAAATGGAACAATACTTTTGTCCTCACGATACCAATTCATTGTGGCTGAATGAGCTGTTTGCCTCTACTTGTATAAACATATTACCGTGGAGAAACAAACCTAAACCGTGTCTCTCTGGAGAGAAAACTATGGTGTAAGACTGTTCCAACTCTATTTAAATGTTGAAATTGTATATTTCTTTATGTTTCAAATTTCAATTATTTGTTGTGACAATACTGTGCTGAAGGTCTGGTTAGATTTAGGCACAATAGATACTTGGTTAAGGGTTAGGAAATTATCATGTTTTTCCTTAAAATACCTTGTTTTGTTGCCACAAACACAGCTGGAAACTCTACCGAGTTGTTGAAAATATCCACTTTTGGTGCCACAAAGACAATTACAAAATGTCCCAACAGTTGCTTAAATGACCAGGTGGGTTGGATGTTTGAAGTAGTGAAGTCAAGTAGTGGTCTCTTTCTCACTCACTGAAAGCGGTGACCAAAACTTTGTAGATCTGGTCCACATACTGGCTAACGGAACCAACTTACTCTCCTTTCTCATAGCAGCTATGAGAAAGGAGAGTAAGGAGCTTTCAACATGGACAGTAGTGATTTTCACATCTGTCATACTTTTTCTGTGCCTAGGTGTCAGCCATGTTTGTTTCTAACAAAACTAAATGGTTCTTTATGCTATCTTTAACTATGACTTTCTTGACTTGCAACATTATCTTTTAAATATTTTATGTGTAATTCATGGCACAGGAATGGAAATGTCATGACTACTACAACTATTTGTTTCTATACCTTTCATATTTTTTCCAAAATAAGGTCAGAGGGATACCAAAAGCAGCAGGGCTTCTCTATTTGAAACATCCAGAATGCTAAACAAAGAGTCCCTTCTTTGTCTTTGTCCCTCGTGGATCTTTTATGGAGGAATACTTGACAGCTGTCTGGGTAGATGCAGTCAAATAGACGTGTTAATATTTTCTCATATAGTTAAATTTTCCAAGTAAACTTGTACTACTTTCCAGAGATGGGAGTAGGTCACACATACAAGTCAGAAGTGAGTCTCAAGTCTTGGTGAAAATCAAGCAAGTCAAGATGAATCCCTGCTATGAGTCAAGCAAGTCAAGTTAAGTCATTACTTGGGTCAAGCAAGTCACAAGTCAAATCATACAAAATTCTGATGATCTCTCATAGATTTTAAATTAGTTAAAAGAAAGCAGCAACTGCTTACATCTTATAAATCTTTCTGATATTTGGCATATTGTGGCAATCAACATGGTGACTTACTACTGTGAGGTACCTCTCCTATAAACAAACAAAACAAACATATTACTAAGACCAAATCACAGATATACAGTATATAAACCAAAACCACGGAAACTGTCAGCAGAAAACTGGATTAAGTCACCAACTTGGAAAACTGTATTGAGTGTGTTGATCTGAAATTATAATATAGCCATTTGTTATAGTTACCTCCGCCAGGAAAGTCATGTTTTCACCCGTGTCCATTTGTTGGTTGGTGTGTTTGTTTGTTTGTCACCAGGATTACGCAAAAACTACGAAATGGATGGAAACTTGGTGGAAGGGTGGGGCATGGGCCAAGGAAGAACCCGGCACCGATCCGGGTAAAGGGACGGATCCAGGAATTTTTAATCTCTTTTTCTAACATTGCGAGATAGGGCATTTTTCGACATTTTCATTAATTTGCAAAAACTTTAACCTGCTGAGTATAGTCCATTTAACACTGATATGAATTATTTAAATACAGCTCTTTTCCATAGAAGCTACAGTAGTAATGATCTCGATCCGCACCAAAATCTGTGATGTTCGTTTGCACATACCTTTAAAACTATTGAAGAGACATATAAACTGTTCCTTACTGAATCCCTATTAACTTAGCTACACATTGGTGGTAGTTGCAGGTTTCTAGCACTGTTTGTTACCGTACAGCAGCCAGGAAAAGACTACTCCCCTATGAAAACACGTTTAAATCTGCTAGATCCGCACTAAATTGTACACACTCATAGATACCAGCCCTCTAAATATCCCTGATATTTTATTATCAACATCCATGCATTATCCAGGGAATAATGCATGGATGTTGGGCTTTTGGGCCTTGGTGCCGTTCTAGTTTGTAATATGACAGTGACCATGACGCATGATAAGCATATACTAACTACTACAACAGCACAATGATTTTAACAGACTATTCAAATTAATGGTATATTAAAGAGGCATTTAAAACACCAGAAAAATAAGTGGCATGTCATTAGCATCATTTAGCCATGAGCAAGTAACTGGTTATACGACCCAAAATCAGTCCCACCATTGTCTTTACATTATGATATGTCTTCTCAATAAAATGCATTATGGATTTGAAGCCATGTCTAACATAGCTGAAAGGCCCCATATCATGAAAATGCATTTTTATTGTGTGTTTTTTTAAAATAAACTTGCAGGTGTAAAATAAAAGCTGTTAAAATCTGAAGTCGCTTACTACTGCTGTTCCTCTACCCCCCTCACTGCAAGATTTACAGCTAGTAAACAGTTTACGAGCTAGTAAGAATTTTAGCCGGTTTCTACCTGGAAACAGGATAACGAATAGTCATTGAGCTAAAAACATCTCATAAGCCGACCCCCTCAATGTCCGCTTCTTCCCACAGTTCCCAGAAAAGTGATTGAGACAAGTGTGGAGAGTGTAGCAATGTGACGGAGAACTGGCCATGAAAAGTGTTTTATTCCTGGCTGCAGTGCTTCATCCAGACTGCACAGCCTTCCAAAGGAGAAAAATATTGCAGAGAGATGGATGGATCTTATTTTTGGAGATTTGCCTCAACCCCAAGTGTTGTAGCTGCAGTGTGCAGGCTACTAGCGGAGTGGGTGAGTGAGTGAGTGAGTGAGTGAGTGAGTGAGTGAGTGAGTGAGTGAGTGAGTGAGTGAGTGAGTGAGAGTGAGAGAGTCGCGGTGTTTATCTTAGCCAATCAGAACTTTTGCTCGTGAAAAGAAGGCGGTTACTTCCCATATAGCACACATGAAAAATGCTGGAGGGTAGGACAAAATGGTAGAAACTTTCATCATGGCATTTTAAACTGAGCATTTGTCTTTACATTGGAGGAGGTTACTTGGTTAGTTAGGGTGGGCTTGAAACACTTCTGATTACCAACTAAACATACTTACCAATTGCACCACAGAGACTGCAATTTAGTAGGTGTGGCTTAGGTTTTCAAACTATGCCCATCTACATTTGTAATTAACTTTGAGGAGTGGGGTATGAGTTAGTTATGAATTTGTCAGGGCTTTTTGAAAAATAAATATTTTTTATATGTTTTTACTGCAACAAAAAATTAAAATAATAACCTATTTATGAGGTAGAATTAACCAACCATTCCAGCTGATATAAACCAACATTTGGATAGAATATTCAACCAATATACTGTATGTAGTAGAATTAATCCAGCATTGTAATCAATATGAACTCGTGTTTGGATTGAATATTCAGCCCATCTTTTTGGGTTAAAAAAACAACCCATCTTGCTGTTAGATTAACCCAGCGTGTGGTAGGTCCAATAGTCCACCACTGTGGTTGAAAACTACCCAGATTGGGTTATTTTTAACCCTGCATTTTTTAGGGTGCAGCCAAATCTGACTGTGTTTGGTAGGAACAGACAGAAGCTCAATTGCATAAGTGTTTAATAGACACACATAAACGGTACACTTATGAGTGTCAGTGGCAAGATATGGGACCATTAAACTTAACATTAGCTTCTAGCCAGCCAACAAGTTAGCTAAATAGAGATTCACCTATGTGGGTTTTGTAGTGACAACTTTGCATACTACTGTTTTCTTCTTACTACCATCACTGACAAGATAATCCAATCCAAATTTTATTATTTTGGGACTAACCCCCTCCATGATAGCTGCCTTAACACACTCCCAGATGTCAGGGAGGGCGGGTGACACAAATGCCGCTTGTGGGGGTTTTGACGGGCCGTAAAACCCCTCGTGAAGACGGCTCACCGGCCTGGGGAAGCAGTGGTGGCAGCGACTTCATCACAAGCGGAAAGTCTGGGCGCACGGAAGTTGGCACTGCACTCCCACAGAGGACACCGAAGAGATGTTGTGTGATCCCATCGCTGCTGCCGTCTCACTCTGGGAAGTACCCGGCACTCAATGCAGGACAGTGGCTGCTGAACGCCATCCTCCACATGATCCCGGCCGAAGCACTCGAAGCAGTATTCGTGCGGATCTGTCCAGTGGGCAAACTCGCCGATCGCTGAAGAGAAAAAGGATAACTTATGGCAGTTTAACAGCCTTATATACACTCGTATTCAAGTAGGCACGTCCTGTAGGCCGGCTACGTACATGCAAATTTCAATGGGCGAATACAAGATTGTGATTGGAGGAGAGTAATACTCATGAGTCCAGTGGAGGGCGGAGCCTGTGTGAGATAGAACACCAATAGGCCTTTGAATACATAACATCTGTAAGTGACATGAAGCTGTCAAAATGCAAACTGACAAACTCAAGAGAGGCATACAATACAGTATATTAAGGCATAATATAAAGGTGGGTTATTTTTGTTCATAAAAGGCAGTCATACTCACTTTACCAGTGTTGTGGCTATACGTGGATGAGATAAATCTAGCAAATATTTCACTTGATGGTTTCATTTTTTCCTATTCCTGACTCAAAGACATTGATACACACTTGCAAAATTAGTTTTGATGTATTTGCATGTGCCAAAACAAGTATCATAATGTTCTCAGTCCTTGTGTCTTAGTGATGGTCAATGGGATGCACATTTCAACTCTGACTGACCGCCTACCTATTAGAGCGTGCATCAAGATAATATAAAATGCACTTACAGCAGCAACAACCATGCTTCACTGAAGCCAACTAGTACATATGAAGACAGTTCTGTGTGTTTTATATGGAGCACTTTTCAATATAGCAAAGCTTTAATGTGAAAGGTTCAACTACCATGAAACTGTGATCCCCAGATACAGTTCACTGCCGGCTGGTACAGGGCCCCCTGCTACCACTCTCATTTCATATAACACTGGCACTCCATTCTCCTGAACTGCTCAGAGCAAAACTATTAAAACTCACTCTGCAAATGAACAACTTAGTAAATGAATGCCTGGACTGTCTCATCGATTAAACAGCATAGTCTTTCTCCTATGATTCATAGGTAGGGTGTGTGCACTCAGCCACATAATCTCTCTTTTTCATGCCAGCACCTCCAGAATTGCCTTCTACACACAAATAATGACAACTGCAGCAAAGCTCTGCAATTTGCTCTATGCTTAATAGCAATATATTGATATTACACAGGCTACATTAGGGACAATTAAATTCCACCCTTTAAGAATTTCAATCTTGAGGGATGTAAGGTCTAGTCTCATGTCATGTTGAGATGAAAGAAGTTACGTTTTGTTTAAAATGTCAAGCTTCGCCTCATGGCTCAACAACAGCCAAGGACCGTTACATTTTCTCTCTCACATCAGAGAAATTGTTGTGGACTTTCAACATAGTGAAGTTAATTAAAACTTATAAAACCAGGCAAAGTTAAAATGTTAAGATGCATTGTTTTTACAAAGTGGTTATCAAGTTTATCTGCTAATAAGCAACTTGAACTAGTTAATGTTATGCAATTAACATTTAATTGATAGCAGAGTAGAGCAGCAGTTCACGACTCAAATTCTTGCAATGTTCAAATTTGATAATTTTCAATAGACATGGTATTCTTCCAGCCAAAGCATTGACTGACTTCTGCTTTGTTTGGAGTGATGCTTGAATGTCTTCATGGTGGTGAGCATTATTCATATTAAATGGTTTTATTCAACTTTTAACTGCAGAGTTGAATAATAAGCTTAAACCATAAGCTTCACCAAGCAGTTGGGAAAATAAAAGTATTTCAAACAGAACATTGAATTTTGTTATTGTATAGATATTTGGTGTTCATCCCACCATGGCCATATGATTTACACTGAGTGGTGCTACAAAGGCTCTGTGGTATTCAAAGGGCTGAAATAATTTTACTGCTTTTCAAATATGTCTGTTTAAATGGTTGAATTACCACTTGAATTGACTGTTGCAGATTCACATATGCAGGAAATAATCAAAAAAAAAGTGTAAAATTTTTACACTTCATCAAAAGCTTCAGGAAGTTGGGAATGTAACAGGAGAGGTGCCAAAAACACTAGAAATGGGTTGGAACCAAATGCACACGCTGACATGAAACTGATAAGGTGTAGTGATGTTTATTAACATAAAAAACACAAGGCTTACTGGATGTCCAGTCAGGCAGAGGTCAAAACCAGAAATCAGTCCAAAAAGGCAACCAAATCCAAAAGGGTGAAAGCGATAAATCCACAGTCCAGTAAATAGGCAATGTTCAGAACCAGTAAGGCAAAAAACTCAAAGTAATGTGACAAACTGGCAAAGAAAGAGGGGAGCACACCGACTTAAATACACAAGGAAGGAAAGGTTTACAAGACACAGGTGAAACACATGAGGGTAATCACAAGAGGTGGGGAAACAAACAAGGATAGGAAGTGTAAAGTAACACAAGACATGAGGAGCAAACCTTCAAAATAAAAGGAAATAACGCAACAAAATCCTAAATCATGGAAGGGAAAATAAACATATTTTTTAAAATAACATGTATAACATTTAATTGTAGTTATGTAAATAATCGAAATAGGACAGAGTTAAAATAGGATGACGCCACAGCAAAACAAATAATTCACAGGGGTTTGTGACATTTAAAATATGTACAGTACTAATTAATGTTCGAAAATAAAATATTCAAAAAATAAAGACAAGCAGTTCCTTCATCTCTAACGATTTTCTATTCTGAGCCAAAAATCAAAAAAACTAAATAACTATTAATATCAATCCTAACCCTTCAACATTATTAACAACAGCTACTGACAGCTCATTAAAACAAAGGCTGTATCCAAATAAGCACAAAATGGCCCGCACTGATAAGTGCCAGACAACAGTGGTCTGCCTTCAGTAACCTCCCAACTATTTTATCAAACTTAATAGCCAAACAACGGCCATGTAATTTCTCTAAAGTTTTCAAAATTCAACATGAATTGGCTGTGAAATGATCAAACTGTTCCGTAGCAAATTAAAGAACTGAAAACCTTCCACCTGAACTCGCCCTGTCTTTATTACATTATTCACACTCGCCTATATTAAATTAAATCCATTTAAATAGTTGCACAAATAATTTGTGTAGCCAGGGTGAAAGAGTTTGGAGTCAAAGGCAGCATAATTAGACGGGACGATTCTAAAACCTAATACAAGATGTAATTAAGAAAATTAATAAGGTGCCAGCCCCCTTTCACTGGGTGCTCCGCCTGGTGATTAATCACAGCCCGGGCTAATTTGATTTGTGACAAGGAAAGGGATGACTTGGTAAGTCAGTTAGGAGAGCCCAGTTCGACAGCATATGACATTAATAAAACATGAATAGTCGGGGCTCAGAGAGGAACAAAAATCCACTTGCGAGCTGCATGAAGCTATGAGATTAACGAAGTCTTGGATAGATTGCCTTATGACAAAGTCACTGACAAGAGTGTGACTGTAATTTAATCAATGCCTTTGATGTTACATTATTGATCACTGAATGACTGGACTCAAAACCTTTATAAATAAGTGTTCACCAGAATATTCTCTTGTGGATGTGAAGACGAGATAAAACTACATTCCAGACATACTAGTTAAGGTACACAAAGAGCCGCCCCATGGCTCTAAAGGTCACAAACCGTTAGACATCCGTAAGCATGGAGATTAAGGTTTATCAAAGATGGTTCAGCCCTGACTATTACTATGCTGTCATTGTAATATGACACAATTCACCTTCTCCTCTCTGCAGGTGATGCTGAATGATGCTGAGTGGAGGCAAGCAATCACTAATTCATTTCTCGAGTGAATTCAATTTGATTTGTCCTATATTTGGGCCAGTAAGTGGGAGGGAATATTGTTTGTTATTGTGTTTACCCATGCAGGTACACATAATAACAGAATCAACTGTATAATATGATGCAATCCTACAGCTATGCATTAAATTATGTCTTCGAAACGCATCTGATATTTGATTTTAAGCTTCATCCCCCCTGCGTTTCACAGATAGAGGTGCTAAGGTTTATGGTAATGTTTGGGGCAATCGTACAGCATGTGGTGGTGTTACCATGCAGTATCAGATGTCCATGTTATAGTGTTTATTACATGCATACGCACCCAGAAATGCATGCAGGAGCAGCTACTTTCACATGCAATGCTTTATTAAATTTATATGCCTCACAAGGCATGGATTCGACTGCAATGAAAGCAATTATGCCTTTGCAGACCTATGTTTATGTCCACACCTATAAACACATACTGAACAGACCCTCTCCCAGGAGTACTCCCATTGTTGCCTTACCACAAGTACCCCCTTTGTTTAATCTCCAAGGTTGACAGGGTCATGGCCTCGCTCGGGAGTGTGCACATGGGGAATCAACCCTCTGAGGACTGCAGTGAGACCAGCCACAGAATGAGAAATCGTCAACAGCCATTAGAAACAAGTCCCTGAAGACCCTGGTGACTTGGGAAGTTTGTCATACACACTTACCACTGTGATCCAGTGCAGATGCTGCTAATTAAGCTGTCATAAGCAGAGAGCATTATGCACAGTAACACCAGCTCTTTATCACATATATATAGTATGTCATGTATGTGCTGAGACATGTCTATACTGTCTTGTAATTGCATATTCATAGGTATTTATAGAAGGGACATTTATCAAGGTTGAATCAAAGCCTCCTGTGATCCAGAGGAAGCGTGTTCATTAAATTACAGAAACAGAACTCTTTCATAGAATAACTGAAAATGTAAAAGAATCATTTTACTGGCCACAGTAAGATAAATTTGACATTTAGTCCATTTCTCGCTTGCCTTAAACATATTGAAGTGCACACATTGGCACCTTAGGTCAAGCTATAAAACAAAGGGTTTGCATAGGTCTTTTCTTAAGAAGAAAATTTCCCCTTATTAAAAGTCTGGAATATTTTACCTATTCCATAAAAAAATAGAGAGACAGGATTTGTTCTCTCTTAACCTGCACGCTCAGGCTTCTTTTAAACACAAGAAAATTTTTATTTAAAAAAAATTTTTTAGTTTTAGTTTTAATGGAACTATTTTAGTAATCTGGTAAATTGTAAAATATGGTGTGTCAGCTTTGCAATAGATACACAGTGCAACCAAAGCCAGACCACATCTTGCAAGTTCATTTTCTTCCACAAGGATTTCATCTAAAAAGAAAATCCACTAAAGGACAGATTTAGCCTCATCAGATAAGTTCTGGACCATACTGCAAACTGTTGGGAGTGTAATACTTCATCACCGCATGCAGTTTCATTTATAATCTACTGAAACTTTTGTAGATGGAAAATGAAACATGATTCTGCAACTGAAAACTGAGTTTTGTGCAGGTGTTGGATATAAGAAGGTATTGGAAAATGATGCTGCAGCAAAAGCCTATTTCACACAAACAGACAGTTTGTGCCTGTGTAAAATTCATCCACCTGTTATACAACCCATTTGAAATGATGTCTGTTTTAAATTAAGTAACCCATGGGCTTGCCAGAGCTTAGGGAATGAGGCAAGACGTGTGGGCTGGCTTTGACATGCTAGAAATAGTAGAACCGTTATTAAAAAATGCTGGGCATAATTAACTGTATTGACTAGACATTATAATACCTATTGTAAGTCTGTCCACATATTTTCCCTATAACGAATGGATGTAGCTGGTGGCGGAAGAGTCTAAGCTTTAGAAATACAGCACCTGGGGTTGTGAGTGGGTTTAAATAGAAGTCAGGCTATCTGGCTGAGTTGGGTCGTGCCCTGCTAGTTGTAATAGAAATGTGAATGTCCCACTGACATCTGGCCAGGGTTGCTCACGAGGGGAATATTTACTTTAGTTTGAGGGAGATCTGCAGCATCAGTCAAGCATAGTCATAGCTCTAACATTTACCCTGAGCAAACGGCACGATATGTCCTATGAATGAAAGTCAATATACCTGTCTGCTAGAGAGACGGACTGGCAGACACACATCTGATCTAGCCATGACTCAGTCCACTGCCTCCAACAGCTTCATGCAGTGATGCACAAGGTGTGCTGGCAGACACTAAAAGGTCGATATAAGTAATGACTTCTACTCATTTCAGTGCAGTGAGGAGCACTGATGCCTCAAATAAGAATGTACGAAAGTGAAAATAAACTAAACATGAGGATACATCTGTTCCACCTCGCTCAGTCTGTCTGCGAATGTGTACAGGGCTGAATGTGTCTGCCTGTGCTATCTGTCCTCCCTCCCAGATGTCGAACACCAGGGCCGCTGCTTGGCAGTGGATGCACATGCTGCCGTTGACTCTTTGGTCATCGCCGCCAGCTAAAGTCATTCGCCAGCACGGAGCTCTTCCTGGCAGCAGCTGCAGGTGCTGCCCTTACTGACGTGTACAAAGGTTCTTTCTCCTGCCACCCTGTGCATCATTATGCTGGTGGTGATGTTGGTCACCAGAATGTTGGGCTGTGACCTTGTCAGAGACTCTTACTTATTATGTTTGTTTTTCCTTGCTACCGTTTCTGAGCTGCTTCACTCAGGTTATATTTTGCTTTCACTATTTTGTTATACTCTTCACTCAGCACAGATTTTTTTTAAATGTAGAATGTATGTTTGTATCCATGTGTAACGCCACACCTATGAAAACCTTTAAGACAATAACTGTGATGGAAATAAATCTGACAACTGAAGTGCCCTTGATTGAAATATTGAACCCACCAATGTACACAAACCGGACCAAACAAGTGGGAAGGCCACTGGGAAAAAGCCATCCTAGAAATATCCAGCCTGATGTTTTTCAGCCAGAAATAGTTTATTGTAGCTACATGTCTCAAGAATTTGTACCAGGACCTCCATTTTATGAGTGTTTTGATAAATCCACATTCAATAATTTAAGATTAAATTAAGATTTATTAGTTTTTATTTATTTTAATTTATGTTTTAATGCTGTTTTTTTCTGTCAGGTTTTTTAATGAAGCCTCTAAGCATCATGTAAGTCTCTCTTAAAACCATCATACACAAGAATGTTTTCATTCCTGTGTGCTGCTGTTTGTTGTTGCTGCAAAGTGTTAGGCATCTCTTTAAAAGAATTGAATTCCTTTAAAGAAATGTCTAATAATTTCTAATAGAAGTGTTTTCTATTAATTTTTTTTTCATGGATGCTTTCACAACTTGGTTATATGAATAGTCCTGCATACTGTTCATTTACAGAAATGACCTGCTTAGCCTCTGTTCAGACAGCCTCGGGAATGTAAACAAACAGGTCTGTGCAGCTTATTTTCATGCTAGAATGCAAATGAGTTACAGTACAGTTTGTAAATGTCGCATAATATTGACTTACCCATTATACAGTAACTCTTTAGTGTTGTGAATGTTATGGTCATCGTAATTTACAAGCTTTTTAAGGAATTTTCATTCTTTTTAAAGGTGCTGGTTGTCAAATGTCTAAAATAAATTAGCATTTGCTTCTTGAATTTTTTAAAAACTACACCAACATTGGTGATCACAAGCAAACATGACAAGTTTTTCCAATAAAGCCTCAAACTCTCTCAAGGACTTTTCATTTCCTACAGTTTACATCATATAATGCCACATATCCCCCAAACCACTGGAGGTTTACCCAAGGACAACTGTTCACATGTTGACATCTGTCAGGGCAGCTGAAAACAGGGCTGACAGTCTGATCTCGTGGGCTTTTCCTACATTTACACTGCTGTGGACTACACCATTTCACACAAGCAAAGGTGTGCAGAGCTAATAATGAGTAGATGGTTTATGACTTTCCCTGTGGACCGCTTATGCCATTGCACTATAATGAGCAGTTATAGTTCCCTTGATCATGGCCCAGGTCGCCTGCCAGGCACACAACAACCAAATAAAAAGGACCCTCCTCTCGTGGGTTTAAATTACCAGCAAGGTGGATACTGCAGAATGGAATGGTAGGATTTGTGAAGAAGAGTAAAAAAAAATGAAGATAATTAGTGGTTTGTGCTGTTGAAGGAATGAGAAGTGTATGCAATTGTTTGTCACTGCCACCGGTTCTCTGGAACCATGTGGTTATTTTACTTATGTATTATCCCTCTTGGAAGGACAGTCTTAGGGCTGTTTGGAAGAAGTGGGATGCATGGCATACTAAAAAGACCAAAAACAAAAGAACATGAAGGAGGTTATACCTCCTAAAGTATACGTGCTGACAAAATAGTGTCTGATAATTATGGTAGCGTGCATTTTAATTAACAGTTTGATTTTACTGTTTTGTTTTATTAAGTTTTGAGTGTTTAACAAGAAGATCATTGAGTTACTGTCTCATCATCACTGTCACTGATGTGAAGTATATAACCTTCCATATAACCAACCTTTTACCATTTATAATCATTCATAAGTATTATTCCATTTTTTTATATAATTTATGTGTGCTATTAGAATCGGTCAAGTATGAGTTCAACTTGCGGTGTGTTCAGAGAACAGAATGTCATGTTTGTGTGCTGAGGAGGGGCTTTCCAGTCTTAACTGCTGCATCGTGCAAGTTGGCACGTACATATCGAGATTTTGAGATCGAGACTTTCCCTTTTCAGCGCAGTGACTTCGTTCTCCGTACTTAGAGAACAGAGTCTCGGACAGACTCCAACGAAGGCACACTGCTTTGAAGCTTAGGCTTTGAGGTCTTTGAGTTTTTCTTTGTTTTTATCATTTTTTTGTACAATAAACCTTTTGAACCAACCCTATCTCTGGTCTCTGTGAGCGAGGAGGACGTGTAGCCACCGAGAGGTAAGTATCAGAGCATCCACACCACGGCAACACCACTGATACACACACACACCACTTACTACTCAACACCTGGGAACATAGGCTGAATAGAGTAGAGCGTTTGAAAACAATATACCAGGGAGTTAGTTCCTGACGCAGGGAACCAGTTCCTGACGCTGGGTCT
>JBBPCS010000359.1:10813599-10829410 GCA_037974645.1 Hollardia meadi
TCTCTCTCTCTCTCTCTCTCTCTCTCTCTCTCTCTCTCTCTCTCTCTCTCTCTCTCTCTCTCTCTCTCTCTCTTTTAGCCTTTTAGCTACTGTATGATGAACATACAGTAGCAACAACTGTGAAATACATCTGTTATGTATATGTAGTCATTTTAGCAGTAGTTTAGTTTAGTTTAGTTTAGTTTTGTAATTTTAGGTTTTCAGTAATTTGCAGAATTCCAGAGAGATCAGCCAGCCGTCAAAACCTCTCAGACGAAATGAGTCTCGGTTCAGGATGTAAATGAATGATACATTACTGCTGGTTAAATAACTGACATGGAGCTTGTCCCACAGTCTTTGAAGTGTAGTCTGTACTACATATGTCAAGTGCATTTATCGTTAGCAGAGGGCTGGAGCTGTAAACAGGCCACATCATTACCAAGTTTAATTACATTTGGGTCCAAGGTCTCACTGCAGAGAGACCCAGGCATCCACACAAGGGCACACTGACAAAAACATACACACAGTTCTCCAATGCAAGAAATAGAGTGAGAAGAGGCAGAAAATGGCCTTGACTGCACTGAAACAACAAACTTTTAAACTGGCTGTTGGTAAATTGGAAACTGCAGAGCAGAGCTGCTGCTGCAAATATGAACTTTTCTTACATTTGGGGTGTTGATCCTAATCTTATGGTACGCAAGCAGAAATTTTATTTCCAGACACCATTTGGAGTTCGCTGTTGCAGCTATGATCCAATATGCATATCGAGCTAGAGATCGGAGTGCAATAGTATGAAGTCAGTCAGAGTAATACCTCAGCGTGACGCACTCACATCCCAGTGGCAGTGCTGACTCTTTTGGCAGGAACTACAGTCTGCAGATGACATCAACAGAACTGGTGGCAGCTTTGACAGTACCACGCTGTATTACACCTCGGACTTCAGCAGAGTGAAAGGTCTGGATAATGATCTGATGCGCAATGATCAGCAGCACCATGATTAGCACTGACAGCCTGATGACAAGAGTGCTGTGACTGCAAAAGCTGTGGTGAGAGACAGCAAGAAGAGTTAGATAGACACAGACAGAGTGACACAGCCAGAGAAAGTGAGAGGGAGAGGTGGAAAGAGTCTGTAAAAAGCAACAAGAATAGGTCCGATAACAAAGTCTGACATGGAGACATTTTAATCAAAGAGAAAAGGTGAGAGAAAATGTGATTTGGAGGGACATTTATGTGGTAAATGCAAATGTCCATTAAAGCAGAAAGCATTAGCTATATGGCCTTTAGTGCCAGCTAGCAAACAGCATGACATGCCCTGGTTCTTGATAATGCCACCAAAATTATTTTACCCCTCCATTTCCCTCTTTCTTTTCAACCCCTCTTCTCCTTTCCTCATCTCATACGCGCTTGCTGCGACAATATGTCATGCAATGGATATAATTGTAATAATGCAATTTGGTTTGGGGGCGGATTGAGAGAATAATTGGACTCAACCCCAACGAAGTGACAGGCTAATGATTTAGCATGGCCACTGGCTATTGTGAGAAGCGAGCGCTTTCAACGCTACTGAGCTAATTTCCTCTGATGATGGTCTTAGCACGTTGTCTTTGTGTCGGCACAGAAGAGTGCATGGCCATGAGGCGGACAGCTAGATGATGTAACCCACCCACCCAATGCCAAACAAGCACATGTCTCTTGTCTGGGAGAATCCACCCACTGTTCTCAGTTACTTCATGCACAAAATGGGCCTCATTTGAAGTAAAGATAAAGCAAATCCTGAAGCAAGACAAAGTCCATAAAAAGGCCTCATTCTTATTCACTTTCCCCTGACACATGAGCTATGTAGAAAACCAAAGAGAGACGCCAAGAGGAGGGAAAGGATTAGCATAGCCATCATAGCTAATTGCAAAGTGTTACGGTAAGGCAAGACCAGGACTTTAAATTGCTGCAGCAATTGCAGTCAGTCGTGTATGAAGAAAGATGTGAATGTGTATGACTTTGAAGTGGAAATTATTCTGGCATCATACTGTAAAAATATTCAAGTGCAATGTTTGTGATCTGTTCTGATAAAAACAGGCAATCTGCAGTCAAAGCACCTCATGGTACCGCTGTACAACTTCATTCAAAGAGAAGTTTGCATTTGAATTGAGCGCCTATCACTTCCACAACAATAACAAGGCAGCAGCGCTTTTACCAGTGACCAGTGAGTGTAGAGAAATGTCACATCTTGATACCGTTTTTGTTAGATAAGATGTGAATAAGACTTCAATACATTTTCTCCTACTTCTGCAAAGTGAAAACCACAGATAAGCTTGTTTCTCAGTCTGCGGACATGATGTGAATGCAAAGTGTGCAATGTCAAAAGAGGCTGTGGTTGTATGCATGTGTGTTTGTTGCACGGTTGTTATAATAGGGAAATCTTGCACACTTATATTAGTTGTTTTCTGACATTTTGTGCCAAAGGCAGACAAGATGACCGTTTTACAAAATATTTTTCCCACCTGTATCTCTCCATCCTCTTCCTGTTTATATACTTTGTTCTCCTCTTCTTGTCCCTGTATAGTTTGTCCTGAATCTTTCTAATTTCATCATTTCTTTCTTTTATGTCTCTCTCTTGCTCTTTGCAACCATCTGCTCTTGTGTGTTTCTCTGGCTATATTGTTGTCATGCACTGGCATGATGGCTTACTCACCATTTCACACAGAAAAGCATTACAAGAGGAGAACATAGAGAGAGGCTGGAAAGGAATGAAGGCAGACAAGAAAGGAAAAAAAACTATACCTGGCAAACATTGAATCACCGGGGCTGGGTGAGGTGAGAGCTAAAGGAAAGAGAAAAGCATTAATAAAGGTTAGCCCCAGGAAAGCCGCCCCCACATGCTCACTCCCTCTCAGCCAGAATCAATGTTCCAAAATCCCCCAAAGCCAGATCCTCTTACATCCTATCAATTATTCAACCTGCCTCTTTTGTACAACCACTCCTGTTTACAAGGACTGCCTGGCCAATTGTAAATGTTTGCATGCCCGCTGAGTCCCCATCACCTCCCAACCACACACGTTGATTACACAGTGATTTAGCTCTATTCTGCCACCCACCCCTCCGCCCCCACACCACTCACAACTGCGCTGATGGGGCATCTGTCAGGCTGGCACAGAGGCAGCCGTAGAGCCCTGAGCTCTGAGGGCAAACAAGGTAGAGCGGCATGAGAGACGCCAGTCATTGTCTGTGGAGCTTGTTGTCTGGGCTGAGGTCTGGCTGAGGGCAGATGTTCAGCAACGTTCAGGAGGCTCTGAAAATATGTGTATCATGCTCTGCAGCACCAGAGCTGGTGGACAGGAAATATAAGTGGCATTTCTCAAGACATGGCTTTAATACTGGGCGGCGTGGTGGTGCAGTGGTCAGCACTGTTGCCTCACAGCAAGAAGGTTTCTACACAGAAAGGTTTCCTTTCTGTGTAGAAAGACTTTGAATGGTCTCCCCGTGTCTGGGGTTCCCTCCGGGTGCTCCAGCTTCCTCTCCCAGTCCAAAGACATGCAAGCTAAAGCCCGTAATGTGCATGAGAGTGTGTATGGTTGTTTGTCTCTATATGTCAGCCTGTGATGAATGCAACCTGTCCAGGGTGTACCCCGCCTCTCGCCCAATGTTAGTTGGGATAGGCTCTAGCCCCCTGCAACCCTGCATAGGATGCGGTGATAGATAATGGAGCATCTGTGTCCATATAGCTCCTGTATCTCAATGGATTTTAGTCATAGAGGAACTTTGTCATTCGTTGCATAGTGCATATTCTAAGCTAAATGGGTATCTACTACTGTACGGAACAGTAAACATTGGGTATCCATTATTTATTTTCAAAGCTCACCTATCCCTAAAGGAGAGCTAAATGCTGTTGTTCCACTTGCCTCATGGCTGTGTAATGCACTCTCTTATTGAGGGTTTCCTTTACTGTTTGTTCTACATGAAACGTGTTCCTAATATCCAGATTCTGATAAATTGGTACACTGTACAGAGCACACTAATAGAATTAGAACTCTTGTAATTTCAACAGAAGTAATAATTAATTTGATAGCATACAAAACTACAGCTCCCATGAAATTTTCCAAGCATTGTAATGAGGATTTTTCTTCTGTACCATATCTACACATACTCTCATGTAATTTTTCCAGCTTCTTCACAGTATTTTCTGCTGTCTAAAAAACTGCCATCGGCCCTGTCCATAGCCAAATTAAACGATGGCAGCTTTATTATATTTTGCTATATTAGACTTAGACGCCAATCGTACTCTTGCCGATATACCAGCCTCAGGTTTTATGCATGCCAGTACGTTTGTGATTTTTTAAATTAAATCCAATGTTATTTAGAAAAATGCACCATGTGGGTACATTATAAACAGGATTCTGTACAGGGCAGGGCCATAATTTCAGCTAATGATACAGGACCCCCTTGATTTTTTTTTACTTAAGTGATACAAATTCTGAAACAAATTTCTGGTTAATTAAATAAGTTAAAACCAACTGACACACACTGAACCTGGCACTAAAGTAAAACTAAAATCATAAATACTAAATAAAAATACATATGTTTTTCTGTAGTGTTGTTCTGTAGAGCTAATAAGGTTGCAGATGCCCATTTAGATTAGAATTTAGACAGAAACCCACAAAAGCATGTTTCAGCTTTGCAGAGAGATGAATGAAAGAGCAGAGGCTAGCTCGCAAAGGGGGCAGGAGTTTGGCTTTTGATTATGCTCCAAGTACCACAACATTGTAGAAGTTGTGTGGTTTCTGCTTGTAACGATTTTAAAGTTGTAGCAGCGGGCCACAGAAGCAGTGGAACTAATGGTTTCTGTGTGTTTGATCCTCCCTTGTTCAGTCTCATCACTCTCTCCATACCTCACCTGCCAGGAAAATTTATGAGGACGCTGTTTCTCCACCCAATGTACCAGACAAGCACTATTTCTCAGGCAAACAAACCATTAGTTTGGTAAATAGAAAAGGAGCATAGCATATTTGAATAATTAATTATGAATAATGGATACATACTTAGTTGTTGTCATTGGCAAAAACACTGATATACTTACTAGTAGGCTATTTCTCTACTTAGCATAAACGTGGGCTGTTTGCCTGACAGTTGAATTCATATTTATGTGTCATCCTAATGTTTCTCTCTTGTTGCATTCTCACATGTCGGGGAGCTCACTCGTTGGCAGTAATACAGTGTGACAGTAAAGTAAATGCAATTTCTTCAAATTAGAAACAGGCTTTAAATAGCACTGTTCCGATACCATATTCAGCAGCTGAGTGCCACAGGCCACATACCACACCATGATCCCTATAGTTATATGCTGAGCAGTGACAGCAAGCAATGCTTTCCCCCCTGCAACTCATCATATTATCATGCGTGTATGTGTGTAATATTATAGCTTCAGTAGGCAAAATTAAATCTGTTACTTCTGTCGCAAGTGTGCATCACATACCACATAATGGAGATATTGTGTATGAGAATGTATATTGCTGGTGTCTGAATGGTGCCATGTACATTATCAGTGTTATTGGGCTTTTCTTGAATGCCGTACCATAAAGCTGGACTAAATTAAATTTACACACCAATATGAATTGCTTATAATGACTGTTTAGTTATTTGCGCACTCCCTATCTAAACAGGACTGCGGCACACATATAAAGTACACCAATATACAAAGAGTATATAGGTGCTCAATACAAATGGCTCAGTGGTAGCAGCATGTATGTAGCTCCTGTACCCTCCAAAACACACACACACACACACACACATGCACACTGAAGGGCTCCTCTTTATCAGTGCTGCTCACATTGGCACCGACATGTGCATTGCCAAGACTGCCAGGCTATGGCCATGCTAATGTAGCCCGTTAGTCTAACAAAGGCTCAGGTCAATGGAGCCTCCAGTGGCTAATTGCTTCAGAGAGATAAGTGAGTTTGACGACGCAGTAAGGAAAGGCTCAGCGAAAGGAAGCAGTGAGGGGGAAGATGTTAATGTCTCCCGTTCACTCCACCGTCAATATCGGCCCGTCGCAGGCCTGCTGCAAAATGAATATTAACTACACTTTTGATTGTTTACCCCCTTTTTTTGCTTGGTTTCATTGAATTTTAATGGGCTGTGTTGTGATGTTTTTGTCATATATTCTATGCTGGGTGAGAGAGTGGAGCTAATGCAATTAATCCCCACACCATCACCTAGCCAGCTGTGGTAGCCAGTAAATTCACGTGACCGTGTTTCACTAATCTAACGCACTGCACCAGAATACTGAATGAAGGGGACCGACTACATTGTGCTCTCAAGTGAGCTGAGTAAATGATAAAAGGCCTGAATACAATTAGATGATGGTGGAGTTTGAATGATGTATTTTTAAGAGCATTTGTGCACACATCTGAAGCCATTAAAGTAATTATATGTCATGGTTGATAGGATAAAGATTCGATCTGTAAAAGGAAACATTTTTGCTGAGGCTGATTTGTTCTTTCTGCTCTTTCTGAAGTGACAGTGACACGGCCAACAACTGCCTGCACCGATAATGCCAATCAGGTCTTCTTCATCAGCTAATCTCCCTCTGACTTATATTAAATCAATGTCACTTTCAAACAGCAGGGCTTGGAGCTCGTTTTCTTCTACAATGGCAAAGTGCTCTTTTCCTACAGCTGACTCAAGTTGTCGCACATCTCTCTGCCTCTGACAGACTCACTTCATCTGAAGATTACCATTCTCACTGAACATGAATCCTGAACCCATATTTCCTGGATATGGCTGGAGGCTAATACAAATTGGACTTGACAAAAGATGATGCATAAGCCAAGACAACGGTGTTTCATCCCTTTATTTCTCCCTCTCTAGGTACCGATTGTGTGAATTGCAGGGGAGCGTGATGATGGACTATTGGAGGCGTTTGGTTTGTCGACGCAAGTGGCCTCTTGAGAGCCACCCAGGCTTAACGCATAAACAAAGACATACTTAAACTACTCTTCTCACAGGCCTCCTCTCACAAACACTATAGCTATACCACATTATCTCTGTTTTTTTCTTTTAGGTAGCTCATTGTTCTTCTGTTTTCCATTCTCAATCAAACTGTCAGTCCTCTCTCATTAGCACGTTATTCTGCAGTCATGTCTTCCATGCTGTTTGTTTGCTACCGGTTACTAACCCAAGCAGAGCAAAGCAACCATTCTCCATGGGACGTTGGGAGGTTAGGACCCTGTTCAGACACATCACCTTCCAGTGAAAAGATAATTTCTTTACTGAAGAAGGTTCTTGTAAGGTCATTTCATGCAACAAATGGATTTCTTTCATTATTTTTGGAGGTAGCTGGTAAAAAGGATGTTCGAAGTGGGTTTGAGAGGTTTAAAAACGGGAACGGACTATGTATTAAACTGTGGATATTCATTTCTACCTGCTAAATTTGCATGCTGTGTAACATCTCATTAAAGGAGAATATGGTAATACAAAATCCCTCCAAGATACCTTGAGGCCTCTTAGCGAGTTCACTCGTCTTCCGTCTCATAAATTGGCAAAGGTGGAGGAGTGTTCGTCTGCTCTGCTGCAGGGCTGGCCAGCCTGCACAGCAGTGGTAAATATATGTGCGGTGCACTTTGCAGATTTCCTTGTTAAATAGCAGTGACATGTGAATCTGTCCCTGGTAAGTGTGGGTGGAACTGAAGGTGGAGCTGTAGCGTCAAACCCCAGCCACCAGGGAGCAGCACAGCGCAAATTGTCCTCAAATATTGATTTTGCTGCAGTGAGCGATGTAGGACGGAAGGAGCAAGGCGCCAGGCTCATCTGCAGAACACCAAACCTCTGGGGGAGGGAGGGAGAGGTGGGAAGAGAGGGAATTGGAAGGGGAAAGGGGGGAGAGACAGTTAGGAAAGGAAACAGAGCCCACGTATGGTTTGATGTTGCACAGCTCTGAAGACATTTGCTTTATGTTGGCTGTAATTAAGGCTTTAGGCATGTGGGTATGAGTGGGTGGGTGGGGGCTCGGCTGAAAGTTTAAATAAGTGAGTTTATGTGAATGTACATGTACTTGCTGGTGGCCGCTGAATGTCATCATATCACCACTCTAAATGGACGATTGTTGCTGAGTTGCTGCTCAAGGAAAGAGGGCATTGTGGCGTGACTGTCCTAACTTCAGTGCCGCATGGTAGGCCTAAAAATATTCCATGTCAGTTGTCCCGAGAGAAGCCCAGTGCTATCCAGGCCTCTCTGTAATGAGAGAGTGGAGCTGCCTGCCACTGGTAGCCCTGCTGTCCCCCAGCTCCCACTGGCTCAGCGCTCAGCACTGGAGCTGTAGAGGCAGCGGCTGAGCTCCCGCAGATTTATCATAGCTCACAAGGCGCGTCTGAAAGCAGAGGCTCTCATTCACAGAGGAGCGGCCCCCGGCGGGCGAATCAGAGAGGCAGACAGACACAGTTTGAGAAAGACTTTCACTTGCATGTGCATCTACGAGCGAAAGAAACATGGATTTGGAAAGAATGAGAGCAAAAAGCAGCACACTAGAACAAACAGCTGAGAAATAGAAAACCATTTTAACTGCGCCAGCTTTTGTATGATATATAATGTAGCACATGACAGAGAGATTGTGCAAGAGAGGGACAGAGCGATTCAAAGGAAATGGGGAGTGTGAGAGGTAGACTGGACAGAGATAATTGCGAGATGTAAATTGTTTGGGGCATTACTCTATTGTACACAGTGCAGAAACGATCAAGCCCTGAAGGGGGAAAAAAAAACATGTTTGCAAAGGGTTGAACTGCCATTACCAGTGGCAATTATTTCAGTATATATTATTGATGTTGAGGGGATTCAAGGAGCAATGTGTACACAAAAAGTCTGTATCTCCTACTAAGGTTATAGTGAAAAAAGACCCTTATTCATTCAAATTCAAAATTCAAATTGTCTTGTGCTTTTAAAGATTAAGACCCTGAACATTTAGAGAGAGAAAGAGAAAACAGTCTCAATAAAGTGAGAAAAAAAACCCAGCATAAAGACAACTCCGCCTCCTTGTTTGAACATTTTATGGGCCTCCTTTTAACAGTTAACATAAGAGATGTCACAGACTGAATATAATAGATCAAAGATACATAATTTTGAAGGCTGAGCTTGGAAATGTTTCTGGGCAACAAAAAAAAATGAGACAGATGTATCACACTTTGCTAGTTCATATTGTACCAAGCTGTATGTAAGCAAAGCTCAATAGTCTGAGCCATTTTTAACAAATAACTACTCAGGAATAATGGGGCGTGATATATATATATATATATATATATATATATATATATATATATATACTTCAAGTGTCTGACATTTTACAAAAAGCTCACCTTCAGATTCAAGTTACATCCACAGCAAATGATGGGAGATATCTAGAAAAACAAAACATTCCCAAATGCTTTCAACTAGTGCAAATATCTTACATGAATTTTTTATATGTTGTTATGATCCTACACTGCAATTCCTAATTAGAACTGCAAAATGACTCCTGTAAAACTGTCTTCATGGTAGTGACTTGACCCACAAGAGCAATTTGACGCTAATTTGCTATTTGCTAGTTATGAGCTGCTATCGCTTTCATTTCTCCCAAATCGTCTCCAACTGTCTCCAGTAAAAGCTCTACATGTTGACAGCAGGTCTCTTCGGTCCAGCAGTACTCTATACACAGCTTGTAATTCACATCTGACTCCCATCCACTGTTACGACAAATGCTTTGTTGAAATATATACTTTGAAATGCTTAATCAGCGAATAAAATTGTTTTGATCAATCCACTTTGTCCATTATTGGAAAAGAAAAGTCCATTTGTGTCCACATGTACCCTGGGTGTCCATGATTGTAGGCCATTGGTCACAAAAACCAGCATACTGTATATGCTTTATGTGTGGCTCCATGTAGACAAGTGTACATAGTTTGTGATGAGTACATTTTATCCCATTGTTTGGTTATGGATAGCCTGACAGCGGTCCTTTCCTTGATGATTTCCCCATTGTAAAGTAAATCATCCATCCTTTCCACATGGAGAGATTCAGGTTTCCTCGTGGCTCTGTGGCTGTCTTGCTATCGTGTGACCTAAAGGAGAAACAATACCACAGATAAGAGAAGACAATCAGCGTCAGAGAGACATGTAATTACATGAAGTGACTCTGTTTCCTGCTTCAATCTCAAGGAGGAGAATATTCCAAGACAAACCATTTGCTCTCTATTACTGGTAATCTGTCTTCTTCTCTGGATTGAAAATGTTTGTTTGCAGTCTAGCTGGCTGATTGCAGGGACCATCAGTGTCTCAACTGCTAAAGCTGAATTTCACATGTCTCGGAGGTGAAATGGTTTGTTATGTAATTGGAGATGTATAGAGCTTGTTTTCCATCAACAAACCCCATTCCATGCGCATTTATAATGAGCATATGCTCATATTAAAAAAAGCTGTTTTATACCTGAAAATGCTGTACATGTTTTACAAAGTGCAGGACATATAAAAATGGGACATGAGAAAATATGTATTTTATGGTGTGGCGTCTTTGCTGTTCCTTGTTAAGCAGTGTTCCGCTGCCTCGGTCAAACAATCTATGCTTCTTTCTACAGCACACCTACACTGTGTGGGAGTAAAACAGATGGACAGCAACAGATCATCATGGTGAGTGAGACACTGAGGTGGAGAAAGGAGGTCATTGTAGAAAGAGTGACGCAGGATGAAGAGAGAGACAGAGGGAGCGAGAGTTCAGGGCCAATGCGAAGCAGTTGCCAGGGAATCAATGTCTCATTGCAACCATCTTCAGTGACATCTGCCACCAAGTCTCCAAGTAACTGCTCACCGCTCCCAAAGCGCCTTGCAAACGCACAATTAATGTCCACTGATGTAGTGAGTCATTGGCGCCTCATTGCTCTCTCAGCTGATTGGCTCATCAGACGGGGGAAGAGACAAAACAGAGAGAAAGGGAGAGAAGAAGAAGTAGAAGAAGAAGAGAAATGGCAACATTCAACAGAATGAGGATAATTGCACCTATCAGTCCCAGAGTTGGTGTTAGGCCCAGGGTCATATTACCTGCAACTGAACCCAGCAGTTCCTTTGTTTCTCAGTCTATCCCTCTCACCAATTTAATTATGACTCTTAATTGTAAAGCCTCTGTGGAAGGCCCCAGCTATAATGCATTCTAATGAATGCGACAGATGTTGTGTTGTTATACCATCTCTCAAGCAATTACTCTTATGGCGCCTATGTTGCTTCCCTCACAACTGTTTCTGGGTTTTTTTTAAACCTGTATCTCACCTGTAAATAAACCGCACCTGCTGCGTCCCGCGACACGCGCTCCAGCACGCACATACACACACGGCAGTCGGCAGTCCCGTAAATTAACTTTCACACATCAACATCTTACAAAAGGCCATGAAGGATCCTCATTTAAATTAATTCATCTCATCTGAATAGCGTCACTTTACATGGTATCACACAGTAGCTGTGTGGGGTACACAGTGTACAGAGGTGTTTTCTCCATCAGATGTTTTGTAACCGTTGCCTGAGGAGATAGTTACAGCAGATTAACAAATAAGGCTCACTAAAGGCTTGTTTGCTGAGAAGCTCTGTATTTCCTTTATAATTTATTTATAGATGTTTGAAATTAGTGCTTAGACTACACTCATTAGTAGGCATCTCGAAGATCCAAATAACCTTTGTTCATAAGATTATTCTTAATTTCCTTGGTAAGCATTAGTGAGATCTTCCGTTTCATACACAGTCTTATGCAATATGAAAAACACCAGACACAAATCAAGGCAACATGTTTCATAGAAAAAGAAATCTATTCAAGTGAGGATCATGGTCAATTCAAGGTACATCAAGCTAGTCGGTGCTCAGTAATACATTTATTTATTCCTTCTGGACATCATGTGTTTCGCCCAAGACTTTTTTTGTTAACACAGTTATGATTGCTGAACTGGCTCACTAATTAGAAGTTATCAAAGACTGTGCAATAATTTGAGTTGACTAAACATACATCTAGGTGACACTGCAAGCCCTTGACAACAGCACAAGCAACATATGGAAGGAAATAAGCAGCATGTGTTTGGTGGCATATGTGTAGAAGTGCACGCACTTGTTCAGTGTCAGTAATTACACTTAAAGACACAAAGAGAGAGAGACGGGCGTGCAAACAGGCCTGGACTTGCATGTGTATAGAACATTTGAACACAGACAGGTATTCTTCTCACCTTGGTGGTTTTGACTTTGTTGCCAGTGCTGCAGGACCAGCCAGTCAGGTCAGGCAGGACCTTACACTCCTCTCCGTCCATACACGGCTGCATGTGGCACCACCATTTCTGGGCTACAATAGAAGCTGGAGGGTCACATGGAGGTTTCGAAGAAAAGAAAGACAGCAGGTTACTAAATGGACATTACGATAGAATGGCAAAAGGCAAGAATACGGCACAACACAAACCCACCATTACCTCCACAATAATCTAATAATAACTTTAATAGTGCTATTATTTCAGAACGACCAAAAGAACTGTAGCGCCTGCAGCATATTTTTTACAGTGTAAATGTCACATGCTCTGTCCATGGTGCTGATCCTGCTGCTGCAACTACAGCACCATGAACAGTACTTGTGACAAAAACTCTGCTCACACCTCCAGTAGTCTCTGAGCAGTCTTTTTTTATCTGTAATATAATTACTGTGATTTTCACAGGAGCTAAAATGTATAGCACTTAGCCCTTTTTTTCATTTTAATCAGATTAATGTAATCCCTCAACATGGGATATTAAAGCCTGTGCAGAGCGGGTGAGTCTGGAATCGGCAAGAAAAAATAAAGTAGACAGAACAGAGGAAATGTGACACAAGATTTTACACATAGTCCTATCTGTATATAACCAACCCGATGTGGCTGACCTGTGAATATGTGTGTATTTCTGCATTTGTGCAAATCTATGAGTCACTTTTTATCATTTAAATGAATCACAACTCTCCTATTGTTTCTGGTATAATGCGTAAAACACTAGGCATATTTAGACAGTGAGCCATTGAATATTATTCCTATTGCGTAATACAAAACGGGATTATGATGAAGCAATGCTATCAATTAAAACAGTGTGCTCTCACATATTGGACACTAATATTTATGACACATTGTATGATTATGCAGAAATGAAAGTGCTCTCTGTCATATCGCCATACAATTTTGTTAAAAACAACTGTGTCGTTTGTTTTTTTTTAAATAAGTGATGATTTGCTATATATCTCTGTGCAAGATGATGGTTAAAACACAGCTTGAGTTTTCTCTTGTCTTAGCTGCTGACAATCAAATTTGTCAGATAATCTGACCCACAGTCTAGAAAAGAGACAGCCTGACAGCCAAGAATAACAAAATTCCACCTCTCCTAACTTATCCTCCATACATCCTTCTGCCTCGGGTGTGGAGGCAGGGAGGGATAAAAGAGTGCACCAATTTTTCCAACTTCATTAAACTGATGCCTTGATTGTTTTTGGAAAGGAATTTTGATCTTTAGTGACTATTGTTTCCAAAAAAGACAGGAGACGTGGTGGCAGAAAAATGGGCTTTCTGCTGCATAATGCAAAAGAACACAGACAAATCCTCTCAAGTATCATGAAGAAAACACTGTAACTGCGAGAAAGAGTGGGAGGGAGCGGGAGGGAGAAGACAAGGCTGAATAATAGGTGTTCACCAAGAAAACATCTTTGTTGCGTGGAAATGAGCAGCGAGGGGAACTGAGAGAGGCAGAGACAGAATGCTGGGGAGGGAAGAGGCTGTTTAAGAATGACTATCACCGAGTCCAAGGGAGAAAGGAGCCGATTAAACAAAGGGAACAGAGAGAAGGTGAGTAACAAACTGAAGCAGAGTGGAAAATAGGCAGCACAAATGCGACGACAGAGAACACTCATAGGGAGAAGACGAAAGATCCAAGTTACCAAGTCAACACAAAAAACTCTCACAGCTATCACGGGGCGTAATGTTGAACACGCCGTTATGATGCATGGGCTCAGTGGCAGTAAGCGATTCTAAAAACTAATGGCTATGTAATGCTCGTTAATGTGGCCATTATGATGTTGACGATGCTATACTGGAAGGGCGGGCCAGGCATGACACACAAGCACCTTCCTGTCGGGTCAGAGAATTAACAGACCAGTGATGGTCCGGTACGAGGCCTGTGATGTCATGTCGGACAGCACTCACAGACAGGTGTCAACAGGTCAATGATGAAGCATATGATGTGTGTGTGTGTGTGTGTGTGTGCGTGCGTGTGTTCTGAGATCATCATCTATGACACCATATTTTCATCTGTGCCCTTCTGACGGGTAAGCTACTGTGCATACGGAACACAAAAGTCTCTTATTGCAATGGAAGCATAACATTTGATTTCCTTTGTCCAAAGACCACATAAGCCAGCACATCTAGAGCTCTCTAATTAACATATTATATCTTGTAATATGTTGTAATCCATAAAAAAAAACAAAGTGCAAAAACAAAACGTTGTCACAACCTGGTTATTTTCCCCTCACCTCTACTCCACTCTGCCAGTCAACCACGCCCACCTCATCAGCGCAATCCCACTCACCTGGTTTCTCAGCTGCTACTCATCTGCAATCACCAGCCTTATAGTCTCCTGCCTCTCACGCACTCTTTGCCAGATTGTTCTTGGACCTCGATGCAAGACTCTCCAGCGATTACCTTTGGACTGATCTCCCGTTGCCGACCCTGCCTGCCTCTGACTCTCCCATCTCGTCTCTGCCCTGGAAAATACAACAGCCTTCTGTCCCCTGATCACCACAGGGACTCTGTTCAGATTATCGCCGCTGTTTTCGCTGGTGACTCCGGCTTCCTGAATCAACGTTATACTGCTAAGGCTGTTGTTAGCATTATCAATAAAAGTCATTACCAAATCTACCTGTGGTGTGTTGTGCTGCAACTGGGTCCTACCACTACCCGTTACAAACGTTCTGGTTTCAAGCCTAACGTATAATCCCCTTTAGAACCGCAACTTGTCATTGTTGCACTTTAAAATGTCACGTTCATTAGTGAGCTTTAGAGGTGCTAGTAGTTGGCTCTTAACTTTACTCAGAGCCAGTCTCCAGTCATAATGCTAAGCTACAGTATGCTAACCAGCTGCTGGCTGTAGCTTCACATTTACTATAGAGTCACGAGAGAGATCGATCTTCTAATCTGTCACAAACAAAACATCATATTTTCAAAAGCACTGAACTATTTATCCATTTACTGCTTCATCTCATTAACACTTTGTCATAACTTATATAAACAAGACATTCATTTTTACAGTCTCAACGGCTCTCTAAGAGCGGGAAAATACTTAAAAGGAAGTATTAGCTCTGTTACCTTTAACATTAACAGCATCGTTTTCCATGCACTCACATCCTTGTAAATGTTTTTACCTGTACATTCAACAAGTGTGAAAATTAATCACTGCCAAGCACTAAAAATGGAATGCTTCTCCAGGAAAAATGCACATACATTGTGTATCTCTCAGGCTACCTACTCTAATTGCATCTCATTAAAAGTCTACATTTATATTCCCAAAAGGTGTGCATGCTAATAAAGAGGTTTACAGCTCAGGCATACATTTCATCACAGTTACAATAAGCTCATTACAATGGAATCTGCACTCAAAATGGCTCCCTTCTCTCTCAAACTTTGCGGTCTCGGCTGAGGGCAAACGTCTAGACCAGACCTGGGCATTGTACGGCCCCCGGGCCACATCCGGCCCTTTGGCCGGCCCTTACCGGCCCACGTGAGGTCAATGGGAAATTAGGAATTAAACGTAAATAAGTGTACATCATGCACGCAATACAACTGTA
>JBBPCS010000359.1:10837288-10859867 GCA_037974645.1 Hollardia meadi
TAATGCAGACATAGGTTGCAGGGACTACTAGAATCATCATACTGGTGTGATTGTATGCATCAAAGGGTTAAATTGTGAATTTATGAAGTGCTTTAGAGGAGATTTAAAAATATTGCCATATATATTGTGTATCGCGATATAACCTAAAAATATTGCGCTATTATTTATAGGCCATATCGCCCAGCCCTAGTGCGCACATATCAGTAGTTTGTGAGTAAACACTAAAATATGGTGGAGAATTAATTAAGATTTAACTGTGGAAATGAAAAATAACCTCTAGAAATAGTGTAATCAAATATAACCGCTAAAACTGTGGCTAGCATACTGTACATACAACAAAGGTCAGTCCGAAAACATCCTAATAAATTTTACTGTAATAAACAGCTCAAATTGTGGCCCTTTGCATAATTTATCTAAGTCAGTATGGTCGTCTGGAAAAAAATGTTGCCCACCCCTGATTTAGCATCACAGAAGGAGAAATAATGATGCATTCACTAAGTAGAAATCAGGGAGTAAGAGGTGCAAGAAGAAGTGAAGGATTGACATAAAAGTTAAGGATATTCAACAAAGATAGAAAACATAGACTCTGGTGGAGAGTTTTTCCATCACATCCTTAGCAGATGATGGAGGGAAAAAAACATCACATACTTTCAGATGCCCCATGAATCACCGCCTTCATGCAGTAGAGGGGTTTGTGTGTTCCTGTGAGCTATGTTGTTGCAGGCAATAACCTGTGGTACGGTCTCACAAGGCATATTGGTCCCAGGGGAGGGAACAGACTAAGAGCAATTCAAAGATGGAGCACCTCGCCTGGAATAGGAAAACCGTGGCCCCCTTCTGGACACAGACCTGGTAGGGGAGCTTGTTGGCGAGCATCTGGTGGCCAGGCCTTGACCCATAGAGCCTGGCCAGGCACAGCCTGAAACAGCTACATGTAACCATCGCCCTGTGGGCCCTGTGAGCCCACCACCTGCAAGGAGAGGCATTGGGGTCAGGTGCATTGCAAGCTGGGTGGAAGGCAACGGTGGAGACTGAGGTATGCTGACTCCTGGCATTGCAGACTGGTCCTAGGGACGTGGAACGTCACCTCTCTGGCGGGGAAGGAACCAGAGCTAGTGCATGAGGTGGAGTGGTACCAGCTAGATATACTGTAGTTGGGCTCACCTCTACACATACAGTAGCACTGGTTTTGGAACCAAACTCCTGGAGAGGGGTTAGGCCCTCCTTTTCTGGAGTTGCCCAGGGTGAGAGGTGCTGGGCGGGAGTGGGGATACTCACAAGCCCCAAGCTGAGCGCTATTGTGTTGGAGTTCTCCCCGGAAAACGAGAGGGTCGCCTCTATGCTAGAGCAAGTCGCTGGGGGAAAGATCCGACTGTTGTATGTGCTTATGCACCAAACAGCAGTTCAGGATACTGATGCGGTTTGCAGCCAATGGATGAGAATCAGCACCTCCAAGTCTGAGGCCATGGTTGTCTTCTGGAAACCCGTGGATTGCTTCTCCTGGGTGCCTCCCTTTGGAGGTCTTCAGGGCACATCCAACTCGGAGGAGACCCTGGGGTAGACCCAGATCTGGCTGGAAGGATTATATATGTCATCTGGCCTGGGAATGCCTTGGGATCCCCGAGGAGGAGCTGGAAAGCATTGCTGGGGAGAGGGACATCTGAAATACCCTGCTTTCCCTGCTGCCACCGCGACCTGACCCCAGATAAGCAGAAGAAAATGGATAGATGGATCGGTGGATGGACTTAGCAGACGTCTGCACTATTACGTACTCAGGAAAATTAAAAAGGGAAAAAAAAATTTGTGCTCCCTCACCAGGAAGACAGCTTTGAGAGCGCCAAATCCTAACCACTAGACCACCAGGGAGGTATACTACAAAAATCTTAGTGGTATTTTTTCTTATGTTAATTACCCACACAGTATATACAACTATATTACTTCTGACTATATTCCAATGCAGTGATTTCAATACTTTTGAGATACATAATCTATCACGGCAATCAACCTACAGCCTTGTATGTCAAAGTTCTGCTACCAGAAAGAAACAGAAATCTGCCTTGGTATTCTAGTGCACAACAATAAAAATACTTATAGAAATTAAGAAAATAAAAAGCAAGAATGAGGAACAATATGATAAAAACTTAAAAAATAAAGCATAAAAAAATTCAAATTTTAAAATGAAAGAGGAATGTGCAAATAATTACCAAGGAATGTGCAAAAGTTCACAGTCTTTCGTATATACAGTACGTATATAAAGAATATGTGCAATACGCATACGTAATATTCGAAAGGATGTGCACTGATGTAATACATTGAGAGATGTCAAGACGGTATATTAATGTAACATGTAATGTCTACCGGGGAAATGTCAGTGTGGGCCTTGCTAAAGAGGCCAGCAGCAGTTGCAAAGAAACTGACACTGTGCCAGTTGCTCCTTTCACTCTTGCTATTTTGGTACCAAAGGACACCAGTTCAGCAAAGTTGCAAACAGTTGAGCAGCTGATCTAGTGCTTAGGTTTTGGTGCTTTTACATGACATTATGTTATCATTCTCAGTATATGGAATTGTTTAGGGCAATGTGGCAGGGCTTATTGTCTGTTATGCCTTTTAAACTAATCCAATGCCAGTGCCTTTGCTTTGCCTTTCCTCTTCCCTGTACACAATATAAGCTAACTACGCTAACATTCTGTGAGTCAGATGTTAACAAAGTAGCTACATGTAGTGGCTTCAACTGGGATGCTGTAGGAAAACCTGCTGCAAAATGTGGCTGACCAGCTTGAAAACTGTCAGTTTCTTTGATCTCATTTGCAATGTCTTGTAAAAGGTTGCCATTAATAAATCAGCTCTACATAACATACAAACGTCATCAACTTCAAATTCAGCTAGCTGAGTGGGCTTGTAGGAAGCTAACAGCAATGCTCCTGAACCCCTAGCAAACAATATGTTTTGTATTATTTAGTATATTTACAGTTAAAAGAAAATATTAATTTCCTTGGGTTCACATGAAGGTCTTGCCAGTCCAGAACTGTCTATGATTCAGTCAAGTTTAAATTTAATTTACAATTGGTTAATGATGTACAAAATTAAAAGTACAAAAGTTTTACTTCCTATGTTTGATAATGTATCATTGCTTTCCAAAATTCAAATTGGGATGTGCATTTTCAAAATCTAACCCTGCCATTATTATAATGAAAACTAAATTGAAATTAATGAAATTAAATTTCCAAATGGCAGACAAAGTGCAACATAAACTTTAAAGTAAAATTGCAGCAGAGCTTTTGCATTTAAAGTCCAGATGAAATTCCATTTTTAGACGCATTTACGAGCGAAAAAGAACAGGCAGGAAGGACATTGGGAGGTATATGAAAAGTCGCAGTGTATAACAATCATTCAAACAGCTAGCTAACTCATGAATCTTAGGTCTTGGCTGCTAAAAGTTGAAGGCTGGTGGGTAGATAAACAGGTAGAAAACAGCAGGATGCAGTAAAGATGCAGTAAACAGAGGGGTATAGTATGATACAAGATTAATGAGTTAGCAAGGTATGTTGAGCCTACAGCCAGAGTTTTATGTGTCAAGTAGGTGCTTCTCTTTTAACCTGGCTAGATCACCCTGGAAATATATGCTGCACACTTAACCTGGTCCAGAGGAGGTCATCCTCAGAGTTTCGGATTCATTAATTATTTTCCTGACGATATACAAATAAATGGGTCTGTTATAACATTTCAATTTATCGGAATCAGCTGATAGAAGTTCAGTCCTGTACAGACTGAAAGATGCTGGAAACTGCCAGGGTGCTACTGATAAATGTTCTTGTCCACAGTCCAAGTGAGATGCAGTTCCTCACGAATGAGCCTAATGAACAATTGACATAAAGCAACTGTTCCCTGACCGGGAATCGAACCCGGGCCGCGGCGGTGAGAGCACCGAATCCTAACCACTAGACCACCAGGGAGCTGATAAGATTTGAGGCCACAGATGATTCCCACACGCATGCACATTATTCTACTCTGTCAAAATGATGGAAAGCCTTCAGATTGTACACATGTAGACCAGCCGTACATCGCGAAGGTAACTACATCTATCAAAAAATAAATTTCCCTTGGAGCATCTGACCATGATCTCTGGCCTCAGAAGGTTTCTCAACTCCCTGGTGGTCTAGTGGTTAAGATTCGGCGCTCTCACCGCCGCGGCCCGGGTTCGATTCCCGGTCAGGGAACACTTTGCTTTATGTGTGTTGTGACTGTCATTAATAGTAAAGCACAGAGGAAAGAAATGCAAAACAATGGCTTTTGATCTGTCAGGGTTTCACATCCTTCCCAGAAGTTTGTGTGTTGCTAATTTCTTAAACAATGAAAGTTCAATGATAATATAGCCTAAAATAGACTACAACTATGATTTATTGTATGGAGTTTATAGTATAGAAGTATTTAGTCTTTTTGGCAACTAAACGTCAGCATCAGTCACACAACATGTATTCCTTTAACAGAATAAACCTTCAAAATACGAATAATTAAATCAAAATCTGTCCAATTCATCAAAAATGATCTTTCTTTAAAACGTCATATCATAGAGACATGTACTGCTTGAACTGACAATTATTGCATGGCGGGCATCCACATAAAACGCAACGTTTAATTAGTTTCACCTAAAAGACATTCTTCCTACCTTTGGCCCATCTTGCAGGATGTTCAGTCGATGGAGGACATGCTGGGAGAATGCCCTAAACATCCCTTCACTGTAGCAGTCTGAGATCTGCCATCAACACACCACAGAACGTGTCAATTTCACTCACATAAGCCATTTTTTCATCCTTTCAATTCAAAATAATGTTTTAAAATGATTATTTTGATATAGGTTGTATATAGTTATGCAAAAACCTCAAAGATATTTGTATTTTAAGAACATCTACTCTCTGATTGAAAATGAATTGAAGATTAATTGAATCTGGCCATACTAGTGCACAGGGCTGGGTTGTGATGAGAAATATGTAATGCACACGGAATCTGACAATGGTAAACATATTTCCTAATCTACCAGGAATGAATATCATATGAGCCTATGCATTTCTCAAGTCTCAGAGTCTCACATACACAATGCTACACTGCAGCTGTAAATGTAAGCACATGAATATAAACATGTGCTGCAGGGACAATCAAAAGCATCCGCTTGAGGCTGACCTATCAATATTTCACACCTCAAGGCTGGAACCACAGGACAACATATATTTACATGGTATCATCTTTATAGTAATCTCCTTGGAATTATCATTTAAATAACATAAGCAGTTCCTGTGCTTTTGAATACATCACGTAAATATTTGACCTCAACTGCATGTTTATGACTAAACTGGATATCAATGTGCATGTAGGGAGGAAATGCCAATAAATGATCAAACAAATCCATCACAAAATGTGAGATAAAGACATATAAATGAAGACACAAAGCAGCACTGAAAGTATGAGACACTGCAATCTGCAAATACACATGTAAAGTATTTCAGTTTAGCAGCTGCGCACACAAACTTGCATGCATGCATGAGAAGTAACTTACAAGAGGCGTGTTGTAAAAGAGGCCATATCTCATTCTCGGGAGGAGGGAGAAGAAGGCGTCTTTGAAACACACCTATGGACAAGTGTGAATAAATCAATGAAGTGAGCATCCAGCATGCCACAGAAATCAGTTTGTGTATAGATCATGTAGTTGTACACGCATGAGCCTGCATGCATATGTATTTGACATCTTCAAGTGCTTTCAAAAATATTGCAATGATGAGGTGGGTGTACATGAACAACTGCGCAACATGTTACTGTGTTTCCTTTGGAACAGAGGTTTGCCGTTTTAGGGGGGGCTTAGACATTTTTTTTATATATTCAAGTAATATACTTTATAGTCAAACAGACAAAATAAGTAGTACCATATTGTTAAAAGTCCTGTTTTAATAATTATATTTAAGTAAAAGTTCTTTAGTATTACCAGCAAACTGTACTTAAAGTATAAAAAATAAGTCCCCTTCAATGTGTGAGTATCTTTTCAGCCATGGGTGGTCATACTAACGGCACACTTTCTTACATATTTCATCAAAACCATTGTTGCTACTTGTGGATACACAATATTATTATTAAATATTTTTCCTTTACAAAAACCAACCCAGTACAGTGGGTCTGTAACAACATTCTTAAGGCTTTAATTAACTTTGATAGACTACAATTATTACCAGTTTGGTTGGTATTTCTGAACAACCTTACTTGAGTTATTGATGTTCAACAATTTTACAAAGAAAGAGTACACAATGACCATGCAGAGGTGACATTAAACCTACTCTTTTCGAGTCATAGGTCTTCAGGTGGATGATGTCATACTCTGAGAAGGCCCTCCATGTTTCACTGAACAGATCTCCATAACCATAAAAACTCTGGGAAATGACATAAGAAAGAAGGGAACAATGTTAATGCCGTTAATGCTACATCTGAAATTAAACACAAAGCTGTAACATTAAAAACTAAGTCAGTCATCCGTTGTATTTTTCTGAAGTTATGGATTACATTTCAGTGCTAGTTTTAAATCTAAGTCTAGAGCGTACTTTTGGTGCATCACCTTCCCTGATGTCATCTGATTTTAATTTTTATTGTTTATGGGTTTCGTCATTTTTAAAAAGATTTTATGTGGTTTGCTTAGTATTTCTATTGTTTTATTACTGTGTTTTTATTGTATGTTTAATGTGTTCTTTGCTTGCTATGTAAAGCACTTTGTAATTTTGTTTGATAAGTGCTATATTAATAAAGGTTGTTGTTGTAGTATCAAGTCTGTTATCACACCATTATCTGACTGCCACTGTTTGGAAGGTGCTGAAAGGTCACTGCGTTCTTCCTCTCTGACAGTTTTCTCTCCCTCCTAAAGCTCTATCTCTCTTTGCTTTTTCCTCTTTACCTCTGTGCACAGTGGAGGGAACAATGGTCTGGATAACGCTGTCCGTAGAAGCATTCTTGTTTCCTCTTGATGCCTTCATCCAGCATTAATGCCACTGACTTGGTAAAGAAAAACTTCCTGTAGTTTGGCTGAAATCTTGTGTTGTATCTTTGAGATCCACTGACATATTTAGTGTATGACTCTTTTATTCTATATGAAATGCAAATTATTTCTTATTGATTTATTTAATAAATGTATTTATTTTATTCATAATGTAGCAAAAAGAGGTACTACAATTTCACTGGAGGCAGGACAAAGAGAAAATCCCTCCTTGTGTTTTATTTTGACAGATAAATAAAGGTGTGACATGAGCATCTTAAACATTTATATTTTTTGCCCCTGTCTGTAAACATGATAAATGGTTCAAATTCAACAAGTAAGTCAATTATGAATTGTTGCAATTTCCAGTTTACAACAGGCATGTTCCCCTGTTTTTGTACAGCTACGTTTCCCTAACAGTGCAGTATGTGCTGGTTAAAATTACAAAGACACAACTTATGCACAACTATCCTCATCCTCCCCTCCACTGAAACTGCAGTGCATCAGGTACCCACCGTGTCCCACATGATGATGTTGATATCTGAGCTGAAAGAGTTGTTGATATGCTGGGATATGTAGAGGTTAACAAAGTCACAGAAGTGGTGGTACATGTTCACCCCTATTTGAAAAACATACAATTATTATTTTTTATCAACATGCCACAATCCATGCTATTACATACTGTAAAGATGAACTGCAGGAACATCTTCATCCAATGTCTAGACTCAACAAATTGAATGCACACAAATGTGGAAAAAGAGCATGTGTACTGTGTTTTATAAAGGTGGAATAAGAATAAAGGTTTTAGCTACTTGCTTAAACTGACTAACTATCTTGGTTACATACCAGCGTCCAGTTTCATGAAAACAGTGGGTTTTTCAACAATGATGTCACACTGTCCATCCTCTATTGGATGAAAATCCAGCTCTGTGTATGACTGCAGCTCAGCATACCTACAAAAATAGCATATTAATATAATATTGTCAACAGAATTGTACAAATTCAACAATAACATGGTAAAGGTGTGGTAAAGAATGGTAAAGGTGGCACACAATAGAAGAGGATGCATGCTTCACCAAGGTCATCATTTGGAGTGGGATAGTCATTAAGTTTGCTATTTATTAATAATGTGATGGTATTTTGGCTGGAAGTTCATTTCAGGTGGGGTGGCTCATATAGAATTCTTTGTGATGTGGTTATCACAGCAAACCTGGAGGCATTTCAAATCTTCTGAATTTTTCTGAAAATGTCAACACTTGATTGTAATGCATCCTTCAGTGTGGCTAAAGGTGGGAGTGAAATGATTACTTTAAATTACTATAGAGGAACAGCCCTTTGATTTAAAAGCATTATCCATTTAGAGAGGCTTCTTGTTTCAACTGTGTCCCTAGATCTGAGACAATCATTTCAATTGTTGAATATGAGAAGTCTGATTCACATCTGTGTAACATTATGTCAACTGGTAACTAGTGCTATGAAATTAATTATGTGCACATTATAAGCAAGATTTTAATATGATTTTAATATGCTATCAAATGTCCTCACTCTGTTCACGTTTCTAATTTCAGGTGGTGGTCGGGAGGAGGGGGGTTCATATAATCTCTTAATTGTATGTATGATAGGAAACTTGGAGGCATTTCATTCATCAGAAAATTTCTGAGCTGGTCCTGGATCCACCATTTTCTTTTCAAATACGGCTAAAGGTGGGATTAAAATTTGTCTAACTACATAATTTGAAGACTTGGGCCCTAGCAGGCACAGAGATCACTATATCAGGCCCAGAAACAGTGGTCCCTTTCGGGGATGCTTTTCAGTTTCAATGCTAGAATTTGTTGGTCTGGCAGAGAGGACTGACTGATTTGTTATGAGCGGCTAGTAAAATACAGAACATTAGGAAAGGTCCAGTTGTCATTTGTGGTCACACAGACAACAGCTTTTTCACACATGCTTAATGTCGTCTGAAGACGGGTTATGGACTTACTCTTAAAGTGCCCAGAAAGGGTTGGATTTTAACAAATGCAACTTTAAATTTCACATTTCAAAAAGGATGACATACCATTGCTGGTCCTTTTCTAATAGTTGGAATAACAATTATGAATTGCCATATGAAGTGCACATTATAATCAGCATTTTGCATGTGCTGTAAAATTTGCTCAAAATTCTGATCTATTGCCAGACAACTCCCTCCACAGAAAATTAAATGCAATCGAGCCAGCCAGGAGTCGAACCTAGTCCACCCTCACAATCCTGACATGCCCTGCCTCCCCTTGCAAGTACCTCTATCAGTATGGGCGAAAAGCACCACCTAGTGACAGCCTGTGTGACTAGTAACTAGTAACCTGTGTGTCCTGCCGGCTGTCCCACAGTCCAAAAAACAGGTGTCCTGTGACTTTATATATAAACATTCTGGTGGTCTAGTGGTTAGGATTAGGCGCTCTCACCACTGTGCTGTGGGTTCTATTCCTGGTCAGGGAACATAATTTTGGGCTTACTAAATAACTAAAACAATATCAAAACTACAATCATGAGTTATGTTATTTTGCAGACATGTTCGAGCACTCTCTCAATTCTAGAGGTAGGTTACCACTCATTCTGAGTAATTAATGCCTCTACAGAGACCATTAACCAGCAATGTACAAATGAACCTCATTAGGATGTACAAACCATGCACATGTAACCTACAGATACATCTCATACACTCGAAAAACTGTGCTCAAAACACAGACTATAACTCCCTGATGGTCTAGTGGTTAGGATTCGGCGCTCTCACCGCCGCGGCCCGGGTTCGATTCCCGGTCAGGGAACATAATTTTGCCCTCTTTCAGTAGACATCAACCCCTCTTTTGTCCTATTCCTAAGAACTCGTGCATATGTCATTAGCTAGAGCTCAGTGTGTATGTCCTTCCTCACCAAGACTGTAAGGGACTCTTGTGCTCTCCCTCGGCAGCAAGTGCTCGCTTGTTAAGTCTGCAACAGCCGCCAATCTCACCCTTCTGAATGAAGTCCTCCTTGTATCTGCAACATAAACATCGATGAGTTTCAAGACACCGTCATCTGCGTCAGTGTAATGTTTTTTTTCATTACTTTCAACTATACTGACCTCTCATGACTTCTGCGCGGCTTACGCAAGTCCAAATAAAGGTTGGTCGCCTTACAGAAACGAGTGTGGGTACTACATTTTAATGATGAGCCCCCCTGGAAAAATATTAAAGAGTAGAAATGTTTACTATTTAAGTGATATTAAAAAACTGCGGACCTTGTGAGAGTGGTCTCTGTACTATACTCTACTCATACTACTGCTTAAGAACTGCAAGTTATGGACTATTGTCTGCCAACTCTTTTGTTTAACACTGTGTCTGTTTCTACCTGTTGTTTCTTCCTGTTGACTCAACAGGCCTGTGGGAACTAAGGAAATGAGCAGACTTACTGGCTTGCTGGCCCTGCAGAGTGTTTTGAGCTCAGAGAGGTGCTCCTTCACGTATCCAAAGTCAGCCTGCTTCCAGAAAAGCTCCTGGGCTGCGTCCAGAGAATGGGCCCTGACAGGTCAGAGATTTAAAAAACAACAACAAAAAAAAACCCATAATGGTTCATCTATGATGCATGGTATGAATGAGTACACTTTTTCTGAGGAAGAAAATGTATTATTTATTTACTCTGGTTCACTAAATTCAATCATGTGAAGTATAACATTCTTCTGAGAAGGACAAAGTGAGAACATAAAGTGTGTTAGAATGTGATTTAAGGAACAGTACCATCCAGAGTCTGCTTTGGTACAGACTGGATAGCTAAAGCGCTTCCCTGGATCACAGTTCTTCTCGTAACCCCAACAAGCAGACAGATCCTGCAGTGCATCCTGTTGTAAAAACAAGTGTGAATATATACATGTGTGTGAATGAGAGAAAGAGAGAGAGAGACAAGGAGTTTCAAATAGGGCTGTGACAACTTTACTAATGATTAAAATTTGGGGGGGGGGGGGTTCCCTGTCTATGGACAAAACGCACATTCTCTAGAAACACTGTAACTTTTATGTGCTCAGGAAGCCAAGTCACGACCCAAACCAGATCAAAAATATTTGCAAATCCAATTAATGAGCTAACTACACTGTTGAAGTTGCAACATATACAGTAGGTTTACACAATAGTAAGTCTCTAAAACATGCTTTTCTCTAACACTTACGTTAATTGTAATTGCAATTGTAAACTCCAGAGTAAACCCCACTCATCCATTGCTCCAGGTAGGGTAAAACAAAATGCTCTAAATCTTCTAGCACTTTTTTTAAATTTTTTTTTTTTATAAAAAGCTTAAAGTTTAAACAAAAAATAATGCTGATGTTGGAAAAATATGTATCTTTGTGGGAAGTGCTGCAGCCATCTTTCCTAACTTTTCTAAATCATTCACTACAGAAGTTAAATCATTCAAAACTGAAACTGAGTGCAATGTCCACTGAATGATCTGCTGCCTATTCAGGCAAATCAGAATGAAAATCAACACTTAACAGATAATACAATTCAACAACAAGTTTCATGTTGTAATCAGTCATGATCTAAACCTGCCACTTAAAGGTCTTTGTTAGAGCTTTTCCTCATGGCACAGCAAAACTCAAAGGAGCTAACATGCCACCACTCTGCAACGAAAACAATTTGAACAGCTGTCAGAGTGCATATCTCACTTTAAAAGGGCAGAGTGGGTCCAAGCGGCATTGCTTGGCCACCTTCTTGTTGTTGTTGAGGAAATAGGGTACGTGCTCTGGCGGCAGGGAGATCCTGCTGTAGTTGAGGAGTGGCGCTGGTGGTTTGTCGTCGGCGTTCTCAGCCCTCTCAGTGGCGACCACAGTGAAAGAAAAAACGGTGCCCAGCGCGACCAAGAGCAGCATAGTCAGAATAACACAGACATGTGAGATAGCTGCCTCTCTTCACAGCACCCTGAGGAAAAAAAGAAAAGGCAGGAGGGGAGACACACAGACTCAGAGTTGCACTCTATGATCTTGGTTGAAAGCCTAACACCACAGTATACAAGCATGTGGGCACAAGCAAGTGTGTGGGAAGCTTCAGGCGGATCTAAGTTCCACATAAGGAAAGGGCCTGTTGCAGGAAGTATTACTGGCCCTTTTTCCGACTGTTGTCTGAGCAATCATAACTGAGGCTGAAGGGGCAAATGAAAACTGCTGGCTGGTAATAATGTGACCTCTAAAGTTCCAGGTGCTCAAACCAGTATTTACACATATTTCCATGAGACATGTGATTTTGTTATGTCTCAAGAATGCATGTGCTTACACAGCCACATATATCCTTAATTTACTTAAACCAATGATGAAAGCACATGAGTGTAACTGCTGATATTGCAGTTACAACATTGTTCTGTTTAATAATGGCTCCCATCTGAAGGGGCTGAGGACTGATGTTTCTGTATATGACTCGTAATAAAATTATAAAACTGCCTATTACTGTTAGTTTGGGAACAGTTCACCGTTGATGAATTGCACATGATCCCAAAATGCTACTTCAACAAAGTTAAATAACAGTGAAAAACACTTTTTGCTATGGTGCGACTGTGCTGCATCAAAGCGAAGGATTCTTCGATGAAGTAATTCATGATAAGGCTACATGTGAACAGGCTGACAGGCTCCATAATCTGTTTTGTTAGCACTAATTGTAGCAAATTATCATCCTACGGTTTACTTCAATTGTTTATGTAAGAAAGGGTTTTTTTACGAGCCTTAATTTGTCCCCTGTAAACGTTATACCCTCATCTCTTTGTCGAGCGTGGGCTCACAGAGGAGAAGCAAACTTCATTTTAGGAAGCTAATTAACTCCAACGAGTAACGTTAACTAGCTTTTATTAGCTAAAATGTAAGCTAGCGACAATTAAGGGTAGCGTTACTTAACTAAAGGTTGCAACCCGCCAAGAACAATCAGTGACACGATAAACGTGAGTTTAATCTTAAAACTGAGGGTGTGTGGAGGTAATAACGCATTACCTACGCTTCTCTCTCTCTCTCTCTCTCTCTTTTTTAAAGAGTAACGTTAATATATGAAAATGCTTTACTGAAGGCTAATGTCTGAAATATTTATGTTGTGGCTAACAGGTAGCGTTGGATCTTAACAAAGCCACGACTTCTTCACGTTAATTTAAACTGCACCGATGTGGCAGCAAAAGAACAGGACAGAAAAGCAAATTCAACATTTCCACGGTACATAAAAAACTTGCAAGGGGACAGAAACTCAACATTAATGGCCGTCTAGATTAAGTTGTTATGACTTTAAGTGAGAGGTAGTTTAACGTTACCTGAATGCACAGACTGAGACCCTCCACACTGAAGCAATGATGTTGCCGGTGGTCGCCATAACACCGGAAACCTTACACTGAATGTAATATGTAGCTGTAGCCACAAGGTGGCGCTATGTACCACACTTTCTCTTTAGATTACACTTCCCTCCAAACAGTTGGTGCTCTCAAAACTGTCTTTTAGGGATCCTCATCTAGCAACAACATAAAAAGGCTGCATCCATAAAATGAAAAAAAACAACTCTTAAATAGTCAAACTCATTATCAGAAAGTTTCACAACCCTTTGATCAACATTTGTACAGAATTTGATCCAAAAGTGATGGAAATGTTCCCCTTTACAATAAGCACAACACCCCGTTCTTGTATAGGTATTATCTAGTATGTTTGTTAAAAAAGTATGGTTAGTCTTAAAGACATTGAAATACAGATGGGACAACTGTATGAAATTGTTCAGAACATGGAGATTTATTTAAAGAGTTTTGTGCATTAAGAGAAAGTATTCTATGTGAATGCAATGAAACCAGTGACTTCCAATCCACACATTTTAACACATTGACATATTTTCCACCACCCAAATAATGTTTATTCATTTACATATTTATAGTTTAAAATCCAATCTTCGGGATTTCGATTACAAACCGCTGTCAGGTCTACACTATTTGGTGATTTGTAAAGATTTAAGAACAATACATAAATTTCTCTGTACAATATTTTTTATAGATTTCTTTAATTCTGTAATGCATTAATAAACAAGGAGGAATCTGTATAGTACAAAAAACCTTCACCAGCTCCTACAGTTATACGGTCTATACAATACTATTCCAGGTTCAGTCATGAGAAATTGTGTCTAAAGCAAAGTTTGTACTTAGTCCCAAAGATTTCTGATGAACACCTGAATTATAAACTGTGGCTATCCTTCATACTGACTCTGTAATTATATATATATATATATAACATATATATTATGCATAATCCCAACACCCCCACTTAAATATAGTATGTAATAATTAATTAAAACAAAATAACAGATAAAGAAATTAAGTTTCTTTTGACCCAGTAATTAAACTTAGATTCTCTGCCCTATCTTTTTCTCTGAATGCATGTGTGGCCAAGATGGTCGATTTGTTTGTGAGTGTCGCAGAAGTAACAAAAGTGCAATAAAAACAGTTTATTTCTGGTTCTGCAGCAGTTCATCTATCTGGGTTTTGTACATGTTCTTCACATCTTCAAGGTCCAGTCTCAGCTCCTCTGCCTCTTCAGCCTTTTCTCCATACATCTGCAGGATGGTGTTGTGCCTCTGCTCCAGATCCTGAAAAGTCACACAAACTATGAGAACCTCTGCAAATACAGTGCTTCTTCTTAAAAAGGGAAAGTTGAGAAATAATTTCTCCAATGAACATTAAAGCATCTATTTCCTTATGTACCCCTTACCTTGAGTTGAACTTTCAACTTGGGGATCTCCTTCACCTTATCCTCCATCTCATCGTTTTGATTGGTGAGTCGGACCAGTTCTTCTGCCATCACAGAACGACTCCTCTCTAGACTGGAGATCTCAAGCTGCAGGAAGAAAGAAAAAGGGTAGTACAAACCACTGGTACATATCTGCCTCTTTTTTTCAATCCAAATGTTAATTTCTCTGTTGATACATGTTGTTTTTTCACATTTAAAGACACTATTTTAGGCCTTTTCCACACATACACGGGTATTTTGAAAACGTAGCTTTTTCTATGCGTTTCGGCCTTTCGTCCACACGCAAACTGCGTTTTAGGTCACTGAAAACAGAGCTTTTGCAAAACTCCTTTCAGGGTGAAGATTTTCAGGAACTCCATTTTAGTGTTGACCTGTAGACGGGCAAAACAGAGTTTTTGTCTTGCAGCATCAGAGTGTGCACCTTTATTTCCTTTGACTGACGTCTGACTGTGTGCCGTGTCTATGTTGTTTACATGAGGTGATTTTCTGCAATGGTGGAGGTAGCAAAATACTGCTGCTTTTAACGTTGCTATCCAGACTTTTATATGCTTACACATACACACACAGTTACTCTTCCCCTATGTAGAGGAACTATGTAGGCCTTAATCATAAGCAAACTTTGTAGATTTGGCCAATCTTCTGTCTGCACATAGGTGGCGCTGACATGTAGCAGTACCCTTAAACCAACTTAAACTCATAGTTTTATGTGGGGTTGTTTTGAATTGCTACCTGCAGCTGTGCTATCTCTCCTTCTCTGAGTTTCAGCTGAGACTGGAGGTTCTCTATGATGCTGGAGCCCCCAGACAGCCTGGCAGCCTCGTACACGTTTGTCCCACTCGACACAGACATGTTCATGGTTGCCAGGGAGTGGTCCAAAGAGTCATCCTTTGGATGAATAGCACAAAATATATTAGTCAAGTTACACAAATCCAAGCGTGTACAAACTAATCTTCATTTATAGATTTTTAGCATGTTTCCCCAGTGTGTACCTGGGAAAGAATAGAGGTGTGCAGACCAGCATTGTCTGCCCCACTAATGGAGCTAGAGCGAGACAGGGAGGGTGTGGAGGAGGCTGGGGGCTCTCCTACAGAGTGGGTCATGGACTTCCGCTCCTGATAGGGAAAGATTTCAAAACTATTAGAGAACAAAACATTTTAACTGCTTGAATTAATTACATTTTGATTAAATAAAAACTAGTAAAAGTAAAATTTGTATCGCTGAACAATCAATCACAGTATGGCAAAGATAATATTCTAATTGCAAGGGGCTGCAATTTTTGGGTAAAGGTAAAATGTGTATAAACATACCATTAAAAAGGGAAGCATTGTGGCACTACAGTTATAACCTAAAAATCATATTCTTTAGTTGTCAGGGAAGATGCTCATTTCGTACAGAGCCACAGCAAAAATCACATCATCGTCATCTTCATATTTTCGCTGAAAATGAAATGCAAAAATTCCAATTTCTGCTGAAATTGTGACTCATATCGCCATCCCAATAATTGTAAAATAATCGCAAGATGATTTTTTTGTTTCAAATCGTTCAGCTCTATAAAATTTTGTGTTAATAATCTCTAAAATTCTCCAAAACCTTCTCCTTGAGTGCCTCTTGTGCCAAGTAGCACTTCTTCTTCTCTTGCTCCACCTTCATCTTCTCCATCTCTAACTGATTGGTCAGCAGCAGCTGGTGGAAGAAGCAAAAAGATGCACTTGAGGAAGCCGTTTCCATGAACATGACAAGAGTAGGTAAGAGCATTATGGTACCTTTTCTTTCTTTGCGTCTTCTAGCATTCGGATGTGCTCTCCTCGCAAATTTTCCAGCTCAACATGCTCCCTACAGAGAGAAGACGTCTCTATAATCAACAGCATCAAAGACTCAAAACCAGTGAAATACCCCTCTGACATTCTTGTAAATAAAAGTAATCAGTATAATGATGAGAAATACAATGAACATGGAGGTACATAGATCCTTGTATGTTTAAATAGTCACATTTTCAGCATTTGCTTAAAGCAATGTGTAGGTTAGAGGATGGATTTTAATGTAGTATATCAAGATATATTTTCTGCATGTATGTTATTTACACCTTTCAGCATTGAGTTAAAAAGAAACCCGAGCCAGCCAGGAGTCGAACCTAGAATCTTTTGATCCGTAGTCAGACGCGTTATCCATTGCGCCACTGGCCCCACAACAGTCCTTCTCACAAAACATGACTGTGTGGCACAAAGAGCCATGTGCGCATGCATGAATGCTTCATGAGACATCCCCCCCCAGCCTCTGCTTCATTCTCTGACTCACAAATGGATTTGTCGTAAAACAAAAACACTAGAGGAGGCATTAACATAACAAGGGGATGTGGAACCAAAATCTTCCACCTTATCCAACCCCATACACGGAAATCACAGGGGGGCCAGGGGGCTCCGGACCCCCCCTTCCCTGGAAAAACAAAAAATTGTCCCCCTCAATATCCATATCATTGTAAACATAGAATTTGGAATAATATAATAATATGCACTGAAAACACTTGTGCTAATTATAGACACAAAACAATGTGTTTTTAAGTTTTTAAAGATTGGATTCCCCCTTCATATGCCTGACAGTGGTTTGGTCCACTGCCGACCAACCCCGCACCCCCAAACACATTAACGCTTGGTACGAGTGCCTGTGGAGCGGTCTGTTTGAGGGTGTTTGTGGTGGTGGCTAACCTCCAGTAAGTAAGTGCTTTGCAAATCTTAAAACGAAATATGATTACAAGGCAAATTCATACTGAAACTATCTTCATGATATTTCCCACAGAGAACATAGTTCAACTGGTTGAACATACAAAAACCTCTGAGGAACACTTCTATTATTTCTATTAATATAGTTGTTTAAAACTTTTTAACATGCCGGTGCGACCCTTAAGTTATTTACCTTTCAATTATTCAGTATAGTTTAAAAGTAGTAATCAGCGTTTCCTCTATATACATTTAATACCAGTTTGTTGCATTTGTCTTGTTAAACTACTTTTGGTGTCCCCTTCAGGAATTGCTCTTGAGAAAATCTTCTGTTTATTGTCTGCCCTACCCCCAATAATGAAGTGAGTTATCCGCCCTTGTCCTACCCAGAAAAACACTATGCCAGTATTTTTCACACAAACATATGTATGTGTTTATAAAGTTATATATTTAGGGTGAAAACCTAGTAAACAGAAAGACTTGAATGCAGCATAAAATTCACTGTGATGTCTACTGTTTTAAAGTGAGGTTTGCGGAAAGAATGATAAAAAAATAAACTGCAGACAAGACAAAACTTCACAATTGGAGTGCGCTACAACGTACTTATTGATGCACCTTCCTTCTGTCTTGCAACACACTTTCTTGATGATATAGTGGTTAAGTAGAAATTTATTAGAAACATACACAGAATAAACAGTATACATGATAATGACTTGATGTGAACCTTGTGGGAGTTTTAAGTTGTAATTTGTTACCTGCTGCTCTCATCCTCCAGTTTCTCCCTCTTATTCTTCTCTGCCTCCAGCTGTGCCAGGAGTCGGGCCTTCTCCTGGCGGACCAGGGAATTCTGGGACTCCAGAGAGGCCAGCTGGGACTTGAAAGAAAGCAGTTCTTCTGTTGCTGATCGCTCCTTCTCCACAGCAACGGCCAGCTGTGCCTGGGCGTCCGCTGAAAAAAAAAGGAAAATGAGGATTAAAGGGAGAACAAATGTAAAGATTGTTTCCTCACTTTGTACAATACTGTATTTTAGTGATTATTTTACACATGCAGTTAAACTCTTGCCTCTTACCCAGCCTATCAGAGATGCTCTTCTCCAGTTTTTCCCAGGATGCTGTCTGTCCACCCAGTGATGCCTGTAAGTTCTCAATCTGTCGCAGTAGGGGCCGTGTTGCTGAGGTAACACTCTGACTGAGTTCCTGGTTCCTGGTCTCTGCCTCCTGAAGCCTCTGTGGAAGATGACAAGAAAAACATGGTGTGCATTAGGGAAATCCTAATTTGCCTCTTTTCAAAGGGAACCTGCTTGGTAGGCCATCATCTAAACATTATGAATATTAGAATTGGAATATTATGTTACCTGCTGCAGTTCACTGATCTCCTCCCTCAAATAATCTTCTTTCCTTGCTTGCTGTTGCTCTGCCCTCTGCAGAGCCAGTCTCAGGTCAGCCACCTGTACACAACATGACAAAGAGTAAATAAAGGACTTCCTTTGACTCCTTTGACCAGCAGGTAAAAGCAGTGGTAAAGTCCAGTTTTTTCCAGCTCCGTATCATCGCAAAAATCAAACTTTTTCTCTCTTTCGGTGACTTAGAAAAAATCATCCATGCCTTCATTACTTCTCGGCTCGACTACTGCAACTCACTTTACACTGGCATCAGCCAATCAGTCCTGTCCCGCTTGCAGCTCGTCAAAAGTCACGGCTATATTGACATTGCTATCTGACAGTTTCTATCTGGCTTATTAGCATCTCCAACAAAATGATCAAGAAAACGTATTAAAGATTCAATATATCGTCCAGGCCTGGCGATAGGTTGTGATTTCATGAATGAAAGCAGGTGCAGCTGAACAAAGTCTGGGTACAGTAAAAGAACAGTAAAAGTGAACACCCCCTCCACCACGGATATAGAAATGTGGTGCAAATAACAGATGCACCACTGACTCACATTTGAGGATTAAGGTTTATTGAGGCTGCAACAAAGTCTACTGCAGTGTACACTTTACATTATTATATGCAAGGTGCTTTGGGTTGCTCTAACCTAGTAGGACTTATGAGCCTCCAGACATTTTACTTAGCAAGCAGAGCAAACAAATTGTTCCATGGTGCGTGTCTACAGCGTGTTACCTGATCGGCCAGGGCCTCCTGTTGAACCCTGGCCTCTTCCTGGGCCTTCTCAAGAGCCAGACTCAGCTGCTCCTTGACCTGTGTGTCCCTGCTAAGAGCCGCTTCTTCGGCCTCGCTGGCTCTGCTGGCATTCGCCTTGTGAAGTTCTGCCAGCTCCCTGACAACAGAGATACAGAAGCAGGACCTCAGCAGCACGAACATCTTACAGCACAGTCCATATTTGTAAGAACAATGAAGCATTTGTTGTTGTTTGTCTCTGTACTTCAGCACACTGGATTTGAAAGGAAACAAGGATGACTGGGTATATACATACTATTTGAGTATTCATTTGTACTTTCTGTCACCTTAAAACTGGTGAACTTTGTATAAGATTGTTCCAATTCTTACACTGTTCATCAAATATAGAGAACGTCAAATTAAACATCCAAGTCAAAACTTTAACCTCACTTTCATTGCATCAGTTCAAATCCAATAAACAGGAGTTTAGTGGACACAATAAATATGTCACTTTAATTTACAACACAATAGCTGGCTTGTGAGGTTAGATTTACAGTAAGATCTCTAGTCATGAGTATTCAACAGCAGGGTGTGTCAGTGTTTACCTATAAGAGTTGTCTAAAGCTGCCTGCACGCTCCTGTTCTTCTCCTGTAGCTCCTCTGTGTCTGTTTGCAGTCTGCTCAGCTCCTTCTCCTGCCGCTCCACCATTGCATTCAGCTTCTTGATGTTTTCCCTGTGCTGTTTCTCCACCTCCTCCTTGCCATCTAAAACCTAAACATAAAACAAGGACAGAATTGTAGCCATGATTAAACTGAACATAGTTATTGAAGTTAATTATAAGACTGCAATCACGAGTAACCAATGGCAGGGAAGGGAAAGACAAATCATGTTTCACATAGGTTTATGATGGAAGATAAAAAAAGATAATGATAACGAAATCGTGGTAAAACAATGAAAAAGTCCAGATACACAAAAGGCCCGTATTATCCAGCTTCCCTGAACAATATGTGACACTGCAAGAGAACAAGGTGCTTCATCATGTTTTTGCCATGTTTGTTAAGAGATGTTATGAAGACATATTGTTGTGGGGTTTTTTGTGACACTTTTACTTTTTACTTAAGGTCTTATACACTATAGACTATAGACTTTGCATGAACCAGCCATCATGTTAACCCTGCAAGTCTACAACAATCCTTAAGAAAGCTAGACAGATTTTGGGTTACATTCATCCTTAAACAGTTTAAAAAGTCCCATCTGGAGAGATAAAATCTTACTTTTTTTCAAATGAAAAGCCAAAATCATGTCAAACAACAATCCTGACTGGTCAATTATTGGAGCAGATATTCAGCATTTTTCTGATTATCAGTTTCTTTGTCCGACTGATGATTAAACATATTTTAAAATAATTGTTCATAATAGCAGTAATATAATACTATTTATATTTTGTATTAATAATCTGAATCTGCAAAGTAACTTGGAACTAAAATTATCCAAATAAATGTAGTAGAAAAAGTATAAAGTATCCAAAAATAGAAAAACTCAAGTGAAGTAAAAGTACCTCAAAATTATACGTACGTATAGTACATTCCATTATTGATAATTCTAAACTTCTAAAGATTTTTTTATTTTTGCTGCAAATATATATTGATTTCAATAATCAGTCATCGGTCTCCTTGATTACTAATGATCGGTATCAGCCCAGCAAAAAACATATCAGTCAATCCCTAAAAGTAAGTACATAAACAAAGTGTGGATTTAAAATTAAACACAGAATTTAAGTCAAACAACACTAAGATGATCAAACTAAGTCGTAATGAAACTAAGTAAAATGACAACTATTGCCCTGATTGCAGATACCACCAAACTTCAAAAATCCGTTATTTAACAATGGCAATAATTAATATAATAGTTAATAATTATTACTATTGTTGAATTGACACATTAACGACTTCAGTCTGACCTGCTGCAGTTGCCTGAGCTCTTCTTCCTGCTCCTTGATTTTCTTCTGTTGCTTGGTGATCTTGGCGTCGCTCTCCTTCTCCTTCACACGCAGTTTCTTGATTATGTTGCTATGCTGCAGCTGCTGCTTGGACAGCTTTTCACCTAAGTGACAGAAATAAACACCCACTCAGCTAACTTGAGGTTAAGTTAAAAACAGATGCTGAGGCGATACCCAGTATGTCTGAGCAATATTTCCGCATGGTATAAGTCAACGGCTGTTATTTAAACCAGCCAAACTTCACTCTTGATGAGAGATTGATGTATATGCATGATCTTTTGAGCCCAAATTAATCACTTGCTATGACTTTGAAATTAGCGTGGTAACACTTTTATATCTATTTATAACATTAGTCAATACATTACAGACAAGTCTTCCAGGGCTTACTGCTCTCCAACCATTTAAAAAAGTGTGTGTGTGTGTGTGTGTGTGTGCGTGTGTGTGTGTGCGTGCGTGCGTGCGTGCGTGTGTGTGTGGTATCTCTGGCTTATTACAGCTTTTTACACCATTTCAATCAGTGAATGGCCTGTCTCATTTATTTTTCAAAATCATATCTACTATTCATTTAACACCTTGTGCACCTTTTTGTGAATTTCTATATAGTAAGAGCAGCTGTAGTACACTATGCGAGATTAAGTCTACATCTGACTTTATCTCTATCTATAGTCTGCTATATCAATGTGGCTTACCTTCTTCCAACAGGCCTCGGATCTGCTCTTCCTTCTCTCTGATGATCTCCATTGTATCACTGGAGTTAAGTCTTGTAGAAAGCTCTTCTCGCAAGCCCTTTATTTCCTGTAGCAAAGAAAAATGTCATGTTTGACACAGACACTTTGGACATGTTTGGTTTTGGATTTTAACATTAAAGTAGATAAATATGGGTCAGTTGTATAAAATATATATACAGTATATACACTGAACAAAAATATAAATGCAACACTTTTGTTTTTGCTCCAATTTTTCATGAGTTGAAATCAAAGATCTAAG
>JBBPCS010000359.1:10859967-10875120 GCA_037974645.1 Hollardia meadi
AAAGGAGAAGTGCTCACTAACACAGATTTAAACAAATTTGTGAACAAAATTTGAGAGAAATAGGCCTTTTGTGTACAGAGAAAAAGTCTTAGATCTTTGATAGGAAAAATTGGAGCAAAAATAAGTGTTGCATTTATATTTTTGTTCAGTGTGTGTGTGTGTGTGTGTGTGTGTGTGTATATATATATATATACACACACACACAGTATTTACAGTATAAGTCGAGTCACAGATAACTAATATGCGAGTTACCTTCTTGGCTATGTCTCTTTCTTTGCAGGCCAGCTGAGCCTTCCTCTCTGCATCTGCTATGCGCTGGGTAAACTCATCCTTTAGGGACTGAACAGTGGAGCTCTCCTCCTTCAGGCTTACCACTTCACTGAAGGATGAACAGACTCATCAATGTAAGAGCTAATTGTCAAAATCTATAAAGTCTCAAGGCCAAGACAGATTATTTAAAGCATTCACCAGGGTGACTTAATGAAAAAAAATCACTTGAAATTGTAGTTATGTTATACATTAGAATTATTTACATATGTACATAAAGGTATATAGATTAAGACTACTCAAAAATACAGGGGTTACTATGTTGACCCTGTCTGACTTGAATATCAACATGTCTCTTGGTCAAAACAGCTTTCTTATCAAGATAAATGGCATTGTGAACAAGGTGTGTGCAATATACTCACTCTTTGAGATTGTCACACTCCTCCTCCAGCCTGGCCTTGTCTTTGCTGACTGTCAGCAGCTGAGACTCTCTCTTCTCAAGGCGGCCTGACAGCTCATCAATGACCTAAAACATGTCCAAAACACTTTTTTGTTTACCACAGAAAAGCCTAAAAATATGAAACTTACTCCTAAGACAAATAATCTGGCTGTGTTTATATATACTGGTTACCTTCTTCATATAACTTTAGTATAAAAGATTCTGGGACTTAGAGGGCAAATACTGATACGTGACCAAACAAAAATTCTGACCATCTATTGGCTGAGATTTTTTTGAAAAAAATAGTGTCCAGTGGTCTTCCACCACATGGCAAAGTTGGGATAAAAGCTATCAGACAGGGAAAAGATAAAGTGTTGTTCTGGACAACAAGTTTAGAAGACATGGAAATATATGACAAGACAGTCTAGCAAAGCTATTTACTTCTATTTTGCATTCCAAGGTTATGCAAAATACACAGTGGGTATAAATAATAAAATTTGTAATTGTATTATTAATGAATCACTCATGCTCAGATAAACAGCTTTAGTTTTCAGGGCAGTTTAAGGCTTTTGTGAGGTACTATACATAACTTATTTATTACCCCTCATGTATAATCCCCTTTTCCTTGTTAATCAAAGTGTTGTGGCAAAGACAAACATGCTGAAGGCAGGGTGTTTTGAAGTTAATTAATAAATTCAAGTGTATTCAACATGATCCACACAGCGATGGACTTTTTAAACACACATACATATATGTATAATATGTATAGAAATATATACAATTCATACTACCAATTGATACCTTTTGAAGTTCCAAAATCTGTACTGTTGAGAAACTTTTCATCTCTTCTGTGATTGGTGGAACGATCTGCTCTTCAGTGTTGGAGGTTGGATCAAGCAGCGTGGAATTAGCTTCAGATTCCTCTTCCTGTTCTGCCAACTCTTCAGGCTGCTCACTATTAACAGGCGTCGCACTCCGTCCACTCTCCTCCATCTCATCCAGCGACTGCTCCCTCATTGTTTCAGTGAAGGTCTCTTCCTCCTCCTCTCCTGCCTTCTCCACCACTCCATCCTTCTGCTTCTCACATACAGCTGATGACTCTGTTAAAGAAGCAGGGCCTGTAGTGACAGACGCTAGCGTCCGACTGCCAGGGATCTCATCGTCTGAGTTAACTTCGCTGACACTCCGGCTATCCAGTGACTGCACACTGAATGAATCTATGCGCTCAAATGCATCCGAGGAGGAGCCGCAGCTCTCCGTGAGTTTGGAATAGTCCTCCAGTCGAGGAAAATCTCCACAGGTGGAGGCAGTGAGAAGCTGGAAGGAGCCCTGCATCAAGTGAAGGCCAGCCTTACCCTCCCCAGTTTCTTGTCTGGAGCTGGCTGAGCTCTCACTCAACACAGACTCATGGTCCAGCACTTCAATGTCACTGGTGGTAGAGGTTCCTGAGGAGAAAGCGCTGACTGGAGGAGAGGGGGTGTCATTTTGACGGTCCTCCACCTTTGAGTCTTTATGCTCTATGAGTACTTCCTTAGGGGATGGGGATGGTGAAGGATCAGAAGGTGTAGAGCTCTTAGGTTCAGAAGTGACGGCAGAAGATTCAGAGGACTCTGTGGTATCCTGCTCAACTTGTTGCATTGATGGCGTTTGTGACTGCTCTGTTTTTGAGTCTACAGAAACAGTTGAGCCAGCACCTGTTTTTACACCGCACGTTGTGCTGTCAGGGTTACTAGAAAGCTCACTGGTAGAAGAAGAAGCAGGAGGAGAAACTGGCTCCAGGAGGATAGGGTCTGCATGAGGTGTTGCCAATGAGGACCCAGGCCTAAGGGGTTGGCTCTCAGCAACTGTCTGATTCTCCTGACTCCTATCAGCAGGTGCTAACATTTGAGTCTCTACTTCTTTTTGGACCAATGTCTCTTTGTTTTTCTTTTCCTCCTGAGGCCGCCTTTGAGACTTAGAAGGTGGTACAGACACTACCTGGGTTTTGGTGACAGCTTGTACGTCTCCAGGTGACAGAAAGGCACTGAAAAAGTTTTCGGATTCATCCACAACTGTGCGGGTGACAGGAGTGGTAATGGCCTCAGAAGAAGGAGGAGTGGTGATCTTTTCTTCAGGGGGTGCTTCCCACTGCGTCATTCCCCATCCTCCACTTAAAGAAAGCTTTCCAGGTAAGGTAACATCTGGCAGAAAAGAAACTGTAGCAGTTATCCTACATTTGCATAAGACATTAGCTAGCTTTTACCAAACTATAATACATTACTTACCATCATAGGGCATTACTGTTGTGTCTCCCCATTGGTCCTCTTCTTTGATGTCCAGAACTCGGTCGATAGACTTCTGGGCTGATGTTAAAGCTTGTTTAGCGAAGCTAGACAGGTGAGATGCGTTGAACCAACTCATTTTGACTCCTATGCTAGCTAGCTATCACCAAGTTTAGAAATTGTTACACGGATGTTAAAGGGAATCTGGCGTCATCACACAAAGCACAGTCACTCTAACTGTTTCTTTATTAACGATAACCTGGTGCGAACAATATTTCACAATTTCAAACTCTTCTGTCCAGAAAAGCTTTGCGGACAGCTAGCTACCACTTAGCTAGTTAGCAAAGCTATAAGTTAGCTAACACATAACGTTAGTGTACCCAGTTACAGTAGGGTAATATCTGTCAAGTCAGTCATGTAAAAATGCAGATATTTCTAATATCGTATCTAACACCCTACGACCACCAAAACAAAAGTATTCCCATGGTTAATCCAAGCTTTCTTCCGGCTCCTTGGCTCGGTCGTCATCGTTTGTTTTGGTCGCTCTCAACTTGTAGCCCAACTAGCATTAGCCTGCTCGCTACTTCCTTTCCACGTAGAACCATGACGTCATGATCCGGTGTGACGGCCTGAAATACTGTTTAGTCAGCAGAGGGAAGTCCTCCAAAATTCTAATTTTTAATTGTTTAATTGTTGTATTTAGCGTCCAAATTATAAGAGTATGAATTTGTACGCAATTACAAAAAGTAAATATATTAGCTAGATCTTCTCATACTACATACTTGTGAGTATTTCACTCGCACACACTGTATACATGTAGGTACATAAAGAAAACAGGAACTTTTTAAGAAAAACATTTTATTCCATTTCACATATTATTATCAGTGTCTGTTCATTACCACTTCGGTGGTTACTGCTACTACAAAACTGTGGAATAAATAAATATTCAAAACCAGAACAAGTACAGAATACAAGCACAGACAAGCAATGCTTGTCTATTTGTTTGCACACAGCACACTTTAGGTTGTTGTGCAGATAACACATTAATGCAAAAACATTTGCAAAACATGACAGCTTTTAAACTACAGTATGATTTGGCTTTTCAGTGCAAAACATCAACTTAATAAGTACTTTAAAATAAAGAAATTAGCTACATTCATTTACACTGACTAAATACACTGTAAAATGTTCTAGTTTTTAGCCATTTTAAATATTCTGTATCTGCATGGAGTCAGGATTGGCCAAGAAACAAAAATTACATCAACTGGTTGTGGGAGTGGTTGAGTTCATCTTATGAGGTGAAGTAGAGTCTGAACAACATGGTCTGGGGTGTAGTGACATCGGCTACAGCCAGCTCTTGCCCATCAGCCAGCCCCAGCTCTGGAAAAAACATGTTCAAAACATAAGTGAGTCATCATATTTACAGTGTGTTCATCTGACCAATTCAGAGTGTAAGCATTGCTATTTCTAGGAAACATATTCAGCAAATAAAGAAACTCACCCTTCAGCGTTTTGGACAGATTTGGCCGTGTCCTCTGCTCAAGTGAGGCAACAGACTGTAAAACAAAATACCAACTAAACGTCAGCTCAAACCAAAACTTGTACAATTGGCTAATTTTATCAGGACACAACTCAGACTCAAATTACCATGAGACTGAACTGAAAACACAATAATTGTGAAACCAGAGGTTAATTACCTGTAAATATAATGTTTTGTTTTTTCCTTCCACTGTTGCTGTTATAGCAGGTGATTTCATTTGTCTGAAAAAATACATTATACTTGGTTATTAAAGACAACGCACAATGCACTACTGAAAGTTAAACAACAAAAAAATGTGGCCAGTGGAAGGGTGGTATCGTGTAGTAATTAGTAATAAGGCAGCTAAACCTACAGGGAGGCACTCTCAGTCAGGTAGTCCAACACCTCCTGGAGTTTGGAAGATTGAGAAAAATGCAAGTCTAGCGGTACTTGGCTGCAAGCTGAGCAGTTTTCCTGCATCAGAAGCAAACATAAACATATTTTACAAAAAGACAATTTTATCACTGTAGCAAATTAACTAGCTGTCTGACATGAACTGTTCATGTCAAATTTAGTGACAAACCTTCCGCTCTGCTTCAAAAGTGTAGGTGTACAGGCCATCAACATCATTGAAGATCATGTAGTTATTGAGAGGTAAATAGGCACTGCAGATGCAAAAGGTAATATTATTAGAAACAGGGAAAGGCACATGTGGTTTACAAAGAGCTCCACTTTGTGCATATGGATGCTAAGTAGAACCTGCAAACTCACCTTGATGCTATTTTGAAAACTTCAGTTGCACAAGCAGCTGAGTAAAAAAAAACAAATCAGAAAAAAAAATGTATTTCCAGGGAGACTTCTCAGTTTACATAAAGTCAATATACTCAGTGATGTTTGGAAATGATTAACTCTTTTATGACAGGGCATACAATCTTTAATTAAGGCAACAGGTCCACAGGTCTGTGCATTTTCACATTTATTCAATCTTAGCTACTCACCAGCTATGACAGCATTTGTAGATGCTACAGCTGGAATTATCCTCTTTACAACACCTGCAACATTTGAACAGGATATTGAAAATATGCTTTGCTCAATGGATAATCAAAGAAATAAAGGCTATACAAATCTGTTGATCAGAGCAAACATCGATAAGATATGTTTTTTTCAATGTTTTGCGATTTGTCTTGCACAAGGAGAAATAGAGCTCTGTTTCATTCCTTCCTGACAGCCAGTAGCAGTAAACAAAATGGATATGTCTCGCACTCCTCAACTTCAGGTTGTGGGTGGCCATAACTTGCACCCAAGTGTCTGGGTGTGGGTCCGCTTAGGGATGCACTGTCTGACCAATGTATTAACTGCAGCATTCTAAAGGTTCAAGGTTCCTTTATTGTCATTCAAAAACATGCTTCACATGAGAAGAACGAAATTTGTATACTCAGGTCCTGGCAGCGTTATAAAGTTCTGCCACCATCAGTGAGAAAAGAAAGGCTGCACCAGTTGGAAGGCCTCCTGTTTGGAGACGACCTTCCACCCTCTGGGCTCATTCATAAAAGCTCTGGTTCCCGCAAACAGCGGGACAAGCGGAAAGGTAGGCCACGTGAGGAGCACAGTAGCCCAAAATGTAAAAAAGCGGAGGACCAAGCCTCCTTCTGCCAGGAGATAGAGGCTTTGCAAGCTGAAATAGAGCAGCTTAAAGCGTTGGTAGGGGCTCCGCCTCCCCCACCCACCCCTCAAGTAGTTTCCTGGGATTCAAGCCTGTGCATTTAGCCCCAGGGAGGACCCTTCCTCCGAACTGTCGTTTCAAGGTGTTGAGCCTGCGAGTATGGAGGCAAAGGGTGGCTCGGAGACTTCCCTCAGAAGGTCAGAGAGCACTGAGCTGGGCGAGGGACCTTGCCCACTGTGAGCCACACTGCGGGCAGCCCTGGCTAAGGTTGACAGACTCTGTTAGCTCCACCCTTTGAAGTTCCTCCCTCACCTGCCTTTTTGGAAAAGCTGAACTCAACATATTTCCTCATACCAAATAAAGACAGTTCTCTTAGGCCTAAACTGGACCTACGGAGGATAAACATGTATTTAAGTTTTGGATGCTTCTGACAGTCGACATCCTTCAGACTATCACTCCAGGAGAGTGGTTCACCTCCATAGACCTCAAAGACGCCTACTTCCACATTGCTATTGCCTTTCAAGGTCAATCCTACCAGTTTGCCATCCTTTCATTTGGCCTGTCACTGGCTCCTTGCATTTTTACAAGATGCAAGGGCAGCGTTAACATCACTTTGCCTGTCAGGTGTAAAGATTCTCCCTTATCTCGACGATTGGCTCTTGCAACCCCTTGAGAGGCAAAACAAGCCACATCCAAGGACCTCTCTCATATCAAGGCACTGGGCATGTCTGTAAATCGGGAGAATAGCTTGTTGCACCCAACACAGTAGACCGCCTTTATCGGCTTGTCTCTGGATTCAGTGTCAATGCGGGCACGCCCGACGATGGAGGGAGTGAAGAGCATTTAGGACATAACGCAGTCCTTCTGCCTTCAAGCCAGCTTGACCATCCAGACATGGTTCAGGCTGATGAGCAAACACACCCAAGGGGCTAGATGGTACAACAGCATCCACATGAAACCTTGTCTACACAGGTAGGACAAAGTCAGAGTCACACAAAAGTTATGCCTTGTTCATCTCCAGCAGTGGAGGGACAGCACATTTCTGCTGCATGGTGTTCCTCTCGGCAAGAGGTAGTGACAACAGATGCCTCACTTCATGGTTGTGGGGAGTATGGCAGAAGAGGTCAGTCCACGGAGTTTGGAGCTCTCAGTGGAAAGGGCAGCACATCAATGTCGCAGAACTCTGGATCGTCTACTTGGCATTGAAGTACTTCTTGCCCATTCCTAAGGGCAAGCATGTGCTCATTCACATGGACTACACCTCAGCTATGCTTCATATCAACCATAAAGGAGGGACCAAGTCATTGGAGTCCCAGAGAGAAGCCCAATGACTATGGACATAGACCTTGATTGGCCTCCTTCAGAGCGATGCACCTCCCAAGCAGAGCAAACTCTGTGGCAGAATACCTCTCACGCCAGAGGCTGCCCCCAGCGGAATGGAGGTTGCACCCACAAATAGTGCAGATGATTTGGGATTGCTACAGGGAGGTCCATGTACAACGCCAATTCCAAAAAGGTTGGGGCATTATGTAAAATGACAATAACAACAGAATACAATGATTTGCAAACTATTTTAACCTAAATGAAATTGAATACAGTATACAAAGACAACATTTTTAACATTCAACCTGATAAACTTCATTGTTTTTCATTAATATACGTTCATTCTGAATTTGACGCCTGCAACAGGTGTCAAAAAATTGTGACAGGAGCATATTTACCATTGTGTTACATCACCTTTTCTTTTAACAACACTCAGTGTTGCGTTTGGGAAGAGAGGACACTAAGTGATGAAGTTTTGAGAGTGGGATTCTGTCCCATTCTTGACTTCAGTTGCTAAACAGTCCGAGGTCTCTGTTTTATTTTGCGCTTCATAATATGCCACACATGTTCAATGGGGGACAGGTTTGGGCTGCAGGTAGGCCAGTCTAGTATCCCCACTCTTTTACTCCAAATCCACGCTGTTGTAAGGCCCGCAAAATGTGGCTTGGCATTGTCCTGCTGGAATAAGCAGGAACGTCCCTGAAAAAAGACGTTGACTGGATGGCAGCATACTGTATGTTGTTCCAAAACCTGTATGTACCTTTCAGCATTAATGGTGCCGTCACAGATGTGCAAGTTACCCATGACATGGACACTAACACACCCCCATACCATCACAGATGCTGGCTTTTGAACTTTGGCTCGTCTCCGAGTTGCAAGACAAATAGCTGTCTTATGGTGGTTACAGATAGATGTAATATGTGTGCTCACCCTGAGTTAGTCTGTATGTGACTCCTGTTATGTTGAACTCTGCAGCCCTCTCCAGAGATCTCTGGTACACCCACTGGATGTGCTCTGGGTCATCCCCATCCAGGACCACACCGTCTAATACACACACACACATGCACACACATACAGGCCTTGTAAGTCAGGGGGCAGGGTTTGTTGAACCTCAAGTCAAACTAAACGATCATTCTAATTGTTACAAAGACCATTCAACAGAAATACTAGTAACTGCACAGTGATATAATACCTCCAAAGGGTGTCTCTTTGGGCCACAGGAGAATCCGGGCATACTCAATGCAATGTTCTGGCAAACGAGGCATGGAGGCTATTGTACACATGGGGAAGTTGACCTAAAAAGACATGTCTATTTTACCAACAACAAACTGAACAGGAACTGTTTCTGTAAGACCACAAAGTTGGGGTTGTAAACATTATTTTATTAAAAATGCTACCTAACCTGAGGAGGGTAAAGCTCAAGGGTACAGTCAATGCAGGCGGTCATGCCAGGGAGAATGACTCTGGCATTGCCTTTAAAGCCTTCAGTCCCACCATCAATTAGAGGAATGATAGAACCTGGGTCCAAGACACCATCCTCATACACCAGCAAAGACAGCTGCATAGAAAGACAGATATAATACATGTTCCTTTTAGCATGACATCTTGCAGCTTTACCACTTTTAAATGCAAGTATAACACAGACAAAACTGAGCAAAAACAATTGGCCAAAGTACTGAGAAAAAAGACTGACAAAGATTGCAATGAAGAAGAATAACTTACCAGCATACCATTCATCCACCTCCTGGCAACTATAGAGTCCAATCCACAGACAATTATATGGAACTCTAGATATAAACAGAAAGATTATGAGAACTGTGAAGGGGGTTTTTCGTGAAATGTATTGACAGTGTATCTGCTATGGGACTTTTTATGTTAAAATGCTACTGTGCTTACAGCTGCCAAAACATAATGAAGTATAGCTTCAAAATGACTTTTGTGAAACTGTAATGATATGATGTACGGATAAAAGCCTGGAGAAGTAGGCATTTATCTCTGTCTCTAAGAATTAGACATCTCCCTGTGTGTCTCTGTAAAAATACCCAACTAGTATATCAATTGCATGACATCGGTAGCCAGGTAAGGACTGTAAGCATGTTAAGGCGGGGGAGAAGAGAGCAGCTTTACTTGCACAGAGTGAGGATAAGAAGTAAAGTACAGTATTATTAGAAACAGCACCCCAGAGACTGGAGACCGGATGTGCCATCACCTTTGTTCCTACCTGTTTAATACTTGTTTGTAACAAAGAGCAATTATTACATATTCTAAGCTGCAAAGTAACAAATTTCTCTTCAGTCTCATGTGTGTCTCCTCCAATGTACATAGAGGCTCTTGTTTGCAACAAATAAATAATAAGAAACAAAGAAAGATATTGGGTCCGAGTATTAAATTGCTCTTCATCTCACCCGTAGACCCCTTTTAACCAGACATAAGTTGGAAATGAATAGTCCTAATGATACTTACGTCTATAGAATGTTTCATCTAAGTCTTGAATTTTCTTAAAATGTCTGCACAAAGCATTCAGGAGAAGCTCAGGTTTGGACAGAATATTCACTTATTTTCACAATCTGTATGGTGTCTGGGGCTGGGTATCGTTTAAAAAAATGTGATACCAGTACCAATACCAGTGATACCAAAAATGATACTGATACCAATGGAGTACTTCATTCAATACCTTTTCTTTAGTTTTGATGGCATCTTGGCACGCTGAACTGACATCTCCATAAATCCACTGCATTCAACTTCACCACCACAGACTATGCAGCTGCTAGCTGCTGGCTGTAGTTGCGATGTGGGCCAATCACGGTGCATTAAGTCGAAGAAAACTTGCAATAAATGGCTGCGAGCAAAACCCCAAAACTCGTTTTTTTTCTACATTTGGGAACAAAAAGGATGGAATGCAGGAATTGTTTGACTGGAGATTTGATACTACTTGGTACTGGGTTATTTCAGTTAATAGCTTACAGGTATTAAGTACCAATACCCAGCCCTAATGATGTCTATGTCTTCATTCTTAAATTGGGATTTTTGACATGGAGATTAGCTGCTTGCAATTTACTTTACATTTTAATCATGTAGATTGTGGTTTAGATATTTTAAACAGCTGCATATACGCCAAGCATCTGAAATCTTGCAATACTTGTTCAATCAAAAGGATACGGGACTACACAGCATCCAGGTATGCGGCTGTTGATAAAATCAGCTGCAACGTCTGCCTTAGGCCGACCTACATCTTTTCCCCTGGTCAACATGAACACATTAAAAAAACATATCTGCTTGCTTCAAACATTGCATTAACTGATAATAGGGTCAGAAATAATACATAGAATTTATTAAATAATTCTACTGACCTGAAAAGGAACTGTCGATTCAAATTTGAAACATCAATGGTGTCCATGTCGACAACATGAATGTTGCGGAAGCCTGATAAAGCCTGAGCCACAGCACGAACAAAAACAGACAACAAAGTGTTGGTCATTTAATTAAAGCACAAATTAGAACTTCCAAATATTCATAATAATAGTGCTCATACCAGGTCTTTCAGCAGCTCACATCCCAGACCACCAGCACCAATCACCAGGATTTTGCAGGTTTTTAACATAAACTGCAATGACTGTGGTGAGAGGTGATAAAGACATTATATATTAAAACAATACAAGATGGCATGCAACCAAATGCAACAAAAAACTTGTATCATTCCCCTTCTTGTAATAGTCACCTCTGTGCTGGGTTCAAAGTCAGGATGCGTAAAGGGTCCAGATCTTTCCAGAAACTTTTTGACATGGTTCCATCGCCCCTCCCACTCAAAGGTGTGCCCACTGCCTCCATCAACCACCATCCTGAAGACAACAATGTGTACATTTAGATTGTATCATCAGCAGCATCTCTGACAATACATGGCATACATACAGCGATCAGCCACAGCATTAAAAACCACTGACAGGTGAAGTGAATAACATTGGTCATCTTGTTACAATGCATTGTTCTACTGGGAAAACTTGGTTCCTGGCATTCACGTGGATGCCACTTGACATGCAGCACCCACCCAAACATTGTTGCTGACCAAGTACACTCCCTCAAGGCAACGGCGTTCCCAATCCATGGTGGGGCCTCCATGGATTGGAATTCCGGTATGTCCTGCGGATGCTTAATTGGATTGAGATCTGGGGAGTGGGGTGTGTGTGTATGTGGGGGGGGGGGGGTAACTTCCATCAGGGAGTCCTGTTGCCATTAAGGGGTGTACTTGGCCTGCAACTGTTTGGGGGATTTTTGGTACCAAGATGTCAAAATATCACATTGTATTATATTATATATATATTATATTGTAACAATGTGATGAGTGGTATTCACAGTGGATTTAATGTTGTGGCTGATTGGTGTATCAAAAAACGATATCAATCAATCAAGACCTAAACTTAATACTGTGGTTAACTGTCACATACTGTATTTAGGGTGCTATTTATACTTCACAGCAGATCATGGAAACTTCATTAGTTTAATAAACAACGTTAAGCACCAACGTTACTGTAACATTCAACTGTTTTGTCTGTCCTATGTCAGCATCTGCTGTACCGTATAACGTTTTGTTCTTTAACGATTTTTTGAAAATGTATTAAAATTGCGTATTTATAAAAGGTGGGCGTTTCTGATCATCTGGCATTCTTTGGGTTTTCGACAGTTACTCTCTTTCCTGGACAGCTCCCCGGTAGCTAGGCTAAGTGAACAACAAGCATATCAACAGTGAGAAAGCAATAGTAAAGACCTCTGACTTTGCATGGAAGTGAATGATGCCACATCATTTTTTGCTGTATTGACACGAACAACTAGTGCGTATTTTTACCCGTAGCCTGTCAATGTACTCTGTTTACAATCAATATTAGGTTAGCTTCTTCAGCTAGCTAACTTCATCCTGTCTAGAAACCGCAAACCTTCTGCCAGTTCTACCAATTCATCACTAACTTCTCAGTCAGCTCCACTACTTTCCTTCTTTTCTTCTCCCTACAAAGAGAGAAAAAAAGAAGGTTCATTCATGCTGTTCTTTCGTATGTTAAAGAGATTTGAGAGCATCGCTCGGGCAATTAAAAACTGTGCTTCTTGCTTTCTTCGGCAACTACTTACGGCTCTTCCGTGTCCGCCATGTTTAGTTACTCATCTGCCTTCAAATGCCAAAGACGGCAGTAATAAATTCAACGTTTCTGAGGCAGTATCTTGATATCAAGGTGGCCCTTAGGATAAAGATTTAGACCATGTTTTTATTTGACAACGACAGGGCTAGTGTGTCATGAAGCCTCAGTCTGAAGAAGATAAGCATGTAAGCTAACTTAGCATTAATTATATTGTTTTAATTGAATCTTCATATTTCCGATAGTTCTTAAAGGCAGCATTGTCAATGGTTTGGTGCAAAGACAGCAAGTACACACAAGATCCAACAGGTGGCAGCATTTACCCATTATTTTTTTTGAATGGCTCAGCTGTATCCACCACTGCATATCTACTGCTGATTATATAAAACTGTATTCATGTCACAAATGTTAATTGTTAAAGAGTGCATTTAGCACACTTGTCCAAATGTTGGCACTTTTCCATACAAGATGACTTTGGCTTCTCTAAAACAATGCAGCACAGTAGAGCAGTAGCTTTAATGGCAAAGAGAGTTGAGTAATTGACTCTACTAGTAGGCTAATGACTTGATAATTGCTCTACTCTGTGTGGGTTAGCCCTGTAACTTTAGCATTTATCTATAAAACCAGTTAACAGTCAAGGAGAGAGAGTAAGAGTGAAATGGCCCATTTGAATTAAATAACCTGTTTCGAGAGCATGGATTGGTCGACTTGCCCTGATTGGCCTTGATGCAAACTGTAACTGGATCAATCATTCAATCTTTCAATTTATTTACAGCAATTCTAATTGTGTTATTATTATGTCCTTTTCTTGCAGCAAAAATCAGACCAAAACCAATGTGCAAAACAGCATAAAAATATGTCACTGATATATTGCTTTGACTTGCTTTGGTTGTGATTTGCTGCATGACGCACTTAGCATGAATAACACATAAAACTGAGATCCTTTTATTAAGTTTAATGACTTTAATAGTGAGGACATCTCCCTCACGTATCTGATTTACTGTGTCCACATCCCACTAATGAATCTTGGTGTTTAATCTCTCATTATAGAATGATTAATAAACCCTGGATGGACTTATATGCATTTTAAGAGACACGCCTGTGGGCGCATGAACATAATTAATCCATCTGTCTGCAACCCCTAAAAGAAATGTGATGTAGATACCTTTTGTAGAGGTCACCAAAGATCTGCCTAATGTGTGTGTGTGCGTGTGTGTGTGTGTGTGTGTGTGTGTGTGTGTGTGTGCGTGCGTGCGTGCGTGCGTGCGTGCGTGCGTGCGCGTGAGAGAGAGAGCATGCACAGCAGGAAATAGAGCATTTTTATTATCTGAGTTTCAGTGATTTGAATGGCTTGATAGAGCATCAGTAATTTTTTTCTGATTTTTAATGAGATGTTCCGAATGATAGCCTCTGAAAACTGATAACTAAAAATAACTGCTGCGGCCATGTCCTTCATAGCTGACTGCCTGCCATCTCAGCCCTCTCCTCTCTTTTTCTATTTGTTCTGTCTGTCTTGTCCTCCTTCATTTAACCTCATATGCTCTCATGTTTAACAGCAGGGAAATGTGGTGAAATTTCATCAAAAAAGATGGTTGATGAAAGCCCAGAAGACACTTGAAAATTGATTATATTATTAATGAGGACCATTACTGTGGGAGTTTTGCTCATGGGCACTTCAGCTGGTTGTACCCAGATCTTCAGTTTGGAGTCTCTGCTATTGGTTTTGTCTCCTACCTTATTTTGAAGGTCTTTAAAGAATTGAGTGTTGTTGAATGCACACTGGATCTAAAGTAGGTCAGCAGAGGACTAAAAGCCAAAACATCTTCCAGTGGTGACACATTTTTATAGATTCCATTGAAATGCCATCTGTCATTCCCCCACCTTAAGCAGGGACATTCTGAATGTCACTACCGTACCTTTGAGGTGACCCAGCTCTCTGCCATCCATCACAGCCACTTCCACGAGATTGAAGAGTCCAGAGTTGAATAGAACAATACTTCAAATACTTGATAATAGCAGGCTGTGAGTAATATGACTCTTCGAGAGAAAAACCTCAGAGGTGCTGCTCATATTTTGTGTCTTTCCTCATCTAGTTCTCGAGAAAACAGAGAGAAAATCTTGTTTTTCCATTGCAGATTTGCTTTACATGCATTGACATGGGAATCAGGGTTTGTCAGCTTTATGGGCCCATAGATCTTCATATCCATTTGCCATTTGATGGCTTTCCATCAGGACGTTCAATGTGGTGTTGATTGTACTAATGAAAATGTGTCACAGCGATATGTCCCATGTTAGGCACGGAGTAGCTAGAAGACAAGGAGAAGCTACAGGCTGATGTTGTGTTGTGCTGTAAGTGATTGATGACTCTCTCTGTTGTAGTGCTTTGATTAAGACTCCAGTGATTTATTGCCACTGCTCACAATGTAATTAGGCTGTATATTTACACTGAACAAAATAGTGTTGTCTATGTGGCTATATGATCCCAATGTGTGTGTGTGTGTGTGTGTGTGTGTGTGTGTGTGTGTGTGTGTGTGTGTGTGTGTGTGTGTGTGTGTGTG
>JBBPCS010000359.1:10879503-10901518 GCA_037974645.1 Hollardia meadi
TGTGTGTGTGTGTGTGTGTGTGTGTGTGTGTGTGTGTGTGTGTGTGTGTGTGTGTGTGTGTGTGTGTGTGTTTTGAAGTTACACAAATCTGTTTTTTATGTCTGGTTTTGTTTCTTGGGCAGCAGTTTATGTGGTCACAGTTCTCTATCAAAAACAAGCAAACTCCAATAATCCTAAAATAATCTCTGCATATTTCATTTTTCTGACATTTTAATAAAGTATGTTGTGTTGTTCCTCTGCTCTGAAGTCCCTTAATCAGAATCTACAGCTCAGGGCAAATACTCATACCTCAGAAGAGCGCTGTGCTCCTTACTGGTTGTGCACTGCTGGAAATCAATAAAACATGTCAATAATGATTCGATCCATTACAGCAGTCAAACGCTTTGCCATCCAATTACAAAGGTGTATGGGTCACTTTAAAGAGTGAAAGACCTAAGCCTGATTGTGCTTGATTACCACATAAATCAATACTTGAACTTCATACACCACAGCTACTTTGCAAAACAGCATGATTAAGTGTCTTCTTACAAATAATTTCAGTGGCAACGTTGCCACTGATATACATTAAAGAACACACTGTGCCATAATGGAGGAAAACGTGCTTTCCAGTAATTAGCTGCATTAAAGAATGATGTCACATAGCTGTAGTCTCAGAGGGGAATAAAAACACTCAGCACATCCATTCAGTCCAGTGTCCAGTCACTGGCAAGGCAGGTGTTATGGATTGTCTCAGCTCTGGGAACAAGTTGCTGACCCCTTTCCCTGATCCCTTTCCTGTTTGGCGTTGTGTGCGCAGCCGAGGTGAGATAGAGTCAGTTTGTTCTCTGCTACTACGGCATGTTTTTCCTAACATCTCCCTCCCCCTTTTCTCTTTCAGTCAAGTCATGTTCCAGATGGGGTGACAGAGCACAGCACGCAGCTACAGGCAGTCCAGGAAATTTGTGTCCTCCGTCCAAAAACATGTTTTGACCGTCTGTGCCACATCTGGAGGGATATTTACTCCTAAAGCCATTCTTTTCTGCAGCGGCATGACACAATACTCTTGACAGGTTCTATTTTGACACCCTGAAATAGCAAAACATTGTACATAAATGAAACCAAAATAAAAAAAGGTCATATGTAGCGATTGTGAGCAGAATACTCTTGAGAGAGGTACTGGCACTGGCAAAAGAGCAGAGTGGAGCTATCTTTAGTCATCCAATTCAAAAACAAAAGGTTACTTTATGGCAGCTATAAATGTGCTACTACTAACACATTGAAAATTGTCTTGGCTTCAGCACTACATAATGGTTATTACAGTATCACATTGTAAGAAGGGAAGCAAAACAACTGAGTCACAGTGTCCCACTTTAATTATTTTGGTGATGCATATTGCAAAATACATTACATACACATCCTACTGACACAAATAAACATCTTAACCACTGCAACAAACATAATAATTACTTCATATTTAATGTCCTCTTCATTAGGTTTAATAATTTAGAAATTGCATCGTTAAACACACCAAAATATTTGTTGCTTAATTAGATGACCCTCATGCAAGTGCAAAGAGAACATGAGGTGATTGTGACATGAACACTCTCTAACCATGTCGTTGCACCTGCAGCAGAGCTTAATCCTTCCTGCACCAAACCATCTGGAATGGGAATTTTGGTGTGTGTATAATATATGGCTCTGTAAGCCGCTGCAGTCGTCAGGACCAGAGTCCTGCGGTGATACAGCACTGCTAATTCTTTTATTGGTCTTCTCTATCCACTTCAACTGTTCTGTAAAAATCCCAGAAGTATGCTACATTGTTTGACCTTCAATTTGTGGGTGTTAAACCAGCATTTGGAGCTGTCAAATCAAAGACCCCAAGTGGGTGCCGATCCCAGCCTCCCCCTGTGTTGCACAGGTGCCTTTGTCCTTGAAATCCCATCATGAGTCCCACACTTAAGCTGGTCAAAGTTTGTCTGTTCCTCGAACCATCAGGCTTTGCACAGCACCACTCAATCAGCTCTGTTAGAGGTTACCTAAGGGGTTAACATTGCCAACCTTTCCCATCTGTTGCTAAGGAAGCGTTGCCTGTTGTGCAGGAAACAGGGAGAGCAGTTTCCTGTTATGAAGAGAGGTTTTTAAAGGGTTGCATTCATTCAATCATACAACAGATGCCGGGCCAGGAAGCCTAGCCAAAAGCAAAAGCTTTGGTGTCCGAGAAAAACTGTATGAAACTGTTTTTAGGAATCTTTCTATGCAGTGTTCTAGTCCAGGAAATAAGCCACGAGGAAAACACATTGGAGGAAACACTGAGAAGAATCTATGGTTAATTTCTGAGTATCTGATAGGCTGGTACTGTGTAATCCTATCTATACATAATATTCCAATCATTCCATGCCTGTGTGGGTCTTTACTTTCCAACTGTTGTCAATATACAGTAAGTCAAGGGTCATGTGCCAAGCATCAAAACATGGGCAGATGTGATTTGAAAAAGAAAATATTTTGCAAAAACAGCAGCCGTAGATTTACTGCTGCCAGGCAGTACAATGGATCATGACAGATTAACTGTGTTTTAAATTTAAAGTCCAAATCTCTGAGTGTATTTGTTCTTCCTCAACTCTAGTCGACCCTGCTGCCTGTAGAATATGGCACCGTTTCACACATCTGTGGAGTGTCCTGAAACAAAATATGAGCAGATGTGAATGTAATAGCCCACTGATGCCCTATTGAAAATCCAAAGTAAATGAGATACAATGTGCATTCCAAAACATAGCCTACAGAGTGGGTTTGGTTCGCGCTCCGTGCTGCGCTGTAGTCCTGCCTCAGGAAGCGCCAAGCGGCACCTCCCGTTTCCACACAAGAGCGCACCAGTTCGCTGTAGCATCAGCGCTGGAGATGCACGCCCGGGTGAAAGCTCAGCCGCGACTGCGAACGCAGGCGTCCTTCCACGAGTAGACTCTCACTGGAGAGAACCACATGTTTCCCACAATGTGTTTGCATTCGGATTAAGTTTCCACGTCGTTTCGAGGGACGCGGTGCGTGCGGGGGGAAACATGAGGATAACTGTCGGCTCCCGTGGATGATGATGTCCCACAATGAACGCAGGTTGGTTATTCATGCTTTCTGCTCAAGTCCAATTGACCAAACTTTAAATGTTTTACAGCAAACAAAGCGATGTGTTTGTTTATGTATGTGTGAGGGATGAGGGCGGTGTTAATTAGCTGCAATTTGTTAATTCTGTTGGAAAACATATTTCCCCTTTTTATTTTCCACATATTTTACAGACAAATTGGTTTCCAAAGCAACGTGATGCATTCTGCTGTAGAACATGAAATTAGTAGGCTCTTCTATGGGATTAGGTAAAATGAAATAGCCCACGAACAGAGCTGTAGATTAATCATGCTGCTACTAGAATTATTCCCATAATAATGATGCAAGTGGGATGGATTCTCTACAGTTTAATCCATAGCAATGGATAAAGTTGCTTTCAGTGGGAGTCTACACTGGGGGAAAAAAGGCTAGTATCAGTGATAGGGTTAGAGTATAGGATTATAATCCATGATTGTGAAAGTAGACAAAGCTATTGATTCATACACCTGTCTTGCATGTGTAGTTATTAAGTTGAAAGTTGTGATTTATGTGCATCCATAGATATTTACTTTTTTTTTTAAAAATGTCCCATTTTGTTCTGTAGCCTTTTCACTTTGGTGTGAGTTGTTGAGACTTGACGGGTGACATTTCATGATGAAGACACAGTCTGAAATCATATCCTGTAAGTTTGGCACAGCCAAGGTCCCAGTGTCTATCGCTTCCTTTGTTTTTCAAACACTTGTTGTAATTGAATTCTTGTTGCATAATTCATTTCCTGTTGTTTGCACTTGGGTGCTTTGTCAGACTGGGACCCTTGTTTTTTCTCCCAGTTCTATTGTTCTTTGACGCACTAAAAGGACCTTTTCAGCAAAAAAAAAAAAAAAGTGTGTGTGCTCATATGTTTGTGATTGTGTGTGTATTTCTGTGTGAGGCAGTGTGAGTAAGTTGTGTGAGAATAGGGGAAGAATAACGAGAAGGAAGTCCATTTGTGTTGTGAAAATCATACTAGAGAGTTTCATGGAGGAGTGATGGGGGGCCATGCTGTTATGTCCTCCCCCCATTAACATCCTATGGAGTCCTTCAAGGAGGATCTGGTGGAGAAGCTAATGAACCTGAAATTCTGAAAGACAGAGTGTGGTGACAATTATAGAGAAAACATTTGTATAAGTGGGGACAGACTGTGATGGCAATGAAGGGCAGTTTTTTTTTTAATCACATCATACTGATGTCTATAAAGTGAGAGAGAGAGAGAGAGAGAGAGAGAGAGAGAGAGAGAGAGAGAGAGAGAGAGAGAGAGAGAACACTCAGAGATAACCTGAGTGCACACAGGCTTTAATAGGATGTGCGTCAGGGCAGGTACTAAATAACAGGAAGAGACAAGGGGTGTACACACTTTGTTAAGTATGGGTGTGTTTCATGACATTTCTTAATTTCGTAAGCAGTGCTCTTTAATGACTTGACAATTTTTTAACACTTATCTAAGTGTAAAAGTATAAACTTGAATGCAAGACAAAGCAAGTCAAAAATCTGGATGTTGTGATTACAGATTAAAGCTCCCTAATATTACCTCATGTTCCCATTTCAATATCAATGCACAATTGTTGGAGTGATAAAATAATCTTTAAAGTTTCCCATCAAAATTGGCCAATCATTTGTTAAATCTGATTCTGCTGTAAGTGTCCAACCTGCATGTGTCATTTCCCAGACAGGGAGATGTTATTGTTCCTCCTCTAAGTACCCTGTGGCTCTGTTGTTTTTCCTGCAGATAATATCCCCTGCAGCATTCTGCATGTCACTTACTATTGTATAGGACTTGACTTCCCCTATACCAAAACAGGAGTCACGTATTTATCCTCATGTAAGCTTAGATATTAGGTGAAACAGTAAAAAGAACCCCAAAAAAATGTAAGTATTATTAAGCAGCTTTTACCTTTTTGACTTAACTTTTGCTCTGTTTGCACAGATTTTCAAAATCCATTGCAAGTCCCTCGACCAAAGGTCCGCAGTCATCTGACCATCAAAGTGCAGTCCAAACTGATGTCCAGGCCGTGTCCCCCTGTCCATGGTCCAAAACCTCCTGTTGCCCCCAAGCCCAGGCATGTGTATGTGCCTCACACACATGGGCAGCCCTGCCCCCAACAGAGCCTGAGTAACGGAGACCTGGCTCACTCAGATGGAGAGACGGAAGGTCTCCATGAAATGGCTGAGCAGAATGAGGACAGGGAGAAAAGCGAGGCAGAGGACTGGGTTAATGACAATAGCATGGGACACAATGACAAAGAGGACATAGTAGAAGGAGATACTGAGAAGGAAGCAGAAAAAGAACTAGACATATTAGATAATGATGGCAACAGCATTGGCTCTGAGGACACAGTCAAAGCAGATGATGGTTCGACTGTTGACACTACTGAGGATGAAAACACTGACAATGACTTGAACCTGCCTGAAGGTGGAGATTACACTGATGATGAGAATGCATCAGCAAACTCACTTCCTCCTGCTGCCATGAAGGATGAAACAGGAGAGGAGGCAGAAGAGGAGGAACACAGTCATAGTGAAAAGACTGAAATACTTTGTGCCTCAACAGGACACTCAGATCAACATGTGGAGGAAGAAAACCTCGATCAAACACATTTACTCAGTCAGGGTGATGAGGACAGTGATACTGGACTTAAAGACAGTGGACAAAGTGATGAGTGTGTGCACTGTGCAGATGAGACCGAGCTTGAAACTGGAGAATTTGCATTCGGGTTCAGCGTACTTCCAACTGTGACTGAGGAGTATCCTTACGATGTGATTGGCTCCACGGATGATGCTAGTGACACATGTGAGTCATGTGACCCAGCTGAAACAGGGGATGCAGAGGTATGGCAACCAGAACGGGCCACCAAGGACGTCTCTGGCTGTTTTCGCTTCACATCCAGCACTGAGGATGTGTTTGGGCCTTATTCGGTCATTGAAGCTGTTCCTGCAGATATGACTGGCACTGCTGACCCAGAGTGGAGTCAGGATGATACTGATGACCAACCTTCAGATGAAATGCAAACTGCAGGTGCTTCTAACCAGGAGCCTTACTATGTGTCATCAGATGATGTGGACAAGCTAGAGGGTAAGCAAGCCTTCTCAGAACAGGGTGAGACTGATGAGGGCACTAACCAGTCGAATCAGGACAAAGAAAAAGCAAAGGACAGTGAGTCAGCAGATGAGTACGCAGACATTGACGACTCACTCTGCACTAAAGCAGATGACTTTGAGCAGTGCGTCTCATCGGAGGATTACGTCGAGATAGGCGATGAGGACGAAGACGAAGAAATGGAAAAGAAACACATCAAGGGAAAAAGTGCAAAAGAGAGAACAGCTAAACGAGAGCAGGCTTTTCTGAGCAAGCGAGCAAGCTGCCAACCTCGCCTCAGACTGTGCAACATCACAGTACCAGCAGACCTAGACCTGGGCCGTACCCCAGAACTCACCAACAGGGTGGTGTTTGCCCACACCACTGAGGCCTTTGAAGAAGACATTGAGGAACTGGACTGCCATATTGTGCCTTACTATGAAGACACAGACTCAGACAGTGAAGAGCATATATATGAAGAGGCGGGGTTCGACTCAGAAGGGGAGAACTTTGTGACACTTGATCGGAAGACTATTGTCACACGTTCACGCTCTTATTCTGGGAAAGTTCCAGGTTACGTCCCAGAAACTGTACCAGAGGAGACAGGGACGGAGTACCAGACTCATGACTACTGCACAGTGGCCTTGGATAAGACTAATGAACCACTTAGCCATTCACAGCAGCCTGGCGTCAACAGTTTGATCCCGCCTATGAAGTCTCGCCGCTTCTTGTTATATTCCCGCTCTGCAGAGGGTCCAGAATTGTCCTTGACCACTCCCACAGACATCAGCCAATCTCTGAAAGATGACATCAGGATAAAGAGGAAAGATGATACTCTTTCACTCCCATGTGTCATGAGCTCTTCTGGAAGCTTCTCCCAGCGTAGCCATCAGTCATCCAGTGGTGTTTCCACACCAACCTCTTTAGTGGACATCCCACCTCCCTTTGAGCTGGCATACATTACTAAAAGACCAGTCACCAAGAGTTCTCCATCCCTCCTGATCCAGCATGAACCCAGTGACATACATAAAAAGAAGAAGTCCTCCTTCAAGCGCTTTCTGGCACTCAAGTTCAAGAGAAAGACAGATTCGAAGAGTTTTAGTGATGGAAGTGTCCGTTCTTCACGTTCTTCTTCCGAGTCTAGCCACCATGGCCCAGCAAGAGTCATAGAGCTTGATCGCAGAAGTACAAGCAGCTCTCCTCAGCTTCAGTCCCACATAGTGAACCCCCAGCAGCGATCTTTAGACATGCCATCCTCTTTTGTCCACCATCAGAGGAGGAAATCTTACGGCAGAGGCGTCTCCAGAGTGGAGTCCTTTGAGGAGCGTTCTCGCCGCCCCATCATGCCGCTGCCTTTGACCAAACCCCGCTCCATCTCCTTCCCCAGTGCAGACACTTCAGACTATGAAAACATTCCAGCCATGAGCTCAGACTATGAGAACATCCAGATTCCAGGGAGACCCACCAGATCCCACACTGTGACTGAGTTTTTTGGGGACCCAAACCGTACTACAGTTCCCTGCAATGAGAATGATGGCTATGTGGATATGAACAGTTTCCCTGGGATCGACAGCAAACCACAGACATCAAAGGAAGACACTGAAAGGTATAGTAAAAGAAAGGGTCACCAAAGTTACAAAAAAAACATGCTACCTTACCTTCATGTTTTACATCACCTCTAGTGATGTTTAGCCATACAGACACTCTTGTTTTTATTTGCCCAAGTTTCAAGATGCAAACTCACCAAGGCAGATTCAAAAGACCTGTACCTGTATTCATAGACCTATATCCGAAACAATGGAGCTGAATGGTGTTTTGTTTGTGGTGCTCACAGCGTTAAAAGTTCCACTCCACTGTATTGGGGTTGAAGAGGCAGATATCTTAAAATATGGGCAATTAAAACCAAACCTATCTGCATGGTTAGATGCCACAAACTTGGGTGTAGTGACCCTTTAATGTATTAAGTATTATTAATCAACACCATCCTTGACTATGATTATATAATTTAAACCATTTTTTTCAGCAATGATGCAGAATGTTCTCTGGTTCCAACTCTTCAAATGTGAATATTTGCTGGTTTTCTATGATGGTAAATTGAACATATTTGGGTTTTGGACTGTTGCCGACATAAAACAAGCTATTTATCAAATTCTTTTCCGCACACATCTTCTGATATTTTATGCTGAATAATTAATCAGTATTAATAATCTGTAGATTAACCAATAGTAAAAACAGTTGTTTCTTGGAGTCTCAGATAGATGTCTTAAACACAATAAGCCAAAGTGTGCTTTTATTTATGATCACGTTTTTGTTTTGTTTTTTGCTCATTTTCTGTCAGCATTAAAGTCTAGAAACTAAGCATATGCTGTGTGTTCATTCTCACCTGGTCTATAGAACGGGTGAGAGTGCTTATATCTGGACTCTCAGTCAGCTGAGTTGTTAGGCCTGGACCTATCTGCACAGAAGGGCAATCTTGACCCCTGAACAGCTGACAAATATTCTTACACTGTATCTCAGATGAGCAGAGGGCACCTGGCTGAGTAGAGTCAGACCTCCCTCTTGTAAGAAAGTGTTACGTGAGAGATGAGCAGCCTGCTGTGTCATACATCGCTGGCTTTGGGAAGATGGACAATGCTTGTGGGAGAGCTTACTCCTGTTTTTCATTTACTAGATTTAGAGGTCACATCTGGTGCCGCTGCTTCTTCTGCAAGTCTGAGGGGTAATGGCAATTGGGTAGCTCACTGAGTGCAGGTTATTCACATTACAGAAAGTCATTATGGGCTGCAATTAAAAGTGGAAAAGTGGGGGGAGTTCCCTTCACACATGGAAGTTGAGAAGGATGAGGAAAAAGGTGAGAGAACAAGAGGAGGGGATGTGTTAATCGAAGGTGCAGAAGAGTAAAAATACAGAGTATAGCGCTAAAGTGATATAAAGGAGGGGGAGGGGCACGTGAGAACAGGAGAAAGGGAGCAAGAGCAGTTCTGGTGTAATTGCTCTCCTGTACCTGACACTTATAGTTAAGTTTAGGAGGGCTTTTATTAAAGCAGTTCTCTCCCGAGTGCTTCTCTTTCATTGGTACCTTGAGGGGCCACAGGATTTATTGCAGTGTGTGATAGAGAGAAGAATCACCGTGGTCAAACTGTACCAAATTACCCCAGCCCTGTGCCACAGCATCAGCCACTGCGGTCCACAGTCTTTCCCCAGTCTTAATAAAAATAGTTGTGTTTAATGACCTGTGTGTAGTCAAAGAGACAGCCCATTACCAAGAGCTTCCTAAAAGGCTTAAAATAATCCTGGTGCACAATGCTTCTTTATTTTATCTCCTGTGGTGCCCTTTGTTTTATAATTCATGTACTGTAGCTACCGTCTTTCCTAACTATTTTGTCTATGGAGAAAAGGGTTCAGCTTACTGTTCATATCAATAGGACAACTTTTCAAACACATGATGAAGCTCATTACCTCACCTCCGGACATTTTGTCCAGCAGTAGACACGATTCCCCCTCTGCTTATTTCCAGTGCACTTTAAACTATACATCTCTTAACATTTGAAACTCATCCATTTCCCAGGCAATGCCCCCTCAGTGAGGACTCTTTTTCTCCCAGTGATGTTATCGATGTAGCTCATTGTGCGGTGGAGGTCTCACACCACTCACAATGATGCAAATAACCTATCTGTCCTGTCACCTCGCCTTCGCCACATTCCCCCTGGAGATGCTTCTGTTGCCAGGGCAAACTCTTTGGTGTGTCTATACGGGGCTGGCCTATGTTTATTTGAGTGTTATGTGTGTGTGTGTTGTGTGTGTATGTGTGTTCCCACAATATAAGTCATGTGTAGTCAGTGTAGATGTTTGTCCCTGCCTTTGTGTAAACATCTTAGAGTTAACTGGGTTCAAAGCTTGTGATTGCCACTCTCCAGAGCTGCCTAGCTGATGATGACAGTGATTTATTGAGAACACATTCAACAGTCAGTGTGGTTTTCGACCCACAGAGAAAGAAGCAGATTTTTGTGGTGAGGAAAATGACCGAATGAGCACTGCACATAAAAGGTGTCTACAGTAGCGGACGCGCATTTTAAGGAGTACTCACAAAGCTGCTGTGCCACTAGCTTGGCTTGTTTCCACTTATGTGATTAATGTATAGCACCGTTCACACACTACTTCAGCACAAGCAATCAGGCTAAGCTAAGAGACATGTTCATTAGCAAGCTACCATAGTGTACAATGAAAAAAGAAAAGGCATACTAATGATTCATCGCAAACCTAACCACAGTGTTTGTTTTTTGATGGTTTGTGTGTGTGCATATATTTACATGAACACTATGTTACAGCTCAGTGCTGCTTTATCAAAGATGAGGCTCCTGTTGAGAATGCACTTTCAGCAGAATTATCCTCACCAACAAATTAGTGTAGAAAAAGGCATTTTAACTTAAAAAAACAAAACAAAATAAAAAACAGGATTCAGGATTTCAAATTAGAGTCCATTCAGTGTTCTTCATGTCAACTTTAAGCAGTTCCAGGCAGACCTGCATGCAGATGTGTTGTTGTCCCTATGCACACAGTAAACAGAGCAATAGTGTTCAGCAAGATACTGCTGATACATGCAAAATTGTAGGACTCTAGCGTACCCGTTGGCATCATTTTCACTCTGTGAACCTCTTCAGAGTGATGACAAAGCCCTGCCATGGCCTCTACAACAGCTTCTCCACCCACTGTTATGTTAGTGTTAGTAGTGATGAGGGAGCCATCTTAAGCGCATTGTTGTACTGGGTGGTGGCTGTGTGCTATGTGGCGAGGTGGTGGACAGGGTGTGTCGCTGGCTTGCTAGGTCTGGTGCCAGGCACTCTGAGGTCATTGCCAGGTCATCCCCGGGGAGGAAGTGTCCGGCCAAGGAGCTTCCCAATAGCCTGTTTACAGGAAATGCGGGACAAGGGCGGGGCTCTGGCGGGAGGCAGGGAGGTGGAGACAGGAGAGGACAGATAGGTTGTGGGGAGGAGAACGGGGTCACAGCGGTGGGGTGGAGGGCCCCAGACTCTCCCTTGAACAACAAGATGTGGCCTGGTCCCGCGAGGAATGCCACATCTGCATTTATTGTTGCTCCAGTGTGTCAGGAATGCCTCCAGCCTCCTATTTTATACCCCAAAGTACTCTTGTAGAGTAGAATATAAATCGCCGGAAAACAACTGAGCAGAGGTTAAAACATTCTGTTGCATAAGTGAATCAAAATCTGTCACGATGGAAGCTTAATGCCATCCAAAGCCGTCTTTCCATCACATCACAGGTGTCAGTCACATCCCCACCATCATAAAAAAATCACTTCATCACACACCGTCACAACAGCAGCTGCACAAAAGCCACAGGCTACATGTAATCATCATCAAAAGCAGCAAACACTCTAAAACTGCTTGTATTCTCTTAATTCCCCCATTCGTATCTCAATCTTCTATTGTTAGCAGGCTAATGAACCTATTTCCTATAATAGTGCTATTACAAATGGAAAGGGGACTGTTGGATTGCACCTAAAATTCAGTGTTTAGCTCAATTGAATTACATATTACAAGCCCCATCAAATTCACAGGACAGATGGAATTCAGGACTTTTCACACAGAGTCATTGTGTCCTCTGAATTTGTCACAGTAGATTTAACTTTGCCATTGACATTGCATTCGACTGGCATAATAGAGTTCTCTTAATGGTCTTGTTAAAGGGCTTCATGTTATTACCATTACAATATCACATAGTTACACGTTTAAATATAGAAGCATTACATGAAGCTGAGTGGAACTAAACAAAGCTATATTTGGGATTTTATGGTGGGAAAATGGGCTACTTTGGGATCAAAGAAATCAAGGAAGAGCAACTTTAAATGTCAATGTTCTCTGTCCAAGAAAAGTCAGGCGCAAATTAAAGAGGAAATTATTCAAATGTCACTTTTTATTGCTTGTTAGTTTTCTGTTGGGCTTTGCAGGGGGACATTACTTAAATTGGACACAATTTTCCATGACAGCACAGTCGGTGTGTTTTCAGAAATGTTGATGGTGGAAGGTGAAAAGGTGAGGGTGAGAATCTGCGGCACATTTCTCTTGGACATACTGTATGAACAAATCAGAGCTTCAGAATGAGTTCAAAGAAGACCCATCCCTCCTGTTCTCTTTCCTCCACAACATCACCCAGGAGCCCACTCCAGGCTGGCCTGTCTACTCTGAGGTCAACCATGAGTAATGGCCTGTAGGTGCTTTCCTCAGCCCACCCAATTGTGTGTGTGTGGCTTAGTGTGAAAATCATGAAGTATCAGTATGTCTGAATGGAGATGAAGTCTAGTGGGTAACTCTGTTAACCTTTGATCTTCTAATGGCTGTCTACTCTGTGCACACACAAGGGGCTGTTTAATATATCAGAACCAACATTCTTTATTATCTGTAAAATGCCAGAGAAAAAGTGAAAATTTCTCACAATTTCCTAGAGCCTAATGTGACGTCTTCAAAGGCTTTTCTTGTTGCCTAACATGCTCAAACCCAAAGATATTCAGTTTACTATCACATAAATTAAAGAAACGCAGCAAAATATTACAATTGAGGATCTGGAACTAAGAAAGTTTGGTATTTTTGCTTGAAAAAGGACTTACAATGATGAAGTGATTATGAAAATAATTGCTAAATATTTTTCCGTCAACTAATCCATTAATCAACTATTCATTGTAATATATGATACAATTTTTCACAGCAAAGATCAATTTTAAAATTAGTTGTTTTTAAATCAAATACACCAATCAATCCCTCAGAATCAAACGGCATTTTAAAAAAAAACAGCAAACAGTTTATTTAGTTTTTATATTAATGTCCATCTTATTATTGTTTATTGTCTTTTAATATTGTTTCTGTTTTCCTATGTGTAGTGTCTTGTACGTCCATGGGGGCTGGGCACATTTTAGTGTCTGACACTGTGAAAAATAAATAAATCAAAATCAAAATCAAAAAGTTTGCACAAATAGAATTTAGTCAGAGAAGGTAGACATCGTTTATACTAGAAGACTCAAATATAAATTCTTTGCACATTTTTTTCCCTTTAATATCTTAAGTCAGTTTAACTTAATATTATTGTGTTTCATCGCAGTACCTTCAGTACTCTCAATATTTACTGTAGCATGACTTAAAGGATAAAGAAATGTGTCCTTGTGGCAGTAGGACATTTCTATTCATTTTGCTATTCTGCTCTGCATCTCACTGTAAGTCTATCTCATTTATGTTCCATGTTATGTGACATACTGCACAAAGATTCAGCTTCTATATTCAAACTGGTGGTGAACTTTGTATTTAATAAGTATGCTATGAAACCTTCGCTTTAGTTGTGAAACCTGCCAACAGTCTTAGTGCATAACAAGTGCTCTCAAAGCAGCCTGTATGACAGCTAGAACAAGCTGTCTTGTAGCTGTCATACAGGCTGCTTTGTTGTTATGTCCAGTTATCGTCCTGGCAATGTGAATTTGGTCACATATACTATGTGGTGCTTAATGGGCCAGAGGACATTAATAATTATCACAGGTAGCATTTAAAAGGATTACACGTGAAATGACCTAAAAGCGTGCCCACCTCAGGTACAGCAGCACACAAAAGGATTACCAGTATACAGACAACGGTGCCATCTGAGAAAAGAACGAATGAAAGGGATTACAGTGTGCCACTGGAGGACTCTATATGTGGAGTGAAAACATTCAGAGACACACACCGGAAAAAAGGAAAAACATATATTTACAGGGGACTTGTGTTTTGTGAATATGCTGCTAGTATACAGCGGCTATAATGTGCTGTAAATGTGCTTTCTGGAATGTGTGTCCTCAATGCCTCCATGCGTTCCCAATTGAGAACATTCAGTGTCAGTGGTTAAAGTCGTGCTCCTGAGCTCATGCTATAGTGTAGATACTGTTACTGACGTATTCATTCTGTCCCTTGTCAGTGCCTACACGGAGCCTTTCCCAATGAACCCCATCTCTGCTGGGCTGTCAGCGGAGGAGGACCACGGCCGTACCTCAGAGGAAGAAGAGGGGGTTGGGGAGCCAAGCTATGACCGACAGGTGAGATATGGGACATGGAGACAAATGGAAGCAGGCTAGAAAGTGGTGAATTCAATCCTCCGAGCTAACAAGTGGTCCTGCAAATCAACATGATGAGAAATAACGCTGCAGAGGCTATTGGTTGTTTTATTGTATTAATAGGCCTTTTTTAGACATGCATCTGGCAGATTCACTGTTGTGCTAGTTGAAACGTATCTCCTCAAACTTTCCAGACTTTGTGTACAATAAAAGGCAACCATCTCTATGTAGTGCATAGATGGATCCCACCCTTCCTGCTGCCACCATGGTGGCACACATTTCCTATTTTTCTTATTCATAGAAAAAACATAAAATAAACTGAAGGAAAAACAGAGAGGAAGAGGACCAGAGAGACTCGAGTTGTCCGCAGGAGCAGTTTCAACTAATGGAAGTGTGTTTTGGTTTTATTTTGAGGAAATGAGGATCATTGTGCCTTAAATGCAGTATTTGTGAAATGCCTCACAGAGGAAAAAATAACACTGATAAAGCACAGGAGCATTGCCGGTAAACCGCTAAATGGCTTCAATGTTATGTTTTGGCTCGGATGTTTTGAGACCCTGTGATTAGCCTCGAAATCAATGAGCAGGATTGTAGTCGCCACACACACAGCCTCATACATAATGCATCCGAATTTAAAAGTCCCTTATTTGAGAAAGCCTTCATGTCTACGCTGCACTGTAATGAAATAATCAGTCTTATTTTGACAGCAGAAATCTCACCAAAAAAAGTGAATTTGCTGTTGCTATTAATACTTGAGAGGAATAAGTGCCCACAGAGAGCCTTTCACCATTAGCTGTGTTCATTCATCTCCCACTGTTCTCCCTCCCTGTCACCTAGATTGATGGGCGATCCCGAGCCTTCTACGTTGCCAAAGAGCTCGTCGACTCAGAGAGATTGTGAGCATCTACACTCACGAATTTCCCTATTTGCACTCTTACATGCCATCACACACAAACCTGAATTTTGTCTTTTTGTGGCCCTGTATCTATACTCCTTTTCTTGCCAACTGTATCTCTCCTGCTCCTACGCCAATTCATCGAGCTGCATGCAGAGAAAGTGACAGCCAATTACACAAGTGTCTTGTGTAACTTATTAAATGCAATAGCCTTTCCCTGCTGTGCTAAACACCTAACTATTCTTCTTTTCTCATCATACATAATAATGATGTAATTTCATGAGTCTCATCGGAAGATAAATATAGTAGAAGGTTGTAAATTCCAGTTCATTTATATCTTATGTTTCTGTTCTTGTTTTCCAGACATGTCAGCGCCCTCAAGTACCTTCAAGAGGTAAGAAAGCCTTTGCTGCTGAGCCGTCAGCGTGTCATATTAGCATTGAATGTCTTCTGCTTCAAGGCCTATGAAACTTTCTTGAAAACTTACTGATAACATCATATCCTGTGTGTCTGCACCCCAGTCTCTGTCTCCTTCTTCTCCTCCCCCCTCTTTTTGCGAGGCTATGCTCAGTGTTTATCAGTGTTGTTGCAGCACGATCTACTTCCTGGTCTTGACAAAGCTGACATGTTGTCTTCTGGTGTGCTCTGTTGACGCAGTGTGCGTCCACCAGGTACTCCTGCTGATGCTGTATGCTTGTATATTTACCAATACATGCGCGCTGATACTCAAGCAACTAAGCTGACACTCTGCCACCTAAAGGTCACACAATAGGCTGTTGGGGCATTTTATACTGGTTGTATTTTAGGATCTCCTTATGACCAAGTTGGCTATAAAATGGAGACTTTTGCTCTCCCTAGAGTAGTTGTTGCAGGGCAGAGGATTTAAAGGTGAGCTGTGGAAAGCCTCTTGAGGTCGACCGTGGCCTGTGCATTACAGCCAGCTGTTGTCATCTGCAGTATTTCCATCATTTCTCATTCACCGTCTGTCAAAATAAGATCACGTCCCTGCAGACTTATGGACAAAGAAGAATGTTTTCCAAAGACACCACATAAATAACAGTGAAACAGAACAACTGTTTGATTTCAATCAAAAAGGAAAGTCCTACAGGAGTGGGTGTGTTGCTTTTGACGTGATGGTTGCTTGTACAAATCTGACAGGCAGACTCATTGAGCCCAGAGAAGCCCATCAGTCAGCCTGTACCTCATAACCTTGAATAAGGTCATAACCTGAATTTCTGATGTGTGCCCCCTCACCATGATTTGTGAAAGCCTGCTGGGAGTCCAAAAGCAGCAGACTTAGCCACAACAGCAACCAATGCAAATGTTATACAATGTAGCCCTCTAATAATCATACATCTGCAATCTCATCATGATGCTCAATTATACGAATTAGTTGCCGCATGCCAAAGTACAGACAGAAAACACATGCTGCAAGTCAATATGGGCATCAGTGCTTGAGAAGTGACATTGTGACAGTGATGTAGCCTGAACTATGAAATCTATTCAGTGTAAATGATCTCTCTTCTTCAGTGTTGCCATTCCACTTAATTGAATCTTTTTGTCACCTATCAGAGGTGACATTGAGGGTTTTTATGAATATGCTGCATAATCCATAGTGTTATGTCGTCTTCAAACAATGATATGTTGAGCTTTTAGTCACTGTTGGATGCAGACTGACTGTCATAATGAGCATGAAACCGAGTAATTCAGCTGGGACACACTCCAGCGGCACAACATGCACAAACACACAGTTTGGGAGGGGGGGGGGGGGGGGGGGTAGGCGCAGCATTAAGTGAGAGGCACACTATTGTTCCATTGTTTGATAAGAAATAACAAGAATACAAAGAATTTCCACATAGGAAGGGAGGTTGTGCTCCTCTTCTAAAGAACTTTCCCTATAACAGCTTTGAAATATGAGGCTTTTCTCGTTGGTAACACGCCTTATGAACAGGCATGACTGGCCGCTCAACCAACTGCTTAGTGTTGCTCCTCGACCTGCCTGGCGTGAAAAAAATAAGGATAAAGTGGAGAGTGGACCGGTGAAATGGAGAGTAAAGATCCTCTCATTCATGGATCTGAGCGTGTGTGTGTTTGGGTGTAACCTAAGTCAACCAGAGCTGTTAAAGTAGCTCCTCCCCGGCAGGCATGTTAACTCATACGCCATCAATTGTGCATGATGAACAGCGTGTTCTGCAGCGTCCAGTGTCATCACATTATCTCATCGCCAACTGGGACAACTCTATTTGTTTTATGTCTGTGCTTTATTTAGCGCTGGAATAGATGGGCCCCAGACACTTATCCCTCACAGACACTCAGAGGCTTTATATATGAGTGAGATTTTTTTTTAAAAGTATATTGACACCTCCTAACGATTCCCCAACTTTCATCCATTTTTTGTCTTCATTTGCAGAGTAGATAAATAACCCCCTCTCCTGCTTTTTCACTCCCATGTGCAATAACTCTTTATATTAGTCCTCTTAGTCACTGACACTGCAGCTATTAATGCCTGTCGCTTATGCTTTATAGGTGTTGAATGGACTTCAGTGGCACCAAAGTCATTATATATCAGTACATTTTTAGGTTCTTTTCTACAGAGACATGAAAAGTGGGGACTATATACAAAACAGCACTGTGTCATTGAGCACCAAGGTCATTATGCAAAAACACCTGGTGTGTAACTCTTGTGCCAACAGTGCCACCTTTCCTGAATGCCTGGACAGAGCCCAATGTGGTGGGAAGGCACGGAGATGATTTGAAGGGAGGGTGGCAGGAAGGATGTTTAGGAGGATCTGACCTTCCTTCCTTCCATTGCTCTCCCCGTGTTCATTCCTCAATACCTTTCATTTCTCCTGCATTCCCTCCCTTCCTCCTTTCATCCAAACTACCATTTCCATTCATCCCTCTCTCTTCCACGCTCTTTTTCTGCCCCACACTTTTGCCTTGTTAAGAAATCTCTCCTCGCAAATCCTGTTTTCCCCTCTCTCATGCAGGACTTTAGGTCAGCAGTGACAGAGGCGGAGGGTGAGGAAGGGGAGCCCGTGCTAGAGGAGCAGAGATTAGGAGAGATAATGGGCGTACTGCCCCAGGTCTACACCCTCCACAGCAGCATCCTGACTGAGCTGGAGGAGCGCATCAGTCAGTGGTAAGAAACACCATGGATATTACTGCTGTTTGTGCTGTGGCCTGTTGTTGTACACTGCAGGTGATATTCATAAAAAGACTCTTGCAGTGTGGATGTAAAGAGACTTCCACTATGGTCGTAATTCATTCTCCACTGAGGTCACAATAATTATCTACACTATCCTAACCCTGCTTTAAAATATAAATCAACTCTGTCCTTTATCCTAAAGCATTGGTGGTGTACTTTTCTCATTCTTAATTTGGTGCCAGTGTTTCTTAAGGAGCGGTTTTACGTTTGGGAAGTACGCTTATTCACTTTCGTGCAGAGATAAATTAGAAACAGCGCTTTCATGTTTTTACACTAAATATAAGGCAGCTGGCTAGCTTAGCTTAGCATAAAGACTGGAGGCAGGGGGAAACAGCTAACCTGGCTTTGGCCAAGGGTAAAAAAAACAAAAACAAATCCTCCTACCAGCACCTCTAAAGTTTGCATGTTAACAGATTTGTGTTAAGCTCTGTGCAAAGCTAAGCTAACCAGCTGCTCATTGTTCATTAAGTGGACAACAGTCTATCAATCAATTTTCTCATTTAAGTTTTGCCAAGAAAGCAAATATGAACATTTTCTGAAATATCCAACTCTTTTCTTTAAACCAAAACATTAATTGCATCTGATGGATTCCACCAGGCACGCAGATGCACGTTATAGAAGCATTATAGAATTTACACAAATCTGAAAGCAAAATGTTTACATCTGTTTGCAGAAAGTTGTCTTGAAACGTCATTATGAAAAATGTAGGAAATCAGGAAATGCAGGATAAGTAGGCTGGTTGAGGGAAAGTGGTTACAACCCAAAAATAGATCGCAGACTCTTGAAATGCAGTGAACATCATAACCATTGAAACTTTTTTCTTAAAATCACATTCACTGTACATGAAATGACTAAACAGAATGTATGTAATCTCTGATTTTCCTGTCTGTGTAGGGAGGAGAGCCAAAGGGTGGTAGATGTGATCCTGTCACATCGGGAGGACTTTGGGGTGTTTGACACCTATATCTCAGAATATGATCGCAGCATGTCGCTACTGGAGGAGAGCTGCAGGAACAACCTGGCCTTCGCCAGCATCGTCAAGAAATTTGAGGTAAACCGACAGACAGACAAGAACCTGAGCAGATAAAAGCAGTGTCTCCTGCTAACTGTTAGCCTCCTTGTCTATTCCCATATGTGGCTATGTGTTTATTCTTTTACTGAGCATGCATGTGGGTTTCGGAGCCCTACTGAATGTCAAAATATTCTCTTCAAAGGAGAACAGTATTTTGACACTAACATATTCAAATCTGGGGTTCAGTTTCCATGTTTGTGGAGTGAAAGTGAAGCCGTGTGGATGTTTCCAGTGAGCAGAACCTGGTGTTATCCCCTGGCACCCACAGCGACTCTCAACTTAGATTTTGTCACCCAGCTTCCATGGGGAGATAATGGCCTTTCTAAGTCCTCTCTATCCCACCCCTCTCCATGGGACTGACCTTTCCACTGTCATGCTCGAATATTTTATACCGCTCAACACCAAATAATCAACAAGGATCTCTTCATCTTTAATCCTCCCTGGAGAGCGAGGAAGTGGGATTTGGGTGCACGGCATCAAAATTCAGCAAAAGCTCATCCTACAACAGTGGCCCACAGATTGTGTGCCTGGTCCACTGAATCAACACTATATCCTTATGTTGCATAGGAGCCCCAGCTGGTAACAATACAATTGACTCTTTTTAAATAAAAGACAGGATATTAGGAGAGCCTATAGATAAGACCACAGAGATACAGCAAAAGATTTCTCATTTCCATGAGGCTGTGCCCTGGTCTATAAAATTGATTCACAATTTACAGTTACAACCTCTGTGTAGCAGCGCACAGGTCACCCTGAATAAAAAAAAGACAAAAAGGTAATTATTTCTTCTTGTTTAGTCTTTTAGTCATAAAAGAGTTTATATACAAGTTTAGTGATTCAATTTGTGTAAGACAGATCAGTAAAAAGCCTCCCCAAGTTCCTGTTTATGTTAAAGTTTGGGCTTCACAAAGTTACCTAATTTAACTCAGCACCTTTCTCTCCAAATGTACGCATTACCAGTTCCATGCTGTTCTCTGGTTCACTGTGAGTGGTTCCAGGCGTCTCTGGTTTGATAAGAAAAGCTAACGGACAAGGCAGCAACTGTCTGCACTCATGAATATTCAGCAGCAGCTGCCCCTTCCCAGAAAAACTTTGGCTCTGCCAGACTTTAGTGGACTTAATGTAAACAGAAGGTATTGGAGGTGAGAGATAAAGACTCTAAACCGTCACCATGCTCAGTACACGCTGACCTTCAGTATCTTACAGCAGGTTTTCACACTTGGTCTACGCCAGCCAATAATTCAGCCCTTGAAGTCAATAACGCGGCACCTTATTTTAGCCTAGTGAATTGCAAAGTGGGATACATGTATAAGAGGAGCTCATCTGATGCAAGGACAGGGTAGTATAGTGTATTATTGCTGAATAAAAATTGGGCTATGTTTTTTTTCCTACTTCTTACTTGTGTCCATGTCAAGGCTGTGATTCATCTTGCACCTATAAAATTAACACCCAGAGGCATAATCAATAACCTTTTCTCAGTCCACTGGCAGATTCACCGCACCATCCATTCCATATACACACTGCATATTGTTTTTATGTTTCCCATATTGCATATAAGCCCATTCTCCCCACCCTCCCACAGCGGGGCATTGTGTGTATATGATGGATGTTGCTTTGAATCAGAGCACTGGGAATTGCAGGGTGTGTGTGTGTGACCCCACTGTAATGAGGGAGAAGGAGGGCCGAGGGAGAGCAAGAAGGATAATTCAGGTCACAGGATACACTATACCCACTACTGAGAGTGACAGCGGCCATTTATCTGTTGACTGTGTGACACTTCACAAGTCATTATACTTCATAGTGGAGTGGAAATGCTGATTTCAATGTTTTTGTTTAATACGAATACGTTCAATAGCTGCCATTTTATTCTTTCTCTGTTTTCAAGACATGAACCCTTACCTCCTTCAACACCTTCTCCACCTTCCTGCTGCTCTGCCTTTATTGCTACAAGCCAAAGTCCAGCAGTATAAGTGGTAGTAATTTCATTGTGGATGTGGTGATGACAGTGATGAAGTAGCCACAAGCCCTGATCAGATCAGAGCTAGACCCTTACAGGATTAAAGCCTCCTCTCCACAGTCGGTTGCTTGTTTACCTCACCATCTATAAACATTGGCCGACAGTGCGGCGTGAGTGAGTGTGTGTGTGTGTGTGTGTGTGTTGAGGGTGGGGGGCTCCCCTTTTTTTTTAGAGTGTTTGCGCCTCTGTGTATTTGTGTCTGATGTTGATGTCCATACAGAAATTGTGTGGATCATGTCAAGCTGGTTCTATGAAATCTCTTTCCAAGGCAGCTGGAATTTATATTCATGTCATAGCCTGTGTTTGTGTAAAAAGCCTGTTTGTTTTCTCTTGTGCAAGAATCCCAGGAGAAGGGAAGGAGGTGGTGCAGCAGGTGGACAGAGAGCGATAGAAGGAGAGAGCGATGGAGTGAATTCCTTGTAAAGGCAGCTGGGCAATGAGGCAGACAGAAGCTAATTAGAGAAGCAGCCTCCTTTACAACTCCCCAATTAGATCGGTTGCATGCTTGTGTGTGTGTGTGTGTGTGTGTGTGTGTGTGTGTGTGTGTGTTTATGTG
>JBBPCS010000359.1:10910705-10944473 GCA_037974645.1 Hollardia meadi
TGTGTGTGTGTGTGTGTGTGTGTGTGTGTGTGTGTGTGTGTGTGTGTGTGTGTGTGTGTGTGTGTGTGTGTCTCTCTCTTTGGGAATTCACCTGGTTGACGTCACACATTCACTCCTGTGCCCCGCGCGCTGCCATAGAGCTGCAGTAGTAGTACAGAGTCAGGCAGACACAGACAAACAGAGAGAGCTTGAATTAACGGCAGCTGGCTTGAACACTTCCTCAAACGCCACTGAAGATTTCGAAGTTGAACCTCCGGAGAAGCCGTGGTTCAAACACCAAACACCAAACCCGACACAAGACATTTTCCACCTCAGCGGAAGAGGTAAGTCACAGTTTGTTCTGAAGCGGTTAAAAACTTGAGTTCCGTGTTGTTAGACTGTTGGGAGAACAGCACTTGTTTGCCGACTTGGGTGTCAAGAGAGTCGTCTTTCTTTGCTTTGACCCGGATTTTGGTTGATGTTTGGTGTCCTCGAGATGCAAAGCTCGACTGCAAACTTCGGTTGACATCAGTAGTAGTGCAGTAGTAGTAGTAGTAGGACCTGTGTCAGGCGTTGGGAATGCAAATGAGTTGCTGTCGCAGAATGTCTCCCTCTCTTTCCGTGTTGTAGTTATATAAGTTAGGGCATGTTTCATTGCTTGCAGGTTAATGTATTAAACACTTGCTTGTCCCCACTAAGAGTTGGGGAAACGACATTCAAAACAAAACCGGGATTGTGTGCTTCATAAATTCCTCGAGCGAAGTGCTGTATCCTATTGCATTAGAGGAGTGTAGCTAGCTAATTTAGTGGCAAATAGAAGTGGAGGTAAACGGTGGCGTACATCATGCTAACCACCCCCACAATGAACACACCCGAGAAAAGCCATTCATTTAACTTCCTTTATCCTTTTACCCTATTTACAGACGGCCTCCTTTTATACAAAGATAATCGTTAAAACGTCCTTTATTGTCCTTTACTTGGGTGGTTTAAAAAAACGTAATAAGTAATAAGACAAAATCTACCCTCAAATTTACCCCCGAAATTAATCCAGGGTATTTTAAGGTGTTCAGTTAAGAAACCCTCTAAGTAATCCCACAGGTAGACTGACAACAAAGGGGGCATTGACATAATTACTCACTATTGAGTGCCACATGCCACTGACTATTACATCTAATTCAAATCATAATGTAGAATCTATCCCACTATCCCAGGCTCCATTCTTTGGTTTCTGCTATGGTTTGACCATACACTGCGTGCCACGGTCATTGCCATCACAAAACAGGTGACGAACAACAGCACTTGGCAAATCTAACTTTTACCTGCCGGTTTGCATTGTTCAGCTGAGACTAAAGTCCACAAGCCTTAAACGTCAAAGGTCCTTCCCTCATTGCGATCAGGTTTAGCCACTGGAATTTCCATCACATAACTCCCTTACCATCCCTCATCACCTTTTCTGGGTGAAGTCAATTTGTTTTTAGCAGCAAAAACAAGTTAACATCTGTCGGTAGGAGTGTCTATAAGAAGATTGCCGTGCATTCTTGTGGCTGTAAACAACTCAGCCTTCTGAATCCACAGCAGCTGACATGAAGTCAGCTCCCCAGGTACACTAAACACCTTATCCTGTTTTGAAACATTCCTTCCATTGCTTACAAAGTCTTGTGTCACATACTATAACTCAATTCTGTGTTTGTGGCAAAACTCTGTTGTTACCTTCTGGAGGCACTAAAGCTTTGTGAGCGCAGTGCAAACTGTATTTGATGATATGAATATTTCATCATCTGATTTGCGATAGGATGGCAGTGTCAGGTAAGCTTCAATAGGCTCTGCAATTGAAAAGTCAAAAACCATCACATCAGTAATTATTCAAGTTTATTATTTTAAAGATATCTACAGATTTAGATCATAAATTATATACTTTATTAGTTGTACTGTGTTTGTGATGAAACTACATTAAACACCAGTTCAGTTAAGAAATTTGACTTATTTTTTTCAACTGAAAAAGGTGTTTGGTAGAGTTTGTACTCAACAAAGTAATGTATTGGGAAATTGGTGTAATTTTGGTATCAATATCAAACTCTGGTATTATTTTGGCAATAGTATTTCAAAATCTTTAACATTTATCCCCAGTATCACTAAAACTGTGCATACAGTGTTTTATATGCCATAAAATATGAAACAGTACAGTATCTCCACTGCAACACTTATTTTGTACAAAAATGTGATTGTACCTGTTCTATGTACAGTCAACGGATTGTAGTTACAAGCATGAGTCCACACACAGACAGACACAAACACGGGTGAGTTGCCTGATTTGCTAGATCAGCACTGGGTGATGATAGTTTGGCTCACTACTTGCCCTTGGCCTCTTGTCACTACCTTTCTCTCTCTTAACCAAGGCTTTGTGAATTCTGAGCAGGGCAGAAATGCAGAAATAGACTCCGCTCTTAATGCATGTGAAGAGAAATCACTCACCCATACAAACACTATCAATATCGTCTGTCTGTCTGTCTGTCTGTCTGTCTGTCTGTCTGTCTGTCTGTCTGTCTGTCTGTCTGTCTGTCTGTCTGTCTGTCTCTCTCTCTCCAATAGTTATAACAAAGTTTGTATCATTGTATACTGTTATTGTGAAGCAAATGGCCAGGTATTAACCATTTAATTCAGTCAATATCACTGGAATAAATATATCACAACATCCATTTATCTGGCTCTGACCTTGAACCAGCAACCTCAGCTTTGGTCACATTCTTCTTCAAATCTTTTCTTTCCTGCCTTATTTTGACCTGATCGCTGCGTGTGAAGGTGTGAAAGAAAGAGAGAGGGAGAGAACTTAATCTCACAAAAAACTCTGTAATTAAATATGCTGACTGTTGACATAACGTGTGTGTGTGTGTGTGTGTGTGTGTGTATACACATACAGTTGGGAGGGGGTGTTAGAAATTAACTTTGGTTACTGAAAGGAAAGGAAAGCTTTGAGTCTTTCAAACCAGTCTCCACTGAAATTCATTAAAGGCTGCTTTGTTCAAGGTTATTTTTGTGCGTGTGCCCGTGTGTGTGTGTGCACACGCCGCAATTATGTGCTTTTGAGACGGTGTGAATGCCACCTTGCCGAAGGACTTGTGGATTAATGAAAGTTTTGTGAGAATAACATTTTGTTTGCATGAATTTGTTTTTTAAAACCGGAAGGAAAAGGAAAATCAAGTGACTGATTAGGCTTAAAAAGTGACCCTATGTCTTCTTATTACTCCACCAAGGAGATTATTTTTTGGTCCTACTGTATGTGTCACCTCATATTTGTGTAGATCGCTCCCACTCTCTCCATCATAGATTTTCAGTCATTTTAAACTCTTTTCACCTTATCAGACACTTCTCCCACAAGTTCCATCTAGTTTTCGCCTCAAAAAATAAATTTTTTGATATTTCATACAGTTTTCCATAAGTAGTTGCCAAATTCTTGCAGTTGTAATGTAACTTATGTATATATATCAATTCCACTCCTGCAGAATTTACTGGCTAAAGCAGTAAAGTAGGGGTGGGCGATCAAGCCAAATCACAATCATGAGCCACCATCTGAATTTCCATCTTTTACCTGAATTTTGAAATGCACTGTAGACTATAACTAGACTTGACTTTCATTAAAGCTACTTAAATGGCCTGCATGTAGCACTTTTCTAGTCAGCTTTACCATTCACAAATTCATACACTAGTGGCAGAGACTACCACCTGCTCATCAGAAGCAGTAACTATTCACACATGCACTCACACGCCAATGGCGCAGCATCAGGAGCAATTTGGGGTTCAGTATCTTGTTCAAGGACACTTCGACATGTAGACTGCAGGGCCGGGGATCGAGCCACTGACCTTCCGATCACTGGACGACCACTCTACCACCTGAGCCACAGCTTGCAACTAAATAATCTTGCTTTGTTTACATCACCCAAGGAAGAGCCATGTGAAGTAATTTTGTCCAATCAGCATAGCCATCTAGTTGACTACATCACTCTGTTGGTTTGTTCATGTAGCACGGATCCGCTAGTCAATGAGGTTATGTGAAGTTTGGAAGAGGACATTGAATACTGCCATCTCTATGATTTGCCTGAAAAGTAGATTGTGGATGCCTTCAACATTGATCAAGATCTAAAATCGTGAGATTGCCCACCCCCACTCAAAAGCAATGCCATAATTTTTAATGGCCAAAACGCAGTGGTCTTTAGGTTGACTCACTCAAGATAAAGATACAAAATTTAAAATCATTCAAGTGCGAAATTTAGCAGATGCAATATGTACTTTTTAAATACTTTATAGTTTATGCATGTGAAGCTCGAAAAACAATATTCCAGCAGATAAATTCAATCAACATTGCTATAACAGGAACGGCATGTTTTCCATGATCACTTTTCAATTTCCAATGTGGATAGATTGTTTTTCTTTGAGCCATCATAAAGTGTAGTTTCATGATGCAGTAGATGTTTACACACACAACTACACAGGTGCTTGGCTTTGGGTGCTTGTTGTCCAGGTTCATTATAATCGTGTGGAGCATGTTTGTTCAGCTCTAATTTGCCAGGCCGCCAACTGGCCCAGCTCCATCCAGCCAGGTTGTTCAGGGTCTGTTGTGGACCTTTGTGTCTTTCACTCGACCTTGCACTCCCCCTCTCGTTGTCTGTCATTTTCTGTCTAGCACAGTCTCTTAACTGTAAAAGGAACATAAAATGGGAGGATAGGGAAAACACATAATAATTATTTAACTGAAAGACTGTGTTTTGATCATGTAGGGTGCAAGTAAGCTGTAAATTTTCTTATATTTCTTCCTTCACATTTCTCCATATTTACTGATATTGGTTACCGAATATATTACAGTGTAATATACAAAAATGTGTCAAACACTTCCTGGTTTTGCTTGACGGTACCAACAAGTCAGCATCGCGCAAGCCACCGAAACCACCGAACCTGACCTACTTTGACATTGGTTTGTATGATATTAACTGACAGCTCTATTTTAGTAATGTTAGGTAACTTTTGACCTTTCTGTGACATGTATTAATGATTCTTCCAAGATGGCGGCGCATGTGCAACGCGAGGCTCAGCGTCTCTCCAGATTTTGTGAATTAGTAGCCATCTACCTATTTATTTCAAGTCTGTTCATCCAGTACAGTCTCACGTACATAACGTACAACCGACAGGAACTTTTGGACATTGGATCCTGCAATTCTGGCAACTTTTTCGGCGACCTCCGGCTCGTTCCAGAGATCGCCAAGACATCAGAGCTTACTAACCCGACTCTGCCGACAGGGAGGGCCCACAGGCGGCGTCGAGACCATAAACAAAGACGGGGAAGCGAGGAGGTCCAAGGGCTAGGCTAAAGCTAACTCCTCACCAGCTATCTCTACCCAGCATTTTCATTGCCAATGTTCGGTCTCTGGCGAACAAAATGGATGAGCTGCGGCTGCAGATTACCACTCACAAAAGGATTATGGACTGCATCATCATGATGTTCACGGAAACATGGTTTAACAGCAGTGTTCCCGATAGTGCCATTGTGCTAACGGGGCGCTGCGTTCTTCGGGCGGATAGGACTGCTGAACAGAGGACGGAGTCTGTGCATTTATGTAAACCAAGCTTGGTGCACGGACACTACTTCCATTGAGAGTCACTGCTCTGCTAACCTACAGTATCTCATGGTTAAGTGTAGACCTTTCTATTTGCCCAGAGAGTTTACATCTACCGTTGTGACTGCAGCTTATATCCCCCCTGATGCTAATGCTAAGCTGGCAAAGAATGCTGCCATTAACAAACAACAGACTCTTCACCCAGAGGCAGCCTTTATTGTTGCGGGTGACTTCAACCACTCCAACTTGAAGACTGTACTCCCCAAGTTCCATCAACATGTCTCCTGCCCCACAAGAGGAGACAAGACCTTAGACCATGTCTACACCAACATGGCTCATGCATACAAAGCCATCCCCCTCCCCCATTTAGGACAGTCTGACCACCTCTCATCTCATCTCATCTCATCTCACAGCACTCATCAATCAGTCTATAGCTCAATGTCAAACCGGCTTTACATTTTTACACCGGCCCTACCCTACTTGTCACTGAGGCATACATAATTTCCAACTTTTATAAAGCTTTCTCACAGCCTCCTTTCTTAGTAGACAAACAACGGTTAATTTCTGTGTTGAAAACATCTGAAAAGATATTCAGTTCATCAGGTCAAAAGATATCAAAGTGGGTTTAATCAGTTCTGCTGATGCCTGAAGCCCTTTTCACAACAGATATTTTGAGTTAGCATTGTTGGAAAAGCAAGCATGTGCAATCCCAGGAACCTGAAACTGAAGCAGCCAAATGGAATTCAGCCATTGTTCTTTTTTTTTTTATTTTCTTACCGTGACATGTTAAAATGTCTTCTATGAAAAAGTCTGTTAGGTTTCACCCCCTGATTCCATTGTTTACATCTGCATCGTGTTCCGGCTACGACATGGCCGCCAGCCATTCTTGCCGATGCTTGTGATTCCACCAGGTGCATTTCAGAATTGTCCCAGAAATCTGCTCCACAGTGAATACGCGCCTGGTTTATATTTGACGAAAGATGCATCGATCTGCGCAGAGCAGATAAATCCAGGTGGGAAGTCAGCCACAGAAACAGAGAATCCTCTCAGTTTTCATCAGAAAACACCCTGTGCAGTCTCTGGATCATCTATCACATAAAAACAGAAAAAAAACAAAAACATTTAACTATGTTGCCTACTTACACATGGTAGAAGAACAAAAATCTTAGAAAAATCACCAAATCAACAAATTTTGAGCAAAACATACTAAACTGGGTAGTGTGGAGGACGGAACAAATCCGCTTTCTGGAATGCAACGCAGCCATACCAGGAGGGATCAAGGTATGAGTCAGCAGTATTTAAACCAGGGCATTTAAACCTAAGTTTTAATATACGACTGCTTGCTTGTTTCACTTGCCTTGATTCTGCCAAGTGAAATATACACTTAGCTGCATTGAGGTCAGGTAACTGACTTCAATGTTCCGACAACAAGAATATTCCACTGCCTGCCCCTAAAAAACATCCTGCCCACTTGTCCTAAAATTGAGTGATTATGTATAGTTTAAAAAAAGTCTGCAAGTTCTCCACGGTTGTAAACACCCATGCTCCTCTTGATGTTTAAACAAACTTTCAATATAAATGTGAAGCAAAAGCGTGGCCTAGCCTAGTTCTGGTAAAGGCTAACTGTTCATCAATGCTGGGTTGTATCTTTGAACAATACTCTAAATCCCTTTCAGCTGTTCTGCAGGTCTATGACTAACAGTTTTCCCTGCATGGATTTAATAATCTAATCATTTGGGTTTCCAATTTAACTCTGCTAGTAGCAGAATTCAACGTTCTGTCATTGGCACAAAATTCAAATGTCATACAACCACTTTTGTATACTATGTGATGGAAACTCTTGTTGTTGCTCTCTGTGTAATTGTACCTGCCTTTGTTCAGGCCCACCAATAAAAGGTTGACATGCAGAAGCTCCCCAACCTGCTAGACCTGCCAGATCACTTCTTCCATTAAATGACACCTCCACTAATCCAGTACATGCCAAACCTTTGACTTGTTGTGGTGCATTGCTGAGCATGTCTTGATGATCGGTGCATGATTATCTATAATAGATAGACTATCTCTATGATTTTGTTGTGTTCAGGCAGCGTAATGGAAGTTTGATGGCCATCATTACAAGTAAAGATTATTCTCCTAGTTGTATAATAATCTACATAGCATCTAATTAGCTACTTGCTGAAACGTGTGGTTCTGCTGTCCTGTTCATCACAGGATTAACTGCTCCATGAATCCAATTTTTGTTGTAGTCGTTATTTAATATTTGTTCTGGAAATAATTGTACTCAAAGCATTTACTGTAGTAACGAGAATAAGGGCTATTCAGAAACTTTGTCAGAGCTGATATTTTTCATGTCAAGTCAAGTGACATTTAATGGCATGTCCTAGTTAATTACATCTTGATGTTTTCCACATACTGTGCATTCTTTCAGTTAGTGTATAATTTATTAAATCTTTTGTGTTGTACAAAGTTAACACATTACCCCACAGGCAGGTAGTCTAGCTTTACATTTACTGGTACTTGGCAGTCCTTTCTCTCTGACAAAAGCTCAAGACTTACTTGAGAGTAACACACACATGAACAATATCTATCTTGCTGGGAGTCCACATCATTGCAACTGAATCTAGTGAAGGCAAATCTGCTACTTTTGAGTCTTATTGCTCCTTGTGTCCACTGGCCTGCCTTCCAGTGTGTTGTCTGCCTTTTTTCTTTCCCTATTCTGCTCTTTTCCTCCACCCACCCAATTGCATGTGCTCATGTTTTCCACTCTCTCTGGGGAAACGAGGCTCTTTTTTGTATGTACCAATGCCTGAGCATGTGTACATAAGAGAATGTGTGTGTAAAGTGGAGAGAAAATATGAAATATACCCTGAAAAAAGTATGTCTTTGTGTTTATTTCACATCTTGCAAACCCATAAACTCATAACTCGTAACTTTGATAAATATTGATTATGTATACATGTTTACAGTATACCTGCAACTTTGCACAAAAAAAAGTGAGAATAGCAATCTTACACAGCACATTTAACTCTATGGCATGTGGTGTGTTCATCATTGTATTTTTTTTTACTTTTAATTTCATTAACAAATATTTGAAAACGCATGCTGTATTTCCTCTTCTTAAGTTACTTTTGGCGCAGTTGGGGGTTTAAGAGATTTGCCCAAAGTGCACCTTTTGACAGCTACTGAGTTGCCAGTGTAAGTCATTCAGTTCTCCATCCATTTTTTTTCTTTTCTGAGATATCAAACCAGCAGCCTTCAGATCACTGGCCTGCTTCTGTAGGGCCTTGCTGCCTCCTGCACACTACAGATCCTGAGTGAGCCAATTTATCAAGAATTATGTTCTGCTACACACATTAATACAATGTCACACATCCACACCTGAGAGACCTGCACAGTTGCACATTGTACTGCTAAGCAGCTCCACAAAGAGATTAGAAAAAACTGCGGAAAATTAGAGACAAGGTTTTCTTTTTTCCCAAAATATTTCAGCTGCTTTAAGAAACTTCTTAAGAAACTAATGCTTCATCTCTACAATTCTGCATCTAGAGTGTCACTCACTGTACAAGTTAAAATATGATCTGGATCCAACCAGAGCTCAAAATAGCATGTGCTCTACCTTTGTAGGCTGAGCAGCATAAATGTACATGTGTCACAGCACACACCGGTTCAGTCACCTCATAATGCATGACATTCAGCAATGTGAAGAGAAACATGGACACAAACAAAGCTTGTCTCCTTATGAATGAATAATTATTTAAGCAGAAACAGGGAGGCTACAGTACATTCCTGTCCAGGAGATTTATTCCCACTCACAGAAGGACATGTCTCTTGGGTAGTTACAATGAGATGCTGGTTGCTTCAAATCTCAGGCATGCCGTGTCTCTGCAATGACTATAAAGTCAAGATTATGTTAAAGTTTAAAGAGATTATAGCAATAAGAGATCAAAGTAAAGGAATGAGCTCACAAAAAGTGCTGTGTGGAGGAATTCTGTGGGATTTTATTGCTGCTTTGGGAATTGGGATGAGGGCTAATATGCCCTCTGGGTCCAGCGAGTCTGTGACATTGCATGTGTGACTCAACAGCCTTGATAACATGGAAGGTTCAGTCAGAATTTGTTAGTACAGTTTCTTTATCCAATATGAGGCTTGACTGGCTTCCCCTAAATTCAGAAAATTTCACCCTTTTGTAATCTGTCATAACAAGGCCCCCTGAAAGGAAGTGACACTCATTTCAGCTATTGTTTGTACAGCAAGACAGTTTAGCATAAAAGAACACTGATTTACTGAACACTGTATCCTATAGCTGAGAACACAGGAACAATGTTTCCTGACATCTTAAGGTTGGCTCTGTGGTGTTATTCTAACACTGACTCTTCCTTCAAAAGACATGTTTTCCTTTCAACTGATCTTGCCTGAAAATTTGGAATCATTAGACACACACATACACACCCATAGTATATAAAAGTACAGGTAAACACAATTACTCTGTCCAAGAAATTACTATTTGTAGCTGCTGTCTTGTTGCCTGCCGCAAAGAGTTTCCCAAAAAGGTGTTGATTTTAGATGTATGTTTATTTATTTATTCATCACTCCATTAAATATAGATAATTGTGTCTTTGATGGAAACATTCATTAACACTTCTTCATACTGCTTTATACAGAGAATCCACCACACTAAGTTTACAATTATTGTGTTAAGATGTGGAGGAGGGGCCACGTCATCTGGACACATTAAGAATGACTCTGGAAAGACTGTGTTCAAACTCCAAAAAGAAACACTTTAAGAGGAAGTGTACGAAACACATGCGAAGTAGTGGTGACCAAATCTGTTAGTGAAGCAATTCAACTAAAATGAAGCAAGCAGACGGACACTTTTGCAAGCTGTATTTTCTGTTTCAGTTTTATACTTTTGAAATGATATGTCGGATGTAATTTTCACTTGGAATGTAATGCATTTTAGCACAACCAAAACATCAAAAGAGTTTGAAGCCCTTTACAAATGACTTAAAGTGGGTATTTTGTCATTGCATAATAGATCTAACACTGCAGTTGTGAGATATGGCCTTCAGAAAGGTGGATGCTAGTCTAGATTGACTCAGAAACATGTACAGCAGTACTAGATATGACGAGACTGTGCTGCAGTGCTCCATGAGTCCTTTATAGAATGGAGTCGGACACAGATGCATATACTGTATGTACACCCAACTAAGTAGAGACAGCTGCAAATAATCAGCCAGGATTAAGGACCATAAATTGTGTTGGAATAAAATCCCACAAAATCAATATGAAAAAGGGACTTCAGTGCTAACTTTTAACTTTTATTTCCCCGACCACTGCGACTCTATTTGTCTTGGAAATGTGATCCTTTTGATTTTCTGTTTCTCTCTGTGTCATTCCCTCATCCGGCTCTCATGTGCACAGTTTGGGATTGCCACTCTGTCTTTTTCCCTCATTAGTGGCAGGTAGTTTCCAAAGTTGTGTCTTGAGTTGGAAACTTCTACTTCGTCTGTAGTTCCCATTTGTTAGCCACCGAATCTCTTCCTTCTCGTTTTAAGTGCAGAACTTATGCAATCCAAGTTTGAGATGTGGGTTTTGCGTGAGAGGTGTTCTAACTGTGAGTCTATGTCTTTGTTCCAGGAGGCTTAGGTGAGCGGTCACCATGGCACCCTTCCTGCGTATTGCCTTCAATGCTTATGACGTGGGTGCACTGCCTCCTCTGTCTGACCCTCCCATCTGTGCCATCAAGATGAAGGAGTCTGTCAACACAGGTACGTCCATGCACACACACACACACACACACATGCAGTAGCCATTCCTTTTCTGTGAGTTTCCTAAGGAAGGAAAAGTAGAATACAAACATTTTGTTCCCAATAATGATCCAATCTTCTTTCACAGAGCGAGGAAAGACCTTGGTCCAGAGGAAGCCCACCATGTATCCTGCCTGGAAATCCACTTTTGATGCTCACATCTATGAGGGGCGTGTCCTAGAAGTGGTCCTCATGCAGAGCACTGAGGAGCCTCTGGCCAAGGCCACAATGGGTGTGTCTGTACTGGCAGAACGCTGTAAAAAGTCCAAGACCAGCGGTTGTGCTGAGTTCTGGGTGGACCTTCATCCTTCGGGGAAGGTCCAGATGGCTGTACAGTTCTTCCTGGAGGACAGTGATACAGGTAAAACTGCTTCGAATTAAAGGTCTTGGAAACCTTGTTACTGTGGGCTTCATTTTTCTATAACATTAGATGTGCATGACTAAATGGCAGCAACAAGTTAATATTCAGGGGGAAAAAATTCTTAGATATTATTTGTTTAATACTCACAAGTTAATCTGCTTTATTAGGACCACATGGTTGTGGTTTGATCAGATTTCATTGACAGCAGCCAAGCAAGCAACCGTCATCAGATTTAGATTGCAATATTGCTAAATCATGATTCAACTGAGCCCAGTTCAGACTAACAGCACAGGCAGTCTCATGTCGGATAACCGGAATGCCGGAATGAGTCCAACTTTGGCAGAAATGTGTTCTCATAGCACCCCATCAAAACAGCGTTCCCTGACCGGGAATCGAACCCGGGCCGCGGCGGTGAGAGCGCCGAATCCTAACCACTAGACCACCAGGGAATGGTGTTGTATGTGCTGGCAGTAGCCCTTGTCCAGAAACCCCTGCACTTTCTCTTTCACCCTCCTCTTTCCCACTACTACTCTCATGTAGACCCACAGAAACTCTCTGTCAGTGTTGATATATAATGCCCTCTACTGGCAGGAAGGATGTTCATTTACCCGCACTTGCTACACACAACCACAGCTTTACATGTTTGTTAGTTCTATAGTGTGGAGTCATCATGCTCTGAGATAACTGCCCTGCAATAAACTGTCTTCTTCAAGCTGTCAGGGGTTAATCTGTATGCTGGTAACTTATCTCTTACTGAGCTTATCAGCTGACTATAGGTGTGGCCAAGTAACCAATCCTTCAAGGTCATGTATGAATTTGTCTCAGGACTGGCTTTACTTTAAATCAGTAGCTAAGAGACTGACCACATTAATGCATGCATTTGTATATGACTCAATGTATGTAATGAGAGATGTTAATGCCTATTTCCCTTGATACAGTGGACTAATGTGTTCACTATGACAAGATTTAAACAAAAGCAGACATTATATCAGACCTATGTTGTTATATTATGATAAGATCTTATTTTATATGGTTATGGTCTATCCTGTCAGGAATGGCAGGGAAACATTGGATCATTGGGATATTTATGTATGATCCGGCCGCTTGAACATACTGGATAGCAGCACAAAGCACAGTACTGGCTGTCAGTGCTGTATTCAGCTGCCAGCTCACCAGTCCAGACAGGGAACCCAGTCTATGGTAGTCACTAGGATTGGGCGAGATTTTGGGGGAGTTTCTGCGTGGCGATAGCACAGTCGGGGTTCACTGTTCAGAGTTGGAGAGGGTCATGAGAGGGGAGTGTTTCTAATGTTATGAAAGATCTCTATCAGCTCCCTCCTACACACTCCACGGGTTTCCTGAAAAGCAGCCCTAAGTATTTTTAGGCATGTGTGAACAGGCCTCAATGCTGTCTGCCTCCTCTGTCTCTTAGTTCTCTTGCCCTCTCTCTCACTCCCACTTTCTTGGCTCGGCTCACTTAAGCGCCATCCAAACATAAACATCTGTCACTCGAATGGCAGAGGAAATTAATTTATCTCTCCCGCCTCAGCACTCTTCCCAGTTTTCCCTGTCTATCGCTTGTCTCTTTAGGGGCTACTCCTTTTTTTTGAATCATCCCTCCCTCTCTTCCATCCACCCACCCTATCTCGTAAAGAGTTTCTGCCTTCTTTGTTTACCTCTCTCATGCCTCTTTTCTCTGCCTTCTGTGAGTGACTTTTGACCCCACCCAGTTGACTTGCGTCAGTGGGAGCTGCTTATCCAAGATGCCATTTTTCTGTCTACCCTCGATTTAGCAACAATGGCCGCGGCCTCCTTGAGCTAATAGGGCTTTTTGACTAAATACCCCTTGGCCATTATAGCTGATGACTGATTTATTATAATGCCCACTGTGACGTCATATAAAGAAGATAAGTAAATCTGATCAGCTGAATTGTAAAAAACAATTGGTTAGTTAAATAAATAATAAACAAGACTCCCATCTCACTGCATCTCTGGTATCATTTTTGTCTGTCTTTGCAAATGAATTTAAAGTGGATTTGGATAATAATTTACTTTAAAGCTGTTTGACCAATATCATGTTTTGAATAGAATACCTTGATTTGTTAATCGATCTCTCCCCACAGTGGCGTGTAAGCCATCGATGAAGGTTACTCCTGAGGATGGAGTCACAACCCTCAACAGGAGGAGAGGAGCTTTCAAGCAGCCCAAGGTTCATTTAATCAAGAACCACGAGTTCACAGCCACCTTCTTCGGCCAGCCAACCTTCTGCTCTGTCTGCAGAGAGTTCCTGTGGTGAGATGCCAAGTCCTGTCACTACTATTTTTGCATACTTAAACTGGCTAACATATAAAACACTTAGTACGTCTCGAGTATCTTTCGAATTTGCAATTGGTAGTAATTTCCAGTCTGGGCAGGATTTATCCAGAAGCAGATAATTTGCCTGTCTACTTGTTTTGTCTCTGCATTATTATTACAATCAGCTGTGTTTTTATTAAGATATCACTGGCACAGCTTTTATAATTCCAGACCATTTGTGCTGTCACCTACTGTATGTTTTCTGGGTAAAATGAGACAAAAATATCAGTTGTCCAATAAGAAAACTCCAATCCCCCCAAGGGGGTTTGTCAAAAGACAAATTAGTAGCGGTTCTAGTTTCCTAAATGGAGCAGTCTGTGGGGGGTTTGGTAGAAACAACAGCAGGACTGCTATTGTGAGAGTGAGTCACTGTCTTAGGAAATCCCACAAGGCCTGTCGTGTTGTATTCCAACTATGTCCACCGCATTAACCTGTGCCCAGTGCAGTGGGAGAATGGGGAGTTTCAAGTTTCAATCTCATGACCTAAGATATTAAAGAGATCTTCCAGTTATGCTGATAACAAATGAGTCATTGTTGTAATAACTGTATTAACAGGTCTGCCATGCTTTTCTCATGCTTTTTTTTAACGTAATTCTATAATACTTTTTTGAAAGGTTTGCAGAAAATTCAAATGTAGTTTGGTAGCTTTTGCATGAATTATACAGTAAACTTGTGCATAATGCTGTTAATTATTGAATATATTGCTCTTCGTTATGATAAAGGAAGATATTTCTTTGCTTCTTGTCACCCAATGCAAAAATGTAATAATAACATTCTATTTCTCTCACACAGGGGGCTCAACAAGCAAGGTTACAAGTGCAGACGTGAGTGTTTCATTAACTGCTATCTAAATTTTTTAAGTCCTGTTTTACCCTTTTCAATTCCTCACAGTGAGCACAATATTTGGTCATTTATTTCATCCAGAATGCAATGCAGCAATCCACAAGAAATGTATCGAAAAAATCATCGGCAGGTGCACGGGAACGGCGGCCAACAGTCGTGACACTGTGGTGAGCGAAGTTAATGTTCCCCAACATCAATGCAAAACCTCATCTCAAATCTGACTCTTTGCAGTCTGAGCTTTTATTGCTTTTCCCAGCTATGATTCATTTTTTATATTTTTTTTATTCGCTCCTGTTTTTATGATTGATGACTTATTTACATTTACGAATTTGTTCATTCAGCATTGAGTCGAGGCTCAAAATCTTTCACGTCAACCAAACTTTACAAACATCAATGTTAGATTTAATATGTAAATTACTGGAGACGTGTGCTCAGTTATTGGCTGTGGAATTTCACTTAGCCTTCCAATGAAAAGCAGCTAAATCTGGCAACGCAAACAGTCCTATTTGTGGTTACTTTAAGAATCAGATAGCAGTTTTCTGTGTGGTTAATGGATTTCTGTGTGTGTGTAGTTTCAGAAAGAGCGCTTCAAGATTGATATGCCGCATCGCTTCAAGTACTATAACTACAAGAGCCCCACATTCTGTGACCACTGTGGCAGTCTGCTGTGGGGTCTCTACAGACAAGGCCTTAAATGTGAAGGTGAGTCTAATTTATACTTTTATTTTTACTTTGACTCTTAGGTGTTATACTGTATCTGCCTTTCTCATTTTGACATTTTTCTCCTTCATTGTACCCTTTCTCCACTTGCCCGATCCTCTGACCAGACTGTGGGATGAACGTACATAGTAACTGTCAGAAGAAAGTGGCCAATCTATGTGGAATCAACCAGAAACTACTTGCAGAGGCTCTGTCTCAAGTCTCCCAGGTTTGCACAGTAACATACAATGTTAATTTTAGTTTTTGTGGATTATGTGTCTATTTTATGCCAGCCAGTGTAAAACAAAGATAAAAACAAATAATTGATTATTGATGTACAATGTCAAGATTGTTTCAGCAAACTTGTTTCATCTCTAGAAATCTATGAAGAAGTCTGATGACTCCAATGCAGCAGATATTGGGGTCTACCAAGACATCCGTAGTGCAACAGCAGACCCTAGTGGTAAGATTTGTTTATTGTAGCACATACTGTAATACAATGGTTTTCAACGTAGGGTCTGGGGACCTCCAGGGGTCCTTCATGGGGTTTCAGAGGGGCCCTAGCAAAACTGGGAATTTTTTTTCCCCGCAATAATTCCATCCATAAGAAATGACATAATTTCTGACTATTTTCATTATGGGTTTCATACACTTTCTGTAATAAAATATCTAAAAGCATAACTCTCATTAGATGGGTGACCCTGGGAAAAAAATCTTGTCAAATGAGGGTCTGTGATCTAATTTGTGTCATTTTAGGGGTTTTTGACATGAAAACATTTAGGAACCACTGTCGTAGTACAAAGTTGTTGTTTTTTGTTGTTGTTGTTGTACAAGTTTGCATACATCTTCACATTCAGGTTTCCATATGTATTTACTCCATGGTTGCAAATGTGTATTTATACCAGATGGCAAGGCAGGTGCGGGCTTAAGCCCAGCCCCGGTCACACCTACAGTTCCCCGGGTACACCTCACCATGAACCACCTAGTATTCCACAAGGTACTGGGAAAAGGCAGCTTTGGCAAGGTAGGCCCCATGTTCCCCATTTTTAAATTCTTTCCTGAATTCAACATGAAATGAGTGTGACACAAAAATGCAAGATACTGTAAACTTTCCACAAACTTGTTATGCCAATGATGTTACACATACTGTATATGGTAAGAAGAAAAAAAACACCTTCATCCTGAAATTGTCCATTATAAATGTAAATGTTGCTTTGTATATGAACAGTACCTACCAAAATATAACAATGAAAATGGCAGTAAAATGGGCAGAAACAGACCATATCTTTGTGTTTTAAACAGTTTGGATTCATTAGAAGTGACATTACTAAGAAAAAGAAATATGTAAAGATGTGTCAAATGATGAAATTAAGCTGAATTCTAATACAAACGAGCTCTGAAGGACGCACATCTTCATGAGGCAGATTCTTGTGTACTGTCATCAGAGTCTCTCATTGCTCTTCCTTAATGCTTATTTTTATTCAGCTTTAGCTGTAGTTTACCTAGTTTTGATAAACTAAGCTTCTGTCTCCTCACTGCCTGTTAAATGACTTCCCTCACATCGCTATGGATGACAAAAACATACAGCCTATGTTGACCTATTTAAGGAAAACGGAGAAGCAGAGGATAGAAGGTGCATTTTGATCCAGGCCTTATGTCGTACGCTGGTGGTACATCAAATGTCCAGTGTCCTCATTGAGGTACAATGAGATTGATGTAAGAACACCAAAAAGAGGAGGGTATTGTGCTCCATGAAACTGGTGACGAAGCCCTCACTCTAACTTTTTGACACCTCAGGTGCTGCTGGCAGAACTGAAGGGGCAGGGGCAGTACTTTGCTGTCAAGGTTCTGAAGAAGGATGTAGTCCTCATGGATGATGATGTAGAGTGTACCATGGTCGAGAAAAGAGTGCTGGCCCTCGCCTGGGAGAACCCCTTCCTCACACACCTCTACTCCACATTCCAGTCTAAAGTAAGCACACACATACTGAGCATCTACTGTACTGGTGAAACGTTTACAAGCATGTTCCCCAATAGAGAACCAGCCATGGCCACAGCAGTGAGAGCGACGAGTCCCCCTTATCTGAATCCATTTTCTCACACACTCTTCATGTCTCACCTGTCTGTGACAGTGAGCTGACAATAATGTGTTTTTGCACAGGAGCACCTCTTCTTTGTAATGGAGTACCTGAATGGAGGCGACTTGATGTTCCACATCCAAGACAAAGGCCGCTTCGATCTCAACAGAGCCACGTAAGTATGAGAGATTGTGAAAAGAATTATGAGTAATACAACAACTGTCATTTTCCACAATGGAGGATCTGTAACTTGAGCTCTTAATCACAGTAAAACTGTTTTTAATGGTTGTTTTGCACGTTTCAACAATCAGGTTCTATGCTTCTGAGATAATAGTGGGACTGCAGTTTCTCCACTCGAAAGGAATTATCTACAGGTAACAGCCACTTTGTTCTAGTGTCTGCAGTCTCTATATTCAAACTGTCACTGCAACAGAGTAGACTGGAACTGAATCTCTTATGTTGATTTTTAGACTGCAGTACTTCAAACAGACCATACTGTAGTGGAACTGGTTGCATATTGTTTTATGTCTCTCCTCAGAGATCTGAAGCTGGACAATGTGATGCTGGACAAGGACGGACACATAAAGATAGCAGACTTTGGCATGTGCAAAGAAAATGTGTTTGGGGAGGCCAGAGCTACAACATTTTGTGGGACACCAGACTATATCGCACCGGAGGTTAGCTTCATCCATTTACAGTTTATATCCCCCTAGTGGTCATTAGGAGTCATGACAGTGTCCACACATGTCTCTAAACTGGAGTTCTTTGATCAGCTTTTGTGATATTGGTGGAAAAACAGCTTCCATCTACACTGTGTGTGGCCTTGTTCTCCTGGCTAACTTCTGATGCAATTTGTGAATCTATCTTTCATCTCAGATCCTGCTTGGACAGAAGTACACCTTCTCAGTAGACTGGTGGTCTTTTGGTGTGCTGGTGTACGAAATGCTGATTGGTCAGTCACCTTTCCAAGGAGATGATGAGGATGAGCTGTTTGAGTCCATCAGGTCAGACACCCCTCACTACCCTCGGTGGATCACCAAGGAGGCCAAGAGCCTGCTTGAGCTGGTAACTATCAGGATCCAGATATATGTTCTTAGGCACACTTAGCGTTTACATCATACACATGAATGGCTTTCAGTGCAAACATTAATCTTTATCACAACATAGTATTACAGGGAGTTTTTTTTGCTGTTGTTTCTGTAATCAAAATGGCTGTATTCTTTCCGGTCATCACTGTTCCAGTTGTTTGAGCGAGATCCTAGTCGCAGGTTAGGTGTGGTGGGAGACATCCATGCACACCCGTTCTTCAGAACCATCAACTGGCCAGCACTGGAGAAGAGAGAAGTGGACCCTCCTTTTAAGCCCAAAGTGGTATGAGCCTATGATTTGTTACTGAGCAAAACATGGTTCCTGAAATCCATCCGTGTAAATATAATTGTGTGCATCTAGGATACCGATTACTTCAGTATGCTTTGTTACATTAATCAGACTGAAATTCCTGACCTGCCACCCACAGAAATCCCCCAGTGACTGCAGCAACTTTGACCGAGAGTTCCTGAGCGAGAAGCCGCGGCTGTCCCACGCCGACAAGAACCTCATTGACTCCATGGACCAGGCTGCATTTGCTGGCTTTTCCTTCATCAACCCGAGACTGGAACACATGATAAGCAAATGAAAAAGTAAAATGTCTCCCCTGTGAACACATTCTCGGCCCAGGACTTTGAAATAGGCTCTTACTCTATTCCCTGTTTCTTCATGTGGTCTAAGTTCAACTTGATGGATTACAAAAACATATTTTGGACTTATTTAGTTCCTCTATCAGAGGATGAGATAAAAATGAAAACGGGATGCTTGCTGGTATCTAAAGCAATAATCCTGTCAAATTGTAAAGGTGTATTAAAGAGTATAAATATCCAGGAAATTAAAGGAGATTTTTTTTAAGGAACTAATGCCACCCCAATCAATGCAGGGAAGGGATGATCGTTGTGATGCATTCTGTTTTTGTGACTGTTCTGTCATTTTTACTTTTAGTCCCACTTTGAATCAAATGATCTAATGTACCACAATAAAAACCTGACACCCATACAAATATACAGTATACACCTGGCACTGCATATGTAAGTCAAGAGAGTTCAGTGGTACAAACGGTATTCACTCTCACCCAGTGTGCTTTGCCTACTTTATGCCTCCTATTACAGTCCACCTGTGTATTTGTGTGTTACCACATGCATACACGTGTGGGTGCGTGCAGATATTTGTTTGTTTTTTATGGAATTGGTGCTACAGTAGTTGGTAACATTGTCTGTTGTTAAATGAACCCTCAGTTGATCCCTGATCCTATGGTGCCTGTATCTGGCATACATATATGACATCATAGAAAGAATTGTGCTACAAAATTGGGGGAATTTGAGTTCATCTGAATTGAAATGATGTTATTGCAGAACTGAATAGTTTCCTCCCTTAATAACTCCATTGTCATGAGAAACTGAAGGTGTTCTAAGGTCACCCCAGAGTCTCAAATACCTTCAAAAGAATTAACATTTTTAACAAAGGATTTCTATATGTCTTCTAGTCTTTTGTGTGCCATTGGTTTCCACCCTCTTGTTGTACATTAAACACAATCATTCCATACATTATATTAATTTTATGGGTTGTCATAAGACTTACTGGAAACTTGCAAAAATGGTACATCTACATGTGTATGAGGATGTGTTTTGTGCGTGAGGGAAGGGATTTAGAAGGAAAACGTAGTGTCTTATATGTGTTGTATCACTTGAATGTAGGAATTTTAATGTGAAAATAATAGTGCTGTATATGGAAAATGAATATGTACGTCAACATGAGCTGTCAGTGAGTAATGGGTGTACTTTTTTTACTCCATCTTTTACATCTGATCATAAAAAAATACATTGTAAACTCTAAATTATAAATAAAGAAATAAATCATTTTGAGTCTTTTAAAATGTATTTACACGTGTTGCAGACGTCACATGTAGAAGCTCTTACAAAAACAACCAAAATACATTTGTAAAGACTCATAACGACATTCCTGCTGTTATAGTGTGGTCCTCTGGTCACTGCTGGTTCCCAGTGACTGATATATTTTACTGTGGCGTAGCTTCTGCAGCACCTCACTTCAGAAAATGTGAAATCCTTCGTCGGGGCACCAAACATTCAAGTACCACAGGAATCTTTTGCATGTGAGAGAAAAGACCTGTCGGCCTTTACTGCCATCTTGCGGTCAGGTGCTCTAATTTCAGCTCCCCATGTAACGTGAACGAAAGACGAGGACACATTCCTGCAGTGCGCACGGCTCATAACCTGTCCTCGGCCTGTGTCCCCAGCAGTACAGCCAGCTGCCCGCTGCAGGATGTGGACAGTGAACAAATACCAGACAGGAAGCATAAAACGGCGACGTGCACAAAGAAATAAACCTGTTCAAGTTGTTGGGGGGGAATTTGCCTTTATGCAAACATTTAAAAATAAAATGATACCTCACAAATTGTCAGATTAACAAAAGCAAAATCCAAAAAGCAAAACACCAAAATCCAACAAAAGCATTTTTTTTTTTCTCCGTGTGTTTATTTGCTAAACCTATAATTTCCTGATACGAGTTATAGTCCGCTGTTTGAAATCTCATCTCTACAAGAGCATCACACTTTAATAAAAGGATTGAATTTGGGAGTAAACGGCTGTCCCCCTTTTGATTTATTCATGGCTCTCCGATTGTTTCGACTGTTCAGGCAAGATCCGATCGCTTCTCTGCAGCCCGCATTTATTGTAGCCCACTCTACCTCAATGCATGCAAAACGCACAATTTTTTTCTTTTGTTATAATAGGCATCGGAAGGGTTGGTCTTTTGTGGAGGATTGTCTGAGGCAGTAGAGTATATGGTCCAAATGTGCGACAAAACCTGTTTGGGGCTACAGATTAAGCTTGAAGACTCCTGGAAACGGTTTCTAAAACGAAAAAATACGCGTGTTTAATAAAGAAAGCACATTTGTAATAGGGAATAGATGTAGTTTGAGCATTGCACTCACAGTGTCAACGCACATTTCCAGCAGTTTCTCCCGCCCTATCCTCCAAAACCCCGACTTGAGATCATTGTACAGCAGAAGTACCGTACCAGCAGAGACAAATAGATTTTATTCCAGTTATTATTATGCTCGTTGGGGTTTATTTAAAAAGTAGTTGCCCATTCAGCCCTTCATTGGGCATTTTTATAACAAATTATATACTGAAAGGAAATTAAGCAACTCGAGGTCATCTTCAATAACACCATCTATAGGTTACTTCATCACCGAATTTATTGCTTTTTCGTGGCAAAAAAAGTCCGCTTATCAAAAGTAGGTCGATTATATGTACAATTAATTCCAGCTCAACCAATAACTAAGTGTTGATTCCGCTGGGGATAAAACCCGTTAACGCCTGTTCAGGTTAATTCTCGTGTCCTTGTAACGATTAATGCAAACGGAAAACCATTCTGTTCTTTCTTGTCTTTTGTGCGTGTTACAGATTTTTGGTCTTGACTCTGGCTGTGTGATATTTTATTGTGTGTGAAGATGGAAGTCAGTGTGATGTAGCCGGGCTCAGAGGCATATAGGCGGCAGAACATGCGCAGTGGCCATTTGTGCCATATTGGAATGAGGTCGTGAACGAGAACTGCGTCAAGCTAGCGAGACGCTGCTAGGGCGACACCGGAAGTCTCGCGATTTAGGCAGAAATTCCCGCTGTTGCTCAGGCGATGGTCGCAGCTCGCGCTCTTACAGACATTTTATTTTGAAACGTTCAAGCGGGGCTCTCGGTTTACGTTCACGTTAACTCAACGTTGCTACGAGGGAGCAGGCGGAGAGGAACGGCATCTAAAAACCGACTTGGAAAAACTACTTAGCGGTAAGGGGCGAATTTTGCGACTAAATATTCACATACTGTGTGTTGTTTGTTACAAATCCCCAGCGGTGTTTTGTATTGTGGTGGCGCGTTCGTCTTTTTTCCCGTCTCTCAAAAAGATGACTCGGGTTCGGTCGAGTGTAAGCGCCCTTATTGCTCGTCAGCCTGCTCTTATTGCTCAAGCCGTGACGTTCAGTAACTTGACTCGGACACAGGCGATTTTTACCATGTGTCCAACGAGTCCCGCACGGTCGCTACGCACCTAGGACCGCATGTTTATTTATCAAGACAGCAATTTAATAATTTTCCGATTCGGTATTTGTCATGTTCTCCTCGGAGTGAAAGTTAGACCGTCGGCGCTATAGTCTCTCTCTGCAAAGCCGTTGCGTTAATGGCCCATCTCTGTTTCTGAATGCTGCGGTTAGTCCGTACGAGCAGTGCAACCTTAAGCTAGTTTCAGTTCAAGGATTAGGTGGAAATTTCCGGAGATTTGCCCTTGAACAACTCCGTGTATTTATAATGTCGAATTCTTACATAATAAAGGTTGCACGACCTCAGCCGTTTTGTGTGTCCTGTGTAGCTCCCAACAAACAGCTAAATAAACTCGTCGGGTTAAAATGCTACTCACTTTAGACTGCTTTTACCAGCTGATGAACACGGTGATGTTCAGGAGGTTGTCTTTTTCGTTTTTGTCATATTGCACGTTGACTTACTGCAACCCATTTTTCTGGCTCTATAACTTCCCCATTGTGCAACTTGAGGGATCACTGGCAGCGCTGCTTCAGTTGACGTGCCGCTATGCCATGGCATCAAGCAGCACAATTATAACGGAATGAATAAACAGCGTTGTTATTTATGCATGCTGTGCAGAGGAAATGTGGATTTGTCTTTTCAGCCCCCTATTCGGCCTAAAGTTAAAGCAGGTCGGCCAGCTGACAGAAGTAGTTTGATAGAGCTCGTCGATTAGATCCACTGAGCAGGCCAACTCATATTGCTTGGTTTTTCAGTGCAACCCTTTGTTAGCAACTATCATGTCCATAATAATGGGGTATTTAAAGTTGGCAGGTGTTAAGTTATCTTATAAACATGGTGGGAACCTCCACTGGGCTGCACAATAATTTGGTTCTTAAATTTATTATCAGTAGTGCCATGGAATGTAAACCTTGGTTTTATAGTGCCAAGTCTGGAAATATCAGTCAATGAGATTTCTGCAACCATTTTATATAAAGTAGGTGACTGGAATTTCATAGCATTGGAATTTTGAGGGGAGGAAAAAAAAAGAAATATTCAACAGTATAGCATCTTTCTCCAGAAATCATGTCCATGTTAAACAGTTTTCATTTGAACAAGTATTGTTGATTGCATATGTCCATTGTTGGGAGTTCGGTGGACATTCCACACAAAGGTTGGATTTTTTTTAAATTATTTATTTATTTATTAAATGCTGTGAGCACCACAAACAAAATTGCAATCACTTCCATTGTATTGGGGCGAAGGCAGAGAGTGACATGTCAAAATGTGGCACCATGAAACCAAAAGTAACTGCGTGGCTTCACAGCACTATAGGTAACTGAGGAAAAATGTTTACATTGTAATTTGGTTAAATTGGACAAAAAAAAATAAATCGTCAATGCAAATTAAAAATAAAAGCATTTAAGTGGTCTTCTGGAAATAGGTGTATTTATGTTGGAGTATGGACTCAAACTAACACGAAGAAATACCCTTTCTGCCAGTTTTCTGCTACATTACTGCTGAAAATGTAATGTAATGCATCTACTGGTTATTAGCAGACGACAATAAATAGTGTTTGGGGAAATGTTTCTGCAGCTAGTTTAATTTCACTCAAAGTTGACTTTGATTCTATTTCCTGGAGAAGCCTTACTGTGTGTGAACGTGTATTCTGTCAGATTGTGCTCCTGACCGGGGACATCAGAGGTTCAGGAAGACCTGTTAAGAAATACTCAATAGCAGGCTAAGTGCTGATGTGAATATGATTCAGTAAGTGCTGGTAAAGAGGATGTAGTGTGGATCCCAGTGCTTGTTTCAGTTGTTTGTGTGCGGGTGGGTGCACACCCTCTCTCTTTCAGGTTCACTCAGAGTTTCGGGTGGTGCAGAAAGATTCAGGCAGACTGCTGCTAGCTGTGGACCACACAGACCACTTACTGTGCATGAAACAGGGGAAGTTGCATTTCTTCCTGTCCATACAAGCAGAGGCCGTGCTGTTCTACAAAGTTAAGTGCTGTAGAAATCTGGCTCAGGCAGTTGAATAAATAGGGCAAAGGGTAAAAATTTTATATACTTTTTTTAAATTAAATTAACAATCTGCACACAATGCTGGTACAAAAAAAGTCACTGAACACATACCATCACATTTGTAATAATGTTAATATCTAGCTAATCCAATAAATATCTAATACTATCGAAAAAGTATCTTTACTTTTGATAACTGTAGTTGTAATCTCATCAATATACCTCTTAAAGGTGGTATACAGGCAATATTTTCTTCTTTTGAGAAAGACTTTATCAGTTCCATTTTAAAGTGCATCAAAAACATTCACAAATATATAAAAAAAATCCATGAATTATTTGTAGAGCAATTGTTTGTTGCTTGATATATCAGAAGTAGAGCCTCAACTCAAAACTCCACCAAGAATTCATCAATGATCTAATGTCTAAGCTCAGCATCAGGTGTTAGGACACAGCTTCTCAACATCAGGTCTGTATTTCTTCTCTTGTCTCCACTGCTCTTTTTTTCCACTCTTATGTTTGGAGTGTGGCCCCAGAGACAATAAGGCCCTCTGGTGTGTATGTATGTGTCAAAGGGTCCTCCCTTTGGAGGAGGGGGGGGGGGGGAGAGAGACAGAGGGAGTCTGGGGCAGGGTCGTGGGTGAAAGGTGGTGCTGATCCCGACGGAGCACAGGGGTCGTGGTGGCAGTCCGGTTCATGGGAGGGGGTGGGGTTTTTTTGGCGGTGGCCCTGGGTTTAATAGAGATGTCAAACATGACAAAGACGGGCCTGACAGGCCGGGTGAATGGAGCTGCCGTGACAGAGCAGCTATACTCAGCATCCCATACACCGCGCTCTCCACTGTCGTCATGCCCAGCGCTCCCTTACTTCTCATTCATGCCCCCTCTCTTGTTGTATTAACTTATTTCTTCTGCTCGTCATCAATGCCGCGGGTCAATTTGATGTGTCAGAGCTTGATGTGTGTGTCCGCGGACATGTCAAGGCGCTGTTTGAAATCTTCACATCAGGGGAAGGAAAAGGTATAAATGGTCACGCTTTTAAAAAAAAAAAAAAGATGAGCTCAAATGAGTTTCACAAGCAGAGGTGGAGCTGGAGGAGAATAGGATAGTTTAATACATTTTCTGGTGATCACATACCATCTGGTGTGTTACGTAGGTGGTGGCCTGTGCCACCCCCAAATGAATGCCAAATGTGCAGTATGTAAAATGTGATTTTATTTACCACTTTTTGCGTTTTTGTATTGATTGAGTCCAGGGTCAGATAGAAGCACTTGGATATTGATGAGGAAAAGTAGGCAAACATTTCTGAACAACTCTATAATGAAGGCCTAGGAGTCCTTGATTTCAGAATGGCAGAAAAATATCCAAGCAAATGCAAATTAATTTGATTTTGGCCTTGAAGGTCTGACCTAAAGTTGCAGGTTTTCTCTGCCAGCTCATTAGCGTCATGATTGTTCATATATTAATGTGTTGACTGATAATATTTTTTATTAGCTGAAGCTGTTTGCTGATAGATGTCAGCGAATGGCTAGAGAAAGTCTTGATGACTGTTTCCGACTCTTTGTGTCACTTTTTGCTGATGTGGCTCAGCTGCTGAGTGGACTTTTACAATCCACCTGTCTCATTCATTTTATAGTAGCTGAAAACAGTAGCGAGTTCAGAGATTAGTGAGCAATGTTGAGATCTACGGATGGTGATTTGGTTAAGCACATGCACAGCATAGCGTGCTGTGGTCGACTGTGAGGGAGACAGCTCAGCGAGACACTTGGATGTTTTCAACCAGCACTCATTCATTTATTCTTGCAGGATGGTAATCCTCCTCCTCCTCTGTTTCTCCTCAGAGCTCCTAGTCTTGGCCTTGAGGGGGGCACCAGCATGAGTCAGGAGTCACTGGAGTCTGGTAAGAACTACTCTGTGAACAGCTGTGTGAAATGAATAAGATAATATGTTTTGGATTGGAAAGGAGAAATGTGTGTGCGGTTGTGTTTCAGAGGGAGACTCTGCTCAGGATGTGTCTGACTTCAACTGGGATGACTACCTGGAGGAGACTGGAGCCCTGTCTGTGCCCCATCACGCCTTCAAACATGTGGGTGCTGACAACCTTCACAGCCAACACACAGCTGCTACTCATAACCAGTTACTAAACATCTGTGTAAAGCTAGTTAGATTCAAATTAAATCCGGAAGCACAGCTCGCATTTATAGAATGAGTCAGCCTCTAGTAATGTGAACATTTTAAAACATGATACTTCACTGCAAACTGGCAGGTAGGTTTAACTGGAATAAGAGCTACTAAAAGCATAAAAAGTTGTCTTTTCTCTTCTATTCATTGTGCACTTTTATAAGAGAGTTTTCTTGTGGAACCAGGTTCAGAACCCAAATTAAAATGTCAATGAATGATATCATGAATATCCGTTCTTCTGTCCTTGTTTCAGGTGGATCAGGGCCTGCAGACAGGACTGACACCAGGCATGAAGCTGGAGGTGTGTGTGCGCTCAGAGGCTGACAGTCCTTACTGGGTGGCCAACATCATCACCACATGTGGCCAGCTGCTGCTGCTACGCTACGAGGGGTACCAGGACGACCGGCGTGCCGACTTCTGGTGTGACATCATGACGGCAGACCTCCACCCGCTGGGCTGGAGCCGCCAGCATGGCAAGACCATGAGAGCCCCTGAGGGTGAGGCGTGGCTGCTGTTGGCATTATTATTATTCTTTTTTAAGCTGTTAGAGGTGTAGTGACAGTTGAATTCCACACATGGACACCGCCAACACTGGAATAGTTGTGTGGTGTCTGTTTTTCCTGTTGTGTGATCTTATAAAAGGTGCAGAGGACTAACAAACATCAGCCTTGAAAAGCTAGTCTGGTGCCAGATATTAATCATTTTTTATTTTGTTAATGAAATACTCAATGTGTAATTTTAATTAGTGCAAATTTAGTGCTTCCACTTTAGGATGTTTTTTTTTTCCCCCCTGCGAATGCTTCAGGGACACGCGACCTGTGGGTGAACAGGCTCTGCACACAGTTTTTTGTATCTTGTACTTCACTAAATAGTAGCATTTTTGTTTAGCGTAGCTAGGAGTAATGAATAATTCTGTTGTCTTCATACACTGCTGCCACAGTAGTCTCGGTTAAAACACTTGTGCTGCCGTTCTGATATTCTAGCAATTTCATAGGTTGTTTTTTTTCCTGTGTATTTTTGATAAACGGAAAATGATAGGGAATGAGACACCAACTGAAAGACTTGATTTGGCTGTTCAGAATGTAGTAGCTGCATGAAACCACAAGCACGGAAGTTCACAGAATCAAAGTCCTATTAGATGTCATAGTCTGTTACCTTTCAATTAGTATTGGTAGTGGTTCTTATTTTTTTGGCTAATGCTTAGTTTCAGGATGAGTTTGAGAGACCAGGCAGAGTAGCGTATGTGTGATCCTGAGCCCACCAGGTTGTCTGGTTAATAAAAATAAAAACACTGTGTGTATGATTCAACTTAGGTGTGCGTGAGAAACACCAGGACTGGGAGGCTCTGCTGGAAAGTGCCTTGGCTGAGGAGTGCAGCGCGCCTGCCAACCTGCTGGAATTGGTAAGGCAGGAGAACAGAGCAGCTGTCCTTCACAGAAACTCCTCACATACTGGGTGGGGCGTTAGCTTTCGTCTTTCTCTCACGTCTCTGTCTGTGCCAAGAGCAATGTCCTCTATGAGTACTGATTAATTCATTTGAAAATTTAAAAATATACAGAATGCAGTAAATAAAACTGCTGGGGTTAAAGCCAGGCCCTTCCCAGTTACTGCTCAAGTGGTGAACACAAGAAATAAATTACAACTGACAAAAACACCAAGGTGACAGTTTATACCCTCAGGTGATCAGAAATTTCAGCAGTGAATCTGCATTGTTGACACACATAACTGTCATGTTTTATTTTACAGTATACTACTACTGTTTTGTGTCTTATATCTATTGTCGCTTGCGCCGTGTCTTGACCAAAAGCGAGTCAGAAGTGTTTTTGCCTCGCACATCTAACACAACAGATTCGCTCTCACCTTAATCTATGCAGCTTTCTGCACCGGCTTCATGCAGGCTCGATGCAGCGTCTCACGGGCGTAAACACAACCTGAAGCGTTCACTTATGCTTCAAGTCTATTTTTTCGACAATGCACGCGTAAATGCGAGGTTGAAAGCTAATAAAAAGGCACTGAATCAAGATATTTATCTAAATTTATCTAAATACCTGTCTGCCCTGAGCACAGCCACCGGCACCACCACTTACTCTTTTGCTTAACCACACACTTACTCTGAGCCACACTAATCCTGTAACACAATCATATGCATCAGTGTTGATTGAAAAATAGATCAGGAATACTTGTATATATGCCAACGGAAAACTGCACAGAAAGGTTAGCCGCTCCTTTGCTTCAGACGCTTTGAAATTGGCGGACAGAGACGTAACCAGTGCAGACAGACGCTTCAGTGTTGCATGAACAGTCATCAGGCGAGTGCGGTGCTGATGTGACGGCTCCATTCGAGACACAGGGTTAATGGGTTTGTTGTGCACATATTGAAATGACAAAAAGACACTTAAAATGTCCATTGGAATAAACATGAACTTGAACTGAATGAGATTTTGCATCTATTATGAAATCTTGTGCGCATGAAGTCCCACGTTTACAAAACACAAGGCTGATCTTTTGTTATTAGCACCAAGGCTGTGCTGCTAAAAGCAAATTTGCTGTAGGAACAACCTGTGACATTCTTTGGAGCCTTTAGTAAGCTTTCAGCGACTGTGCTTCAGTTCTGCCACTTAGTCATGCAGTGCATTCTCTCCCAGTTCAAATTCCTCTCCTTGCCTAGGCGTGCGCTCATTTGTGTTTGTGTAAGAGTGTGTGCTATCAGCTTCAGATTTACCACCCCTCACCCACCTCCCCCACAGCCCCAACGTGGAAGAGACCCAGTGGAGCTGCTGTGTGCAGGTTGCTATGTGGAGCTCCAGGACAATGTTGACCTGGGGCTGGCCTGGGCCGCCGAGGTAGAGGAAAATGTTGGAGGGAGGCTGAAGCTGCGTCTGGTTGGCACCGAGGGCCTCCCAGACACACCCACAACCCTCTGGCTCTTTTACCTCCACCCACGCCTCCACCCACCCGGCTGGGCCAAAGAGCATGGCTGCACCCTCAGGCCTCCCTCAGGTCAGTGGCACTGACGCAGGTCAGCTTTTTATATTTAGAAACAAAAGGAAGAAAGGGAAAATGCTGTCTATCTTGAGGTTTACTGCCAAAGCAGGCATGACTAATTGTTTCTGATGGTAGGAGACATAAAGAATTCACATGGCAATTGTGGACTGGATACATGTCCAGTTGTATATCGACAAATGCATAGACAAATATTATCTCATGTTTATTCCTACTCAGATCTGTCATTTTTCTTCATTCGTCAGATCATGTGAATTATATTCACATTTTCCAATACTTTGACGAGTTGATAAGTGATGGAATTCAAGAAACCAATATTCAAAATGTGATGTATCCCACTAGACCTTGAAATTGGCTTCCATGCAGGATGAGATAGATCATTGTTTTCAGGGCCACAATCCGCTAATTCCCTTGAAGTGAATAATGTTTGTTAATATGCAAGACGTAAGACGCACCGGAGGCTATATCTCTCTCCTGACACAGCTGATCTAACTTCTGCTACCACTACAACAAAAGGCTTATTGTTATGTACCTGGATACTGTGCTTTTAATGAAATAATTCACTCTAATAACAGAATGAGCAGTAGTGCTGCATTAAACTGATTCCTTTTTTAGCATTACTTTAGTATTAATGCTAAAGTTACTATTACTTGTATTTTAGAGTCTCATAAAAGAACAGGGAAGATTAAATACTTTTTTCTATGTGTGAAACGTAAAAAACAAAGTTCGACCTTATTTATTCATCTTGTGTATAAGGCTGCCTAGAACAGTTCATGTGTTTAGTGGTTGTGAAATTGTTTATTTATTTTTTTTCTTGTTCAATTAATTGTAGCGACCCATTTGTGAACAATGAGCAAGCTGCCGCACAGTCCAGGCATCTAGGTTTAGTTATTCCAATTAGTGAGTGCTTAGAGTAACTTTTAATCAAATGTATTTAAATTTTTCTCATCAAATCAAATTATGCCAGTTATCAGGAAATCAGGTTTAGCTCTTCAGTCAGCTGATTTCCATGCATTTGTTTCAGACCTGTTGACCCTGCGGACAGAGGAAGAGTGGGAGGAGGTGAGACAGAGGATCTGTGACCTGCCTCAAGATGAAGCTCTGACCGCAGAGTTCAATAAGGTGCTGCCAGCCGTGATTTGATCATCATGCAATAAGCAGAGAGTTGTGACATTTTACTCCTAACTGGGAGCTGAAACATTTCCAAGAGCTGAGAAGTGACTGTGTGTGTGCGCACGCGTGTGTGTGTATCTCTCAGGATCAGCCTGCCGTCGCTGCTCATTGTTTTAAGGAAGGAATGAAACTGGAGGCCGTTGACCCTGCTGCTCCTATTTCCATCAGGCCTGCAACTGTCACCAAGGTAACAGACTTTCCTATCAGTTTTGACTCTCCTGTGCTGCAATCTTTCTGTCATGTTTACTGTTTTGGCCTTAGTTGTTTGTGTTCATTACCACGCTCTCTACTTAGTTAATTCTGACGTAAAAAATTATCTCCAGAGATTCTTGAAAGAACACAAACATGGCTGAAACAATATTGGGTTTTTTTTCTATTTAATCACACAGTCTAGTAGATCTCCGTCACTTTACTTGAGCGTGACTTGATGAAACGAAACGCATGTCAATCAAGAATGTCCACAAGTGTCCCGCAATTCTCTCCTCTCTACTCTAGGTGTACAATGAACAGTACTTCCTGGTGACTATGGACGACCTTTGTGGCATTGAGGAGTCCGAGGGTGCCGTGAGGTCTTTTCTGTGTCACAGAGACAGTCCAGGGATCTTCCCTGCTCAGTGGAGCCTCAAAAACGGGCTCCCTCTCAGCCCCCCGCCAGGTCTGCTCTGTCAAATGTTGTCCCTTTAGAGCCAGTAATTGTATCAGCTATCAGTGATGTCCAAATAAGGAATGGCATTGATTAGATCACTCATGCTTTCTTTCCCTCTCTCTCCCTGGCATTATTTGCTTCTATTTCTGTCCATTCCTTCTATCTTTTATCATGTACAGGATACCAGGGTCCAGACTTTGACTGGGCAGATTACCTGAAACAGTGCGAGGCCGAGGCAGCTCCTCAGCATTGCTTCCCAACTGTAAGTCAACCTCTTTTTTTTTCTTCTTTTTTTTTTACCTGCGTCAGGCTTCAGTGTAAAGGGCTGTCTCATGTCTAGCAGCTTGTTCAGTTCTTGGTTGTGCAGTGAAAGAGTTGATGTGAGATGGGCTATAAACCGATGATATTGCGTCCGTATGAAGGCTGCTTGAGGCCTGTGCTATAATGCAAAGCGCCTGCATGAATGAATAAAAATTTTAATTATCATTAGCAAGCTGTTGGAGCTAAAGTCTCCTTCTCATTACTTGGGTCGCATTATCCAAGCAGCAATTTAGGCTGCTGAAGAGATCTTTTTTACTGAAATAAAAAAAACTCTGTATACAGGTGAAGTATGTGTGTGATTTAATGCCATAGATATGATTAGGTCCAGATTTTAAAATGTTAGTCTTCTTTTGAAAAACATTGTACTGTAGCAGTCTGTAAAGTGCAATACCTTTTGTTTGTTGTGGCCATGTCAGTTTCTCTACAGCAGGCATGTAAGCATGTCATTCTTTTTGCAGCCTTGTAGCCGTTATTTTTTAAGAGGGAACAGATTTTATATTTTGCTATTCCATACCATCACAAATGTATTCATTGCAACATCTTCCTGTCATGTGACAGAATGTAGGAGTGGAGTTTTTACCACTTTGACTGAAAGCATAATCAGATGCCAGTGACGATACCACTGTGTGAGTGGAGTTGTAAGCAGGTGGCTTGCTGTGACTTTTCTCCCTTTTACCAAAGGCAAATACATAGATGTAGAACTGTCTTCTATATCTATGGAAAATATGTGTGTGTGTGTATATATGGTGGAATAGCTTTCACATGAGTTTATTTCCCCTGTCTGTTTTTCTGCTAGGAGCAGTGCGACCACAGCTTCAAAGAGGCCATGAAACTGGAGGCTGTCAACCCGCTGTCACCTGAGAATATCCATGTGGCAACTGTCACCAGGGTCAAAGGGCAATATGTTTGGCTCAGCCTGGAAGGTAATATGGGGGTTCTCAAAGAATGTGTTTATTTAAGATGAAAATTAACATGCATAATGTCTGCATTAACTGTATGTGGATCTGATCTGAATTTCCTGGCTCCCTAGTTGAGTAGCTAACTTACTGTTCATTAGTTTATACCCAAGATCACTGCTTTGGAGATTATAAGTTATACAGTCTATAACCTCTTTTAAAGAGGAAGTAAGAGAAACACTCAAAAACGTGATCGGATGTGATTGACAGTTCCGCCTCTCTGGCAGCATATATTCTCTTACCGTAAGGTGCTGATTAAGACAATAGGGTTTTGGGACTCTTAAGGTCAATGTCTATTTTGATGCTTATACTCTGCATTTATTATAAAATGTAAGAGTATGTGTTGTCTTGGCACATTTAAAAGATGGTGATTTGTGTCTGTATATATTTACACTCACCGGCCACTTTATTAGGTACACCTTGTTAGTACCTGGTTGGACCCCCTTTTGCCTTCAGAACTGCCTTAATTCTTTGTGGCATAGATTCAACATGGTGCTGGAAACATTCCTCACAGATTTTGGTCCATGTTGACATGATAGCATCATGCAGTTGCTGCAGATTTGTCGGCTGCACATCCATGATGCGAATCTCCCGTTCCACCACATCCCAAAGGTGCTCTATTGGAT
>JBBPCS010000359.1:10954045-10973430 GCA_037974645.1 Hollardia meadi
TCGAACTAGTATCATTTCAGTCTCAAGTATCATTTTGGTATCGAGTATCGTGATACTAAACTGGGTATTGGTATCAAGGTCAAAATTTTGGTGTTCTGACAACATTACTGTTAAGTATAATGGCGGTCCAGCCATATACTAGGTTTCACTTAGTCTTGTTTTGTTTTTTTTTTTGCTTGAGGCAGAAGGAGTCGGCCTCCGCCTGCATTCACATCACCCAGCTGCAGGCAGGGCGTGTATTGCCTTAACTCACACTTGTGCTCAGAGCTAAAAACTGAGGTCACTCACAGCTTGCAGAACAACTTACCCACATGACAACACTAAAAGTCTTGAGTAAATGTTCGGGAAACACTAAAAGATTTAGTGCAAGTTTTGAAAAGTGGGAGTGTTCGATGTGATCTCTGAATTCAGGGGCTCATGTAGAATGTAATAGTCGAACTGAAGTGTCACGAATTTCAAATCAAATTTTATTTATATATTTTGATATATATATATTTTGAATTTGAACAATGTATTTAGAGTCTCTGATTTTTAAAGTAAATCAGTAATTTTATAAAGTGACACAGCGTTCCTCTCTTGCAACTCCATGTCATAGTTGTTATAAGAGGAGTGTAGGGAGGAATCAGATCATGGAAAACAAGTCATTATTGTGAAGAACAGCAAAAGCTTTATTTGTGGTGATCATGTCACTGCTTTCAATGATGAGCCTTCTTGCATAAACCCCATGGCTCTTTCACACAGAGGGAACAATTAAAGTGAAGACTTCTAAAATGGCTACAACTTACTATCTTAGACACTCCAGAGTAGAAATAGAATTGACACATACACTACAATAGTTGGAGTATTTCTTACCAGGTGAGTAATGTTTTGCATACATATTTATACTTCAGATCAATTTGATTCTGTATGAACAGATGGCACTTTATTACTACGGTGTTTCTAACTTGGTCAGGCTTGATGTGTGATTTTGATCACCAAACACTGAAGGATTTAAAGGCTGATTCACTTCTCCTTTATTTTTATTTTTTTTACAATATTGAAAGAAACCTCTCTCTGTTTCCTGTTAACTTAGCAGTGAACTGAAAATCAGAGAGAAAATCAAAGGGTATCAGATTAGTAATTTTACAGCTCCTGCATGTGGAATTGGCAGATTTTAGGTCATGTTTTCGACCACTGGTTTTGCTTCCTCTGTGACCAACAACATATTGCCCTTGCTCAATTCCTGTACTTCAACAACAAACTGTTTGATGTCTCAGTTATGAGCCTACTTGTGTGCCCAAACTGCTTAAAAAGGGGATGTCAACTCTCATTTTCGAAATCATAAATATGTCAGTGCAAGGCAAGATTTTTTTTTTTTAAATTGGACTAAACAAATAACCTCTGAAACCATTAAAATGCTTATTGGACCTTTGACAGCTCACAGGAGGGTTGTTACTTTGATTTGCTCTGTATTCCTCTGTGTTTCTATGAGTGATATGTAGTAAAATCACACTATCTTTGTGGTACACTCTTTTTCTCCACAGTGAAACGCTTCAGGGAGCCAAAACATGAGAGGAGACCCTGGAGGATCTGGTAAGGCAGCTGAGCCAGCTTAAATTAATTGCTTTGCAAAGGCATCAAATGAATAAACAACTATCCTGTGTCTCTGCAGGTTCCTGGACACCTCGAAACAGGCCATCGGGATGCTGTTCATCCACTTTGCTAATGTCTACTTGTCCGACCTCACAGAGGAGGATCCCTGCTCATTGTGAGTCGATCCTGTATTTGACTCCACAGAGCTCCCTGTCCTCAAGCTCTAACTGCAGTTTTAAATTACACTCATTTCTGTCTCTCCTAGATACCTCATTAACTTCCTGTTGGATGCTTCTCTGGGCATGTTGCTGATCTATGCTGGGGTGAGAGCCGTCAGTGCTATTGTAGAGTGGAGGCAGTGGGACTCTCTGCGTTTTGGAGAATATGGTGAGGACCATGTGTGTGAGTGGCAAAGTTGGACCTCCAGCACATTCCTAAAATGCCTGTAATGCCCAATGGAGGGCAGTAGCTGCTCTTAGTACTGCAGTGCCGCAGTGTCATTTATGACATTGCCAGTGCCGCTTTTTGCCCCCAAAACAGTTTGTATAACTCTGACGCAGTGAAATCTGATAACGATCTGTGCTACACATCTGAATACCTAAGCAGGTTTTTTCACAGTAATCTGTTTCTCTTTCTGTGTGTGTGTGTGTTTGTGTAGGAGAGCCAGTGCAGTGCACAGCGTGGTTGGGCCAGTGTATCCTCTACATCCTCATCATGATGTTTGAGAAAGTCCTCATCATGCTGGTTCTCCTCATCCCCGAGTGGAAGAAGGTTAGAAAAAAACAAAACAGATTTGAAAAGATGGCAGGTGAAATTAGTGCCCATTAATGTCATAATCATCTTTTTCAATTTGAGGCGAATACTAAATATTTGAGTGTTGCAGTGCTCTTCAGAACCATTATTAACCTTCATTCCATGCATCCTCATGGATATAGAGAGGATAAATGGCAGGAGTGATAAGAAAACAGGACCCCACCTACAGTCAACAAAGACTTTTTGCTAAAACACTTGATGAAGTCAGTCAAAACTCTTCAGAGACTTCAACTAAAACAATGTTTTTTAATGCTTGCTTTCACACGGTAAGCTGACTTCCATGGAGTCAGAAGAATAAATCTTTAAAAGAATAGAAAAATAAACATGTAAATATAAAGAGGAATAAATAAATAAATTACAACATGTACAGATACAGAGAAAAAAAGAAATAAAAAGACAATTAACAAAATATAAGTTATTCTAAGCATTCTCATTTATTTGCACATTTCTTCATTTATTTATTTCTGTAATAATTAGTTTATATATTAAAAATACTATTTTTATATCTATTTTTTGTTTTTGACTTATTTTTATATCATGTAATTTATGTATTTTTTATCCCTTTATTGTTATTGTTATATGTTATTGTAAATTACTTTTTTCTCACACACAAATCATGAGGTGGTCCTTTATTATGTTTTTTATTGACAACTCTAAATAAAAAATATGGTAGTTTAGTTTGTAGACATTGTAGTTACCATGGCAGTGGATCGCTACTTAAAAATATATATCAAGCCATTTTTGTGGGGCCAGAAACCCAGGATTAAGCACCATCCTACCCACTAATCCCACTTATCTGTCTTCATAAAACAGGCTCTTGAATGCTCATAATCATCTGAAATCTTTGTGTACCTTTAAATGGTGCCCTGTGGACTGTGGAGTGGACATTTTTTTAATGTACTGTATATTAGATCTTGCATTGTTTACATCCATGTTTACTTGCCAAAATGAGCCAAATATTTGAGAAAAAGGTCAGAAATCTGAGGGGGGGAAAAGTCAGAAAATTTGTCAAATGTGCCCCTGACTTAAATAACTTTCTCACATGTGGCCCCAATCCTCTTCCGTGCATTTACAGCGCTTTTTTCCCTCTAGTATCAGAATACAAACTCAGTGAGAGTCAGAATGCTGCAGGTAAACATCTCAAATCAGAATTAACCCGCTCACTCTGATTTAAATGTAGTGGTTTAAAACTTTAGCAATCCCTTCAAACAAATATGTTCAGTGAATTATCACGTATGCTAAACTCGCCATTATGTTAGATTAGATTTGCAAAACGGGTATACTCATTCATTCAACAATATATAAGTTGTTTCTGGAAGGGTCCATGTTTTGTGTGTTCCAATGGACCACCTTCTTCCATTTAAATTAATACAGAAAAATACTGCCCCAACTGAAATGACTGTGCTGTGCTGTCTGTGTTGCTGTGTATGCTTATGTCTGTGCTTGTGTATGTATCATATATGTTTGTGTGTGTCGCAGCTGGCCCTCCTCAACCCTATAAAGAATCCTGACCTGGAACTGGCCATCGTCATGCTCATCGTTCCGTTCTTCGTCAACGTAAGTCTGCTGTTAGTACGTGTTTCTCTAGTACACTGATTTTACAGCTCCTACGACACCAATACTGCAAGTGTGGAGTGAGAATCTGTCATTGGGCACTTAAATTATCCTTAAATCATCTTGGCTGTGTATGAGTGTAAAATAAATCTTCTCAGGTGAATAATGTAAAAATCACTTATTTTACTTCTCCATGAGAAAATGCAGTATCTTCTTTGTTTCCTTTAGGCCCTCATGTTCTGGGTGGTAGATAATTTCCTAATGAAGAAGCACAGAACAAAAGCAAAGCTGGAGGAGAGAGAGGAGGACTCTCGGGGGAACAGCAAGGTCCGCTACAGACGAGCTCTGTCCCATGATGATTCAGAATCAGAGGTAAGTCTCACTGTAGTAATACAGCAGTGGGAAACACCAGGGATAGGAAAAGATCACTAGCCAAGCAGTGTCGGTTTCTATGTGCTAGCCGTAGCCAGAGAGATATTTCCAGGTTGTGCGTTCGTATGTCCGATCATCTAAGGGGGTCCAAAGGCATGCTCCCCAGGAAGACAATTTTATTTTTAACTTTAAATGCATCTATCTGGTGCACTTTGAGAAGAAGATTAAGAAGCTAGTTCGTAAATAACATGAACATAAATAAGAAATTGTGGAAAATATAAAATGTAGAAAATAATAAAGTATGACACTGAGCTTTGGCTCAGCTGTCTGGTAGTGAAGCTGTATAGTGGCTTTGGTTAGTTTATAATGTAAACATAAGTTACTACATAGTTAGTATTCAATATTAATCCATTGCTTTCCATCTTGCATTAGTTCAGAGTTGTAACTAAACCTTGACTGATTGACTAGATAGTCGTTTTAAAATGATGTGTGCCTATGAGGAGTGTCATCACTCCTGCATGTTGTCTGGACTCTGGTCCCCACAGAGATTACTGCTGGAAAGCGCGGTTATCTTTTCCAAGCGGCAGTTTACTGTTGCCTGTTGGCATTTATCAAATGAAAAAGTTGTATTTCACTCTCACTTTTGTCAGCACAAAGTCACAGAACAGAGCCCTGGAAGTGGCTGCAAGACACAGACACACTAACAGATGTACTGCCCAGCTTAGCAAGACAGACAGTAGAGAGATTCCTTGCAAGCTAACACATCACAGAGGTTAACTTTTAATGTCACTTATTTGTTCACATGAAACACAAGTTCACCTGGTAGCTGTTCCCACGATTATTTTGGTTTTTTTCTCTTGTACAGAAGGATCGTTTCCCTTCATCCCTTCACTGAAGTTGTAAACATTGACATCTGCTTTGATAGGAAGGGGAGGTGGGGGCTGCATTTAGTGAGCGTTTAGGTCCGCCTACCTCCGCTCGGAGTGTGATTGTGTGTGACAGGGAGTGTGAATGCGTACAGCAAAAGGCAGGGGGCTACCTGAAGCCCCTTTTAACACAGCCTGTTCAATGCAGGCCTGTTGCCCCTCTTAGGGGGTTTGAGAGTGAGAGATGCTTTACTGAAGCAATGACGAGATCTTTAATGTTATTCTGAGACTATGGTGGGGCAAATTAGACTATGGCAGGCTGCCACAGACTAGGTAATTAATGGGAAACACTAAAGACAAAGTTCCTTTGACTGTCAGTTCCTGGACTGCAGTACAGATTGGCACCCTGGTTTGAACAAACTTACTTTATAGTACTTCAGTACGCCCAACAGTCTGGAGAGGGACACGTCCTAGAGCTGCTATGGTTGCCTAGATCATGGTCCCCAGTTACTTTTATGAGCTTGTAAAGCAGATGAGCCCAACGCACCGCTCTGCTCCACACACACCCTTCATACGCCCATAATGCATGAAGTCATAACACCTGTCTGGTATTAGCACATTATCAAGAACATGAATATGCTGAGAGCGCCTAACCACGAGAACACCAGGGACATCTGTCATTGTTCCTGGACTCTCTGTAGTCTAAATAGTGGTTAAACATCCACAAAACTGCCTCTGGTGGTAGTAATGCACAGAAACATTGGTAGTGTTCCTGTGAAACTGTGATATCACAGTTGTCACAGCAGATCGTTGTTGTTACCGAGGAGTCCAGAACCTACAAGGCTCCTGCAGAAATACTTTCCATTTAAATTAACAACAGGCAAAGGTGGAAGGGCATCATCACACCTATTAAAATGATTCCCTTTATCATACAAACAGGTTTCAACCACTGATTTGTCTTTATTAGATTACAAAAATAGTTGTCAATGTCTTACTCAGTCACATCTCTCAATGCTGTTAAGGAATGTTCTTTAGAATGTTTGGCCTTTTAAAAGGAACAGTTCACCAAAGAATGAAAATTCAGTCATTTTCTGCTTTTGGCCTACGCAGGCCGGGTCTTTTTCTCCCTGTTTTTTTTAATGTTGGATAAGAAATCTTTGAATGAGAGTGGACTTCTTCTGCTGGTGTTAGAGTTCAGCATTTGTGGCGAGCCAAGTTAATTGATGAGACGATCCTGAGAGATCTGATCTGAACTGTTATTAATCCTGGTAGGACTGATTTTTGCCATAACACTGAAGGATACATTTCATAGACTGCATATTTTCATTCCTCTCACTGGATTGACAATGGACAAAAAGGGAGAAACTGCTCATTACTTAAAGGACACTGTTCTGTCAAGTCGCTGTTCTGTCCTGTTGAATTTGTTTGATTGAACTGTTTATTGTAGTATTTGAAAATTGACACTATTTCCTTTCAGGGGTATTTTTGATAAGAGCTTTAAAGGTATTTTGGTACATACATTGAGGTTTAAAGGGTGTGTTGTTAATGCCCAAAAAGACGAATACCTATAGTGTGTGTTGTTGTTCCACAAGTTGTGTAATCTTGGGATAAACACTGATATGGTAAAAAAAAAAAAAAAGAGATTCTAAATAGTTATGACTAAGTGGCCACTAACTATTGTTTTCTTAAGTGGTGTCTGGTTACACATTGTGAGTGATTCCATTCAAAAAGGGGAGCAATCCATTGTTTACTGTGATAAATGCTTATTATTATTTAGTTTTTTTATTCCTTTATACAAACAGCCAATACAGTAACAACTACTTTAAACTTATCCGTTGGTCCATGTGTCCTCTTTACTCTTGCTACTTAATGTTTCCTGCTTAATACTCATTTCTCCTGTAACAAACCTACAGTCTGATACGTTGGTCCATGCAGTAATTTAAGTATAAATATAAAGGTACACGTGGCTGTACCACCCAGTGTGTACCATAGTAAGCTAGAGCTGAGTTCGGTTACAGAAGCAACACCACTAACTGAATAACAAAAGGAGAAAAAAAAGATTTCTGGATTCACCCAGACAGTCAGCTTCAGCCAGGCCTTTTTTCATATCAGTTTGAGCTTATTTATGCCTGTGGGAGAGCTGGCAAATCCTTTTACCTGTAGTGCTAATTAACCATCTAGATTGTTTTGGTGTGAGTTGGCAAGTTTTTCAGATATTGCCTGTAGAGATATCCGCCCTATCTGCCTATTGTTTGTCTAGCTGAACAGCAAGTTTGTTTCCCTGTTACCATGTAGCATGTGTTTGGGTATTTTTGTTTTATAAATTTTTGCTGCATAACGGGATGTGCTAACTGAAATAGCAAGTAAATGCCGTTAAGGTTTTGTTAATAACTGAACTGAGTGCTCTGAATATCGAGCGATGCATTTTTAATGAGTAGAGAGCTGTTTCACCAGACTTGTATGTTACATTTAATGGATTTAATTGTGTTGTAAATGTATACTTCGAAGAATTTTGGTTAAAAGATATTGTCCAACCCAAGCCATCATGTCCTAGAGGTCCCCATCCTCACAGTGCTCAAAGTGGCAAAAACATACATTTGAAAAAATCAACAACAATGTCTCTCCAGGCATCATTAAATGTTTACTCAAGATAATCCACAAACCTTGTGAGCAGTTTCATCTTGGAAATACTTTATTTATTCCAGTCTACAAAGGACCACAGCACAGAAGGAAACGTGTATAACGTGTAAGTAAAATATAATTGTAAATAATAAAAAGCAATTTAACAACAAAAACTAAAATAGTCTTTAAGGGGCTAAAGAATATAATTTAAAAATGTAAAATAGAGTTGGCAGTAGTTGGTAATAAATTGTCTCTTCATTGGTTACAAATGATGATGATTTATAGCACAAACACACTTCTCTTTTAACTGCTGTTGAACATGTGATATTGTTCTTCCTGTGGTTGGGTAATGAAGCAGAGATGAGAAGTATAAGTCAGACAGAAGTCAAGAGGAAGTAATCAGGTATGCAGGTTTTGGCTGCTGATCTGTTTTCTGACGGTGGCACAACACAGTAGGATAGTGGTACAATGGATTACTCACCTGACTATGAATTAGAAGATCCTAGGTTTGCCACGTGACCAGCCTTGTGAATAACTCGCGTTCATACACTGATCTATCACTATGCTGGTTTGAAGTGGGTATAGCAGACACAAGCTAACAACTGTTCATCTCCAGCACGATCCAAAATTGTTTTACTTGTCTTTAGATCAGTCAAATGATTGCCACAACCAAACCCAAATTATACCCTGTGGTCTTGCCCCTGTCGTCTGTCCTTAAGTAGTGGATTTATCATCTCCTATTTTGGACACATGTAGCCTTCAGGTCAAAAAACTTTAAGACCAACTTGTGTATATAAACACATGTACAGTGACTCCCCGTCTTCGAGAGAACAAAAGCACAGTGCAACGCGGCCTTTAAGTCATTTATGCCTATTTTATCATTCAATCAAGTCTTGAAAAAAGTGGAAACCTATGTTTTATTGTTTTATTTTGCTAACAGAAAAAAATATAACTGCTGTTCAGACTTAAGTTCTGTATCAGGTCTTCATTCTGTTATAAGTAGTAGTTGTATTTCTTTTCAGTGGACCACATATTAGGTTTCTAGATTACAAAAAGAAGCTACTTTTCCTGGCATTTTAACATTTGAATGTCCAAGGCAGTGAAGACAAAAGCCAGCTTCACAGTTTGTTTCACTTGTGTGCTGCAGCTGGCCTCACAGAGCATGCTTTCAGCAGAGTGCTGAGCTGAGCTGAGCTGAACTGTGGGGGATGGGCTGAGCTGTGCTGAAACACGTTTTTGTGGTTTCAGCAGTGGCAAGTGTTTACAGCGGGCCAGTGGCGCAATGGATAACGCGTCTGACTACGGATCAGAAGATTCTAGGTTCGACTCCTGGCTGGCTCGTTAACATTTTCTACTCATACTGGTGAAACACAGCAGCTTATCAAAATAAAATAACCGCTATATCAGGTTTTTGTGAGAGGAAACAGTCTTACAGGCAAGTTAATTTCAATCTCAGACTTACTTTAAGTGACAGAATTGCTTCATATACAAAGACACAATACAAAAGATACTATGGATATTAATCTACAAATTTTTACCGTTCACTGTAGTGTGTTCTCTTGCTGTGTATATTTTTGCATTTGATTATTGGTAATGGAATATTTCCCCTAAAATCCCATTTGAACTTCCATCTGTGGCTGCAGATTAGCTGGACACAGAATGATTATTGTGCTTTTATCACTCTACGCGTTGTAAACTTCGTGTTAGCTGTGTAGTCTACCCTCTGTTAGCTTAGTGTTAAATTAGCTACCTAGTGTTAGCCTTTCTTTCTGCTTGGTTTCCAGACTGTAGTTTGGGAGCAGGGGAGATGTTTTCTTCCTGAGCCAAAGTCAATTCTTGCTTCGAGGGTTAACCCCTTCACTTATTCACAGCAAACTTACTAACTTTCTTCCCTTTCGCTCCGTTGCACTCATTAGCCGCTTTTACACAGCCCGTTCAATGCAGGCCTGTTGCGCCTCACTGTCTGTATAAACGTCACAGAGGCGTAATGGGGGGTCAAAGTTGTTCCACCTCTGAGACCGTAACGGAGGTGGTAACAGCGCTGAATCGACTTCTGTATAAACGGAGTGAGACGGTGTGGTGGAATGATGAGACAGCGCTGTGACGTTTTGTCGACATGTTATGTGTGCGACCCAAAACTGGGAGATTTAAAAGCAGCTAGCAGCATTTAGCAGCTAACTCAAAGAAGAACTAAAAATTGGACGAGATCATCCGCCACAACAGGGACGGTAAATGATTGTTATTGTCATGTCATTCCATTGTTTATAAAGCGCTGCTTGTCACACATGTAAAACGTCACAGTAGACTCAGACGCTGTTGTGTTACTCGTCACGCCTCTTTTGATTGCGGAACGCCGGCTTGCTATGTAAAATCACAGTGTGGCAGTGTTATTACGCGGTTGCTTTGTTCAGTGTAAATAAAGACGGCGTACAGAAGGGTCTTTGTTGTGGCAATATTATGCTTTTGTTTGCCACTTGTTTTTTTATTTCAACATACTGTACATCAGTTGTGTTTTGTATTTAGAAAGAGCTGTGCCTCTGGGAGGAGCTTTCTAAAGTCTGAAAATAACCTTGATGATGTCATCATCAAAAACCACTTTGACCTCATATTACCTTTTTTGTCAACAATTCCCTCAACTGTTGAGGATAACGCAAGTTTACTTTCAGCACTTAACCATAAAGCATGGCTATGTGTGAGCAGAGTGGCCTAAGACATCACATTTCTGCAAGTGTGTGTTCTGCTTGTTCAGCAGGCGCCAAATACATCAATCATACTGTCTCCCATTTGTTGCATTTCTAATGAGCATTGTCACTCCAGTGAAGCATATCCTGAAGTCTGTTTCATTATCCCCGCTGTGGGCTGGATCTGCCCATATCGAAGAAAAATGTCCAAAGCTTATCATTGACATACATTTTTATTGGATCCCCTGTCGAGATTGTACTATAATGTATCAATCAGAAGATTGGAAAGATGGGCCTTTTTTCCGTTTCTGAAAAGACTTTTCTAGTGGGAACATGAACCTTCGTCCCACTCGCTAATTTGGCCTAATATTTGTCTGTCTCTCTCTCTCCTGTTTTTTGTCTTTTTAGATACTTTTCTCAGCAGATGATGAAATGGATGAGTCAGATGAGGATGACGTTCGTCGGCTCACTGGCTTGAAGACAGTGAAGAAGAAGAAGAAGCTTCGCATGGGGATCCCTGTTTGACCTGCGTGCCTAGCTAAACTGCTACGATTTCCTCTGGTAGCTGTTCACCTCACAGGCCCACATATACATTTCCCATACCTCCACTAATTCTGTATCAGCCTTAGGAGTTGACATCATCTTTTAAAATATAGGATGCTCTTTGATGACAGAGGAACATACTGTAATTGAATTCCCTTTACTGTTGACTTCTGGAGGACTTCTGCATAAACTGTGTCTAACTCGGGATTTAATTTCACACACTGGGAGATATTTCTGCAGTTAACCAGGTATTTCAGATCACTGTTGCATTTTGACGTGGCACTCCGATGGGGAGTGCTTTGATTAAAGACACGGTTTGGGAAAAAGAGTCCCACTATGAATGAACACAATATTGTTAAGTATGCACTTATAACAGGAAATGCGTTAACAGTGGTTTAATACAGTTTGTACTTTGGTGGCAGTGTGTATACGTGCAGTTGTCCAGGATCAGGTTGGTTGGACAAATCTAAACAAACGTCATGCAGACAAAACTGTTGGTTTCATCAGATAGTCTAACATGTCTTCTAAAGTGATTGTATTCCTGATGAGGATTCCATGTAAACTTTGTCGTTATTTTCCCATGTAGCCGTACCACCATGGCCTGTGGCGTGTGTGTGTGTATGAATGTGCATGCGTGCGTGCATGTGTGTGTGAGAGACAGAGTGTACAGTTGGACAGACCTCGAATTTAGAGGGGCATTACGTCGGAGTGTTTGAATCACTGTATTGATGCAACTCTTTACACTTCCCAGCAGTTGCAGATTTTACTGCTGTTTATCTTGTATGTGATGTTACCTGTGTCAAAAGGAGCACATTAATGCTTTGCAGCAACTTTCCATCTTTATCTTCTGACGGAGTCCTTTCAACCCGTTTGCCTGTAGGACTGCAAGCACCACACTGCAACATTGTTCTAATATCAGTCTCTGTTAGTTTGTGACCATTTAACTGATGTGCTCTCGCTGTGTGTTCTTTTGTCTTTCAATGTCTTTTGTCTAATTTTAAGTTTTGGACTTTTTTTATATACATGTTTTAATAAGTGTTATTTTCTGGGCCAAAAAGGTGACTATGCTTGTTCCAAGTGTTCTTCATTCCTTCACTCCAATGGGGAGAGTACGTATGGGAAACATTTCTTGCACAATTTCCCATTTATCACAACTTTCATCTTTCCTTTTGTGTTCGTGTGATTTTTTTGTTTGTTTTTTTTGTTTTGTTATAGTAATGTGCCTGAGTGAAATTACCAGCAGGTGTTTTGTTTGTGTGATTTAGGTTTTTTATGACTGTTTATGGAGAGCTCCAGATCTTCAGGCATATGCAGCATTCAGCAGGCTCTGATGTTAAGAATGTGACATGCATAGACCTCTAAACTGTTATGTGACTGGACCAGGGAGAATGTGTGTGTGTGTGCGTGCGTGCGTGCGTGCCAGTGTATATATACAATATACATGTATGCACCGGCGTGTGCTGGATGCATGTGTTTGTGCATCGCTGGTGTGACTGCTGGTCCTCTTAAGGTTAAGGAAGAGTGACATAAACTGTGACTCTGATGACTATGGTAATGGTCATGATTTCATCGTGATGTTTTTGGCATGTTGGCAAGGAATAAATGACCAAGAATTTTAAAGGAGGAAAGTACAGCCTCTTGCAGCTGTTGTGGTAACTCTCAGCTGAACCAGGACAAAGAGGGCTTTTAGTATTTTTCAAAGTGAAACTAGTAGATGATTACAAAGGCAAGTGATGGAGGTAAATTATCATTATAAATACTTTTCCAATAAAGGATGTGAAACCTGATTTTGATAGTTGATTAATTTCTACTATAGTTTGTTATTGTTTCAGCAATGTGTCATTAATGGTACGGTATCAGAACTGTTTCTCCCCGGGATTGTCTTTGAACATTGTATATCTTAATTAGTTATAAGAAAACACGAGTTCCCTGACCGGGAATCGAACCCGGGCCGCGGCGGTGAGAGCGCCGAATCCTAACCACTAGACCACCAGGGATGATGTGTTCGGTGAGCGGTCGCACAAAAGATTATCGTCAAATCGTCATATAATTGTGGGCATTGTTTATTCTTTGATACCAGACGTAGCGCTCTGACGTGTATACACCTCAGATTTGGGGAAAGGTGCGGTCGACATTAGAGCTTCCATTCATGATTATGTGTCCAAAAGTAGATCCAACACCACAAATAACCAAAGGAAGACACATTTAGTGTAAAGAGTCATGGTCTTCTTTCAGAACCTCATAAGAATACATTACGTCCTGGCTCTTGAGCTGTCTCATGAACTCACAAACGCTAATTTTCCATGTGTCACTTTAACTATGTCGTGATTTATCTTGTTTGTTGTTTTTCTCCTCCGTCCCCAGTAACACCAAGTATCACAGACTTAAATCATGACAGATGCTCTACTTCTATATCCTTGTATCATATCCTTGTGTGGATTGAAGGAGTGAAAGCAGCTTTCAGATTTCCTCTGAATCACTTTGTCATTTTGAAACAGTGATTGGTGAGTGGTACAGCTGTACCATCCCTCACGTCACACCTAATTATACACTCTGACAACAGGCACGGTGGGACAGAATAGGGGGTCTGACTGGCTCACTGGGTCTGGACCAACACTATATATAACGCCAGGCTCGCTAGGAGACAAAGACACACACTAGAAAAACAACCGGCGAATCTGTCACTCTGAAAAGAAGTTTCCGTGGAACCAATACAAGTTATACCATGTCACAGGTAAGTTACATCAGGTCAAATATGCTGTTTGGATTATTTACAGAAATTCAACACAGTTCTTTAGGTGTGACGACAGAGTGTTAACACCTTCCTTCTTTTCACCCTTAACACTCATAATATCCTGTTCTTTCTTACTTTACTTCAGCCAGGCGAGGTGAAGAAGAAAAAGCGTCCCCCGATGAAAGAGGAGGACCTGAAGGGAGCCCGCAGTAAACTGGGGCTGAAGGGCGAGGCCAAGAGCAAGACCTATGAGGTCATGGTTGAGTGTGGTGAGTTAAGCCTTTTATTAATGTTCTTTCCTCTGACACTGAAGCACAACACAAGGGACATAACACCATGTCAGATGTTAATGCTCACATAAAGACAGTTTGCCTTTCTATCCTTACAAATTTTATCTCCCACCACCGAGAATTTGTTTCATTCCTAATAAGCATGTAGTGTGTGTCTCAAATATCATGCTTTTGACAGTTTAATATAGGCTAACTTAACTTCAATAGACTCTTACTAAAATTTAGTCATGTGATATGGTGGTTATGTTTCATAATGCTATGGTTCTTTGGACTCTTCCATAGAGAACAAAAACATAGGCTACTTATTCATCCATTGATAAAATTACATAGAAATTAATGTTGAAATAAACTCAAATAAATGAATATTTGAATTCATTGCCTAAATAAAAACACTGAAGTCAAAATGTACATTGAGAAATTCTTGCATATTTAATCCACAATACTGCATGATTCAATTAATAAATAAATGTAGATTTTTTTTCTGAGATAAACGGGGATAAATGAAAGCAGATTTATGTGTAAGAAATACATTATTTATTTCCTAACTGACCACAAACTTGTGTTTATTCATTCAATTATGCATTTAATTATGCATATTTAGCTTTGTTTGACCAATTTCATAATTACAATAGGTGTTTATTTATTTCTATATTTCAGCATCTATTTATAACGACTATATTGTATTGAAGAATAAGCCATCTTTTATTCTCCACATTACGCTGAGGTAACACTATGCAGTGTGCAGTAACCGGAGTAAAACTGTGTTCCCTGACCGGGAATCGAACCCGGGCCGCGGCGGTGAGAGCGCCGAATCCTAACCACTAGACCACCAGGGACATACAACTCAGTACGTCACAACCGTATTCTTTTAATTAATTTTAGACCATCTCTGCGGCATCATTTTCCGATGGAGAGAGCTTACACGCCGAGCCGAGCCACCCACACTGCTAACTAGCTAATGCTATGTGGAAAGGCCATTTCCATGAAAACTGCATTTAACAGCAAAGGTAACAGTGAAGTTGTGTTATACACATTATTAATGAACGAATTGATGCTCTTAATTAGCTACTTTTACACACGTAAATCTATTTCAGTGTCGGCAAGTTGGACTCATTAGCCTATTTTCACAGTATACTACATTTTCACAACATTTCACACAGCGTAGATTTACTTTTAACTCATTTCTTTGACAGCTAAATTTTACTAGATTTTACTATTCACAGATAAATGAAGACAGGATACAATCAGGATCATCTCATATAAAATAGTTGAAATGAATTCCACTTAGACCAATTACAAAATTAAAATTATGATTGAATTGAATACATAATTAGGCTATATAAGAAGACATTCTTGCTGACCTAATTTTAATACTTTGAATACAATTAATACAAACATTTTTTTTCTGATAATACTTCAATAATATTTTGAAGGTATGACTTTTACTTGTAGTGGAGTATTTTTTGTGGTGTTTCTACTTTAGTAATTTAAGGAAATGATCCTTCCGCCACTGTAAAGGCCTGCTCTACACTTTGAAATTAGGCCTTCACCTACTACTGTGACTCAGCAGAATCAGGGTCAACATGGTAAAACGAAGGATGGGTTAACCAAAGGACGACAGACATGTGATCATATCTAAATTCTATGGAGTTATCCTATTTTACTATCTCCAGTATTGCATACGGTTTATTTATATTTGTACATACTCACATGGGCTATTCCACATTCAGATTTTATTACAACTTAGTGGGTAGACTGTTGTGTTATTGTTTTGCTGAATTGTTAAGACAATTATAGCTGGCAAGTTCATTCTTGCCTGTATAATAATATTTCATCCTTTCCTCAATTAACTTTATGCCCATTGCTGCTGCTTTTAAAATGTGCTCTTGCAAACACCACCCACCTGCTGCACTTGCATAACTCCCACCCACTGTTTGACAGCAAAACCAGCCCGGTTTGCTTTTGTGCCCTTTTAGCTTTATCCACCCACACACATGTTGTCTCACATACTGTATATTAAGTCTATATTTGTCTGTGTGGTAACAATCAACATTAAAAAGCCAATATCATTTGTCTGCTGCTCATTAAGTCAAAAGGACTTTATGGACTACTCAAGAGAATGTGATTTCACATATTTATACATTTATATTTTTCCAACCCCAGAGATAATTCACAAAATTAAAAAATGAAATGCTCAGTTGAATGATTAAGGGATCATGGGCATGAAAATCCAAATTGTGCAACTGGGAATCAGACTAGAGTGAGCTGGCGAGAGTGCTGCATCCTAAACAGAAGAACAGCGAAGAGATGAAATGAAACAGAACAGTTATTGCAGACATTTTTGTTCTCACATACTTCCCTCAAAGACCCCCGAGGGAAATTTCTATTACTTGTTGAGGATGAGCAGTCACTTGGTTTTAAACATCAGTTTTTTTTCTAATGAGACTTATCTGTGTCTGTGTTCAGAACGTATGGGCAAAGTGGCTCCATCTGTGTTCAGCGGCGTGAGGACGGGGGCCGAGACGGTCCTGGACAAACCTGCTTCTGCCAAAGCTTCTGGAGCCAGTGTGTTTACCAAGTAGACACACTGCAGGATAAAACAACAGCACCAAAAGGAGCATGCACTGTAGTTTCTGTTTCTTAATCAGTAGTTGCTGATGCTGCTTAATATGGATTGCAAAAAAAATTTTTTTTTTAAAGAAGTAGGATTTAAGAGAATTGCACTTTGCTATTCACATGGTATGTGCATCAGACTCGGGAGAAGATTTGGATTAATGTAGCTGATTAGTCATAAAAGAGTTATTCAACAGTGCTGACAAAAACTTTTGCTTATTTTTGTCATTTTTTACCTGTTCGTTTATAATAAATAAATTATTGTCCCTTGTTTAATTTTTTTGTTATTATTTTTCAATAGTAAACTACAAAAAGGAGGTTATTTATATGTAGACCTAATATTTTTTAGGGCTTGAAATGCAGGTAAACTATAATTGTGGCAGGTAAACTTTTGCAGTGCAATATGCACATAGCGTGTTTGCAATTATGCAAATGCATGGAAATGTGTTGAGTGTATCTTTTATATTAATTTAAAGCTGCTATAATCAATATTTATATAGAGTATTATCAATGGATAACATGACTATGTTTATTTGAAAAGGGTTGCTTGTAACGACAATCACCAGACTCTGCAGTTCTCCTCAGTATCAGAGTGTTTTGCGTCTCTCACTCATTGATTTTGGTTTTCCATCTCGCAACAACAGATTTGATAATCCCACAATAGACTACCTGCTGAGCACCAAACAGCAGACCAAGCAGCTAGCTGATGAACCTAATGAATGAATATTGGACTTACTGTATGTTCAAGTTCAGACAGAAGACAAAGCTAATTTTAGAGGTGGCATGATTGCATACAAAGCCAATAGAAACTTGTGATGAGCTGCAAATTAGCCTTTGTCAGGGCAAGTTGAAAATGTTTCTTTAGGTGGCCACATGCTGTTGCATACGCTCTCTCCTCATTTGGAACACTTCAGAAAAATTGCTGGCGCTCAGGAAAAGAAACCTATGTTGACACAGGGCCTTTAACCTGCATCCTTTCTATTGGCCAGCCATAGTGACTCCACTGGTTGCAACAAGAGGTTTGATTTTATGTAAGCTTGTGACAAAATTGACCCTAGTTCTTAATTGATTTATTACCTCAGTAAACAGTTTCATAATGAGTTTATGGCCTTAGTCATCAATACAGCATCATGTTCACTTTCTAAATTATGGCCCAACAGCTATTCTCAACCACTGGGCCGGGGCCCACTTGTGGGCCTCAGAGCATCATCAAGTGGGCCACGGAGGCAGTAGTACAGCCAAATGGTTAGATTATTGTTATTATTATTGTGTAAAAAAAAAAAAAAAAATTGTAATTTACAAGTTAGTTATTTTTATATCAAAAGGTGCTCAAGAATTCACATAAATAACAAATGCCAAATAAAAATGAATAATTTCAATCACTAGTTAGGTTTGAAAAATCGCCAGACAAACACCACTACGAGCTAAAGTCAGCAGCAGGCCAATGTTCCCTCAGATGTAGTGGCACAAAGTGGTTTTTGTTACAAAAAAATTGAGCCAAAAGTACAGTGTTGAATGTGGTGAAATCCTGTCACAGCCAGATTTTTCCATTTTTTGGTCACATTATGATTCCTGTCATTTATTTGGGAAGGGGGTCCTCAGACATTTGTTGACAATCAGAAATGGGCCTTAAGTAACAAAAGGTTTGAGAACCCCTGATTTACAGTAAAATGTATGATAAAGCAGGGTATGCTTTAGGGCATGGCTACATTGTGATAGACAAGTAGTTACCATAATGGGTGAAATTAACAATGGCTCCATCCACTATTTATTATACAGTACAGTCTATGCTTAATAGCTTTTTCCGCTGCCCCAAGTGGCCAAATCATAAATGCAGAGTGAAGTGAGCACAAATTTGTTTGTTATTACTTTATGCATCATGATATTGAGCTGAAATGATAGGTTCTTTAAGGAAGTCTCATTAATCTTATTAAAATCCAGTGTCAAGGCTATGTTGTGCTTATATTTGCTTATTCATGTTCTCACAAACTGCTGACCACCAACCAATACATAGCCAATACACAGGGTCTGTAGGGGCACACATCTTATTTTTGCCCAAGGACCCGTAGTGGGTTAAATTAGCCTTGGCTGATTTAAGTATTTAAACCAATACAAAAAAATAAGAACCCAGTTCACAGCAACTCCCCAAATAACTTCCTCTGCCCTGTCATGAGCACTGTATACAGTACCTGAATGTATTGCTAACACTATATCATGACATCCATGCTGCAGACCCAAAGTTACTTCATCAAGGTTTTAGAATTACTGGTCTCCCACCCCTTTAAACACATGTTGTGTGGACAGATGAGAGCAGAGTGCAGTTTATCCAAATAGTGTTGTTTGTTCACAGGGTCCAGAAGGCCGACAGATCGACAAATATGCAGCCTACAGTTGAATCTACATTTGTTGGGGTATTTAGTCTGGTTAACATGATCTCAAAGAAACTTTGTAGTCAAGTTTATTTGTCCCAGTATCACATCATAATGGTCTGATTCATCTACATGCACTATGCATGCTTGCCAAATCTAGCACTAATCAGCTTTTTTTTGTTTAAAAAAACAAAAACATACAAGAGTCTTCTTAAGTTTCTTACAGTACTTTACTGTTTGCTCCCTGGCAAGGGGGAAATGACATAAACACATTAAATGAAGCAGCACAGGCTTTTTTTTGTGTGTGTGTGTGTGGGGGGGAGGGGGGGGGGGGGGGGGGGGGTGTCCAAAAAACG
>JBBPCS010000359.1:10973530-10998876 GCA_037974645.1 Hollardia meadi
ATACATACATACATACATACATACATACATACATACATACATACATATATATATAACAAAATCATATCCATTTTGTTAATTACTGCTATTATACTCTGGTGTCACCTGCAGTGGACGGAGATCCTCATTTCATGATAGAGCTCCCAGACAGAGACGACGCTCTGTGCTTCAACATCAACGACAAACCAGGAACCATTTTCAACCTGGTCAGAGACCCTACATCAGGTCAGCTCTGAGTACTGAGCATGAATTTCTTACCCCTTGACACGTATAAGATGCAGTTCATGGTGGTGTCCTTTTAACCCTTATTATTACTACACATGTATACACCGTATAGATTACAATTTTGGACACTGCCAGTAAATCAGACCCTCCAGTTAAAGAGTGAGTGACTGAAGCCCATGTTGTTTCCTCAGGTATTTTGGTCAATGGTCAGATCATCGGAGATAAGAAAATTCCCCCTGATGGTGTAATCAACACCTACTTTTGCCGTTTTGGCATCATCCACCAGACTCTGGGGGTGAGGCTGGAGGTGAGCACACAGGTCATCTCAGTGTTCCAGGATGGCAAATGGATCAAGCTGCTGTGGTCTGAGGCAGCTTCTCTCAAAGGATCCAAGTGAGTGGAAGCACCTTCACATTGTTATCTCCTCCAGTCTACATCAGTAATATGAAATATTAGCAAATATTAGTTTCAGGATAAATTATTAACATCTTGTCCTCCAGTGTGGATCTTCTGTTGACCAAGGATCGCAGCCTAATGGTGACTCTAAAAGATTCAGTCAAATTCGTCATCCTGTTACACAAAGTGTGGGAGAAGCACCCGTATCACCGGGACTACTTAGGATTCTACACCCTGGACAGCCACCTCCTGTCCTCTTCTGTTCACGGCCTACTAGGTACAACATGACACACGTCAGAAAGTAGATTGCATGATTTAGTTTTAGGATTCAGGTCAGAAGAAGTGATATGGCTTTCATTTCAGACTCTTCTGTGGTTTCTCTTGAAATGCATTAAATGACAACATGAAATGTGACAAAAGTGAATGGGGTCACTAGTGTTGAACCTACCTAGAATTATGACCCGAATCTGCAGCTCTCCAGGGCTTTGCGACGCTTTATTCTGAGTTTCAGCTCATAGTTTCAGATGCAGCAGGCAGCTGTTTTCAGTGCAAAAACTCTAAAAACCCACTGTACACTACCTGATCAGCACCAAATGGCAGACAGACAAAGTTAGCGATGAGCTTGTGAAGGAAGTAGAGCATTTAGCAGCTTAAGAGACAGATATTTCTCTCAGGAGTTGGTAAAGACGGAAAAAAAAGAAGAAGCTTGAAATTAACTGGCCTTAAATGCCAAATAAAACAAACTCATGATGTCACATTTCTTAAATCAAAATGATAATTTAATTATTGTCTGCATTTATCATATTTTTTTTCATTCGGTATAAACAGAGAGATGCTTAAACAAAAAAGATATTTAATCTTTTTGACATCATTTTTTTGACATACAGTATAATTAGCCTAAAAGATATAATAAAGCTCAAGCTATTTTACTGTCACGGATGTGACGAAATACGCTTGGGTCGGATTCAGATGTAGATGCCACAGGCAGAGCAGGTTCAGATCATTGCTTTATTAATAAAGGGAAATTTACAAATTGCAAGACAAAGGGTCAAAACCAGGAATCAATCTAAGTCCAAAGAAACAGACCAAGTTCTGAAAACACAGAAAAACCACGGGAGGAAAAAAATCAGGCTGGAACATAGGCACATGAAGTAGCATGACAAACTGACAAAGATAGAGGGGAACACACAGACTTAAATACACAAGGAAGGGCAAGTAAACAGGACACAGGTGAAACTAATCAGGGCAGGGCAGACAATCACAAAGGTGGGAAAAGAACAAAGACGGGATATGTGAAGCAAGACATGGCACACAAGGAAAAAACTACTACTACTAAGTAAAACAGGAAATAACAAACTAAACCCTAAACCATGGCATTTTTCTGCATTCGCTGCAAATATGACTAGTGGAGAGATACAGGGCCAGAATGTTTATATTTTAAAATGATATATAAATGGTGGGTGGTCTTCCAGGTCAGTTCTACCATGGGATTGAATATGAGGTGACAGACCTGCGTCCAGGTGAGGTCCCAGAGAAACCAGACGCCACCATGTTTGTGAAAGGACAGGAGCTCAATGTGACCAGGTACACTAAATGGCACGTTAAGAGTTTGTATGTCAAGTGAATGTCAATGATTATGTGCTGTGAAAACATCATTTGGTCTGCATAACATTTCTGTCTCTGTCCACAGAGGCTGGCAGAGAGACTTCAGGAGGGATGTGAAGAACGGAGAAAATGTACCCTGCTGGTTCATTCACAGTAATGGAACAGGCCTCATTGATGGAGATGCAACAGACTACATAGTGTCTGGCATTTTTAAAACTGTTTAAAAACAGATTACACATGTACAGTCTCCCACAGAAATCATCCAAATCAGTGTTACACAATGAATGCTCAAATCTGCCTGCACTTTACAGCATAACTACTTCGACATCATATATCCAAAGAAAAACAGGCTTGACTCACAGCATTGTATAAACAATTTCACACTTTCTATCAGTGTAATTGCTGTAACTATCCCAATATGACAAGTGCTGGGAGCCAGTGCCCGCAATCATTTGTATGGAAATAAATGGACATAGTTGTCAAAGATTGACTCAAGCTGAATTTTACTGATTTCATTGTTTTGTAGAACAGAAAAGAATGTTTAGTTAATGTCTTTCAGGACTTTGCTATGTTTATTCCTCCTTTTTCCCTAAAGTTGACTTGAATGTCTACTAGCTTGCTAATTTCTACCCTTTATGACACGGATGTACACTGATTTTTTAATCCTGGTTTAAGTGTTTTCTAATGTCTGATGAAAAGATCTGCCACATTCCGTGCGGTGGAGTGGTGACAAATTGGTGAAACCGTCCTTTATGGTCAAACAGTTCAAGGGGAAAAGTCTTCTAAACATCGTTTTACTATAGTAAATATCAACACCTAACAGTAATTAATGCTGGTTTAATTGGTGGTTTACACTTTGTGATGATATAATAAACCTCAGTCACATCTCAGCGTGGAGAGGAAATGTATACATTGCTGAAAATTAAAATCTCATGATTTATATAACCCTAAAACCTGCACTTACATGCACTAAACAAACACACCTGAAATCTACACCCTGAACTCAAGCAGATAGGCAAGTTGGGACTAGATGAAAATAATCCTCCCTCCCCCCCACACACACAGATAAATTTACAGGAAACCACGCACATTTATTCACTCAAACAACAAACAAGAGTTGCAGAGGGTCCCTCCTCCTGCAGCATATAGTGTGGGCGTAGTAGAACTCTTATGGGAAGACTTGATCCCCACATGCCTGGAATTCTCTCCACACTTGTTTTCTACCATGCTGAGGGAGAGGCTCCTCTGTTTCCCAGGCATGCCAGCGGCGTGGAGAGTCATGCTGCTGTGGGTCTGCGCCTGCATCTGGCTTCCAGCTCTGGTCCAGGGAGCTCTGGTTGTTTCCCGCAGAGATGCTCTGACAAAGGTATTTAAAGTCAAATGTTTATTTGTCAAATGTAGTCATAAAAGTAACAATCGCAGTGAAGTGTAATCCTGCCAGTTCTTTCAATTTGTACATAAAAAAGACTTGATATAGATAAGGAATAATAATAAATATATACGATACTTTAAGGAAGGCACCCGTGTTCTTTGTGCTTACGCTAGCGATATGTGCTTTCTTCTTCTTGTCTCAGTTGACGTTGTTACGTTGGAGTTGAATGGCTGAAGATAGATTACAACAATGTTATCCAGCGGCCGGGGGTTTAAACCCAAAACAACAAAACAAAATGAATCACTGCCAGGAGTCTTTGGCGGGGGCGGGGGGCGGAGCGGACTAGCACGTTTACTGCACATGTGCAGGATTTCCATGTAAACAAATGTCTGTTGTGTTGTTTTCTATAGTCAGATGACACCTCATTAGTGATCAGTCCCCTGTTTATAAAAGTTGGCCTAAGTTGTACACATTTATCTTTCCCATGAAAAAAATCTCCAGGCACGCAGGATGTCATGTGCTTTGCATGTCTGAGAGCAGCAGCAGTGTTTTTCCCTGAAAAGGAAATAAAAGAAGATCTGTTCAGAGGGTATAAATACCAAGGCTGTGCAGAAAATACAAAAGTGCCATAGAACATTAAATGCCTAAGCAGTTGTGAACTGGTCAATCTAGGAACATTACAACATTGAAAAATGAAAGGAAAATTAACCCTTTAGAACAGTTTTTAAAAACAGTGAAATAGTGATATGGCTTACATTCAAGCCAATCTTGTTGTTTGAGGGTTCGATATTACATTTTATGGTTAATAACTGATTAAAAAGATGCCTTTTAGCTCCACAGAAAAATATCTTCAGCCGACTAAAACATCAGATGTATGTTAGGGTGTAAGCAGAGCTGTTTTATGTCTGTTCTTGCAAATCCAAGTCAAATCTCAAGTCTGTTAATGCAAGCCTCCAAAGTCAGGTCCCACCTCATTGAGCACAAGTCAGATCTCCACAAGTAGAGCAAACCATTTGGGTCTCAGAAAGGTCACCATGAAAATGACTTGTTATTTTAACATTTTCCTTTCAAGGCAGTCAGGGATTTTGACATCGCTGGGAGAAATTCCTAATAATTTAAGGTGTGCAGCTACGCAAGACCTGCCTCTCACTGTCTTATTTACTTTATAATTTACTTTACTTTTAGCTTTGGTGACTTTTTCTCTTTTAATTCTCGAGTCTAGTCATCAGAGCGTCAAGTCTAATGAAGTCTCAGAGCAGTCCAAGTCAAGTTTTGAGTCCTCATTTCACAGTGCACTGTGCATTAACAGCAGGTTTATTGCATGTCACAATGTGTGAGAGGGTCTACTAAAATCTTGGCCATCTGCCATCAATTTTTTAGAGGATGTGAGGATCTCTAATGTGCAATGAATTCCTGGATATAGTGCTAAAAATGTATGAGAAGACATGTCATCAACTCTCCTCATCCATTTGTGACATTTTTATGACATTTTTTGGTGCAGCTGTCACATTGGGAGAATTTTGTCCTACATTTGGACCCGAACAGTTTTTGGTCAACACCTTAAAAATCGGCTGTTTGTGGAGGTGGTTTACGAACACCTGGTCTTGAACAGGCCAAAACTACATTGTAGGGACCTTTAAGCCGAGTCTACAACTCTCTGTCTCTGAATCAAGAAGTACTCAGTTCCTCCTTACTCCTGCCTTCTGTTCCTCCTTTCCTCACAGTCTCCCACCCACGCATCATTTTGTTAAACTAACCATGGCCTGTCACTTCAGACCTTGTCATAACTCATCCCTCCACTTGTTACCCCTGTGGATTCTCCACTCCAGTAGCTTGTCTGTGTTGCTTTCCAGCCTACCCTGCCTGTCTGCTGCTGCGTGTTTATTCCTGTCAGCTTATTTGTTGTGTGACCTTTATATCTTAGACTCTTTTCCCACGCCTGCATGAAGTCCTGTGTCTGTTTTTGGGTCACACCCTACTTTCAAGACATGGCACTGCAATGATATTCTTGAAAAACCTGCTCTTAAAGACATTTTGTGAAACATAGAGGTGGCAACTTTAATGGAAAATGATGAAGAGTATAGAAGAACAAACACTTCAAATAGGGACAACTGATGTTTTGTTGGTACACAATTGTTTGAAAATCATGCGTTTTCATGCCAGGCTGTAAGGAATGCTAAACATTTAGGGAAATTTCAAGTTGAGGGATGGCAAATAGTCTAATATTTGGTGCACATCTTTTTCCGGCATTTGTTTATTAACCATGCAGTCATACATTTTGTGTTTCCAGGAGGCCAAAGGAGCTATGGGCAGCAGGTCAATACAGGTACTCGGCTTAAAAAAACAGTACTATTTTGTCAATCATTCTTCATGCTGTCACTCATTTTTTGTTTCATCCTGCTACCAAACAGACACAGAAGAAAAGAGACAAAAGAACAGTTTTGATTGTAAAAAATAAATGTGCTTGTTTGTTTCTTTTTCTTCAACAGAAAAGCAGCACAAACTCTGCAAATGTAAGGAAAAAAATGTATATTTATGTAAAATTCTAAAATAAAAAAGAGAATAGAGCTATGACCTTTCCTAACAAAAATAAATAGATAAATAAACATCACTGTTAATTGGCATATTAACTGTGAAACATGGATATAATAATTTAACACACACTATACCATGGTCAAGAGGACTGGTTGCTTCTATCCCACAGTTGTGATATTGTTTTGCTTGCAAAATGAAAGGCACATTTTCTCTTAACCTCATTGCTTCCAGATGGCACTGTTCCGGCCTTCCCTCCCTGGTGTCCAATGGCATGCATTTATTTTCTCTTTGCTTTTCCAAAGAACAGTGGAAGTGGAAAATTGAAGTGGTTTGTCCATCTGTGTTTTTTTCCATTCTGCCAGTATGACAACCACTAAAAATTTTAGCCTTCATACTGTTTACAGAGCACTGTCCTCTCTCTGTATTGTGACATTAATCATTTAGGGATATTCTTCATGACATCTGGTCCAGAATTCAGTGAAGAGACAACAACAGGCTGCCAGTCTCTCGGCCACTGGTCTTGCTTTTTTTTCCTTCTTTTTTTTTTGCTGTAATATGATGATATTTCAGATTTTGTATGGCTACGATTTATTTATGTTGAAAATTTTACTCAACAAGCATGCCAAATTTCTCTCTGCCCATCCTCTCAGATGGTGGAGGTGTACAGCGTGACAGTGGACTGCACTGTGACGTCTCGTTTCGCCCACACCGTCATGACCTCCAAGGCTCTGAACAAAGCAAACACCTCCCGGGAAATCTTCTTTGAAGTGGAGCTGCCCAAGACTGCCTTCATCAGCAACTTCAGCATGTCAGCCAAAACTCAGTGACTTTGTCTTTCTCTACATAGTGGCCTTGTCTTTCTATATGTTTGACAAATGTCTTTCTCACAGGAAAATTGATGGTCAGGTGTATGTCGGGGAGGTGAAGGAGAAAGAGAAAGCCAAGAAAGAGTATGAGAAGGCTGTTTCCTCTGGAAAAACTGCTGGACTGGTCAAGTATGTTGGACTGAAAAATGTAGAACATGTTGTGGTAGTGGTGGGAACATCACATTGAAGACATACATTTCCATCGCTACAGGGCTTCCGGAAGAAAGATGGAGAAATTTTCAGTGTCTGTTAACATTGCAGCCAAAAGCAGTGTGGCTTTCGCTCTGACCTACGAGGAGCTCCTTCAGAGGAAAATGGGCCAGTATGAGATTCTGACTCGAGTTAAACCTGAACAACCGGTGCAGGAGTTTCAGGTTCAACACACTCTCCTCTTTTAATTTTCTTAATAGTGATATACTGGTCAGGAGAAATGCTGCTAAATTCTCTAGTGTTCGGAATGTGAATTGTGAGGACTTTTGGTTGACATTAATGAGACTTTACGTCGCAAAGATCTGCCTCAGTGTTTCTGCTTGTTTGCATGTGTGTGTGGAGACAGATTGTGGCAGATATCTATGAGCCCCAAGGCATTGCTTTTGTTGAGGCCACTGCAACTTTCCTCAAGAACGAGCTGCTCTCCCTGGTGGAGAAAACTGTCACAGACACAAAGGTAGAGGGTTAGAAAGATTTCTATTCTGTTTAAAGACTTCTCAGAACTTTATGGTGATTTTTTTTCAAAGCATAAATGCCATGCCCACTAATATCACTTGAAATTAATCTATTTGTCTCTCAGGCACACATCTCTTTCTCACCAACACTGGAGCAGCAGAGGAAATGTCCAGGATGTGAAGGCACCGTAATTGATGGTGATTTCATCATTAAGTACGATGTGAAGCGAGAAGAGAACCTAGGGGAAGTTCAGGTCAGCGGCCAACAAAGACTTTGCAGGAGCACATAAGACTCAGTTAGATTACCTGCAGGAGCAATGCCTGTTTTCTCTTTAAAGGGACATTTCACCACGCTTTATGTGGATGCATAATCAGTGTTGATGATAAATGCAACTGAAGAAATAAATTCCTCAGTGCTGACTGAAAAAGTTGAGTTTTCCTGCTCACAGAAGTGTGCCAGCAGTGCCTACATGTACCTTTTCCAGTTTATCTTTGGGATCCTGAAGACGGTCTCCAGCACACCTCTGTCCAAGTGAGGATTAAAACTTTCATGCATAGTTATGCACACGCAGGCTATTCCGTGGTTGGCATCGCCGACAGCATCCAACAAAAACTACATGCTGAAATTAATTGCAGCAGGATGTTTCAGTTTCTGTTGGCATCAGAGGGCAATTTGTGCAAAGACAACACTAGTCTAGCTAGCTCACAGCAACTCAGGTTCTGGATGGTCCCTGCTGACCATATCATCTTGCACGGCTTATACAGCCGCAGCCTCAGCCTCTTTCCGCTGCATTTCTTTGGCCTTATACTCAGGCTCGAATACATATGGCTGAATATCCGAGTAAGCAAAAACACGGTAAAATGTATCCATTACATTCTCTGAACTCATATGTCGAGATGACACTTTTGCTGTCGGAAATGTACCTAGTTTGCAATACCATCAAAAACAACAAGGAAGTGGCATCTAACACTGGCGACCCAGAGGTGGACATAAAATCCAAGCTGAAATAGCCTATAGTTCTTCCTTAACTCCAACTATATCACTGTACACACCAAATGACATTGCAGGTGCTAAAAACAACAAATTTTGCAGTAGAACTCCACTTTCTCTGAGCTTTCTAACACACCGAGGAATTTATTGCTTCAATTAACTACATTTGCCATTGACACTGATTATACATCCACATAAAATGTGGCGAAATTTGCCTTTAATCTCCCACTTTAATGGGCCCAACTCAATGCTCTCTTGGAAATAGTTATTTTGAAGGTGTGCATAATGGTGCCCTTGTGCTATATTTCCATATGAGCCTTAATCAAATGATGTATTTTCCTTTAGATTGTGAATGGGTACTTTGTGCACTTCTTTGCTCCACCTGACCTGCCCAGAGTCCCAAAGAATGTGGTTTTTGTGATTGACAGAAGTGGATCAATGAGTGGCATAAAGATTAAACAGGTAAAAGGCTTTGTGTGTAGGAAGTTTCCGTGATGCACATTCCCTGTGCATCATTGTACATCTTCATATGTAAATTTGGGTATTTTTGCAGACCCGCGATGCGTTGGAAGCCATTCTAAAAGACCTCCACGAGGAAGACCACTTTGCTCTCATCACGTTTGATAGTATCATTTTGACCTGGAGGGACTCTCTTACCAAAGCAACAAAGGAAAATGTATCCGAAGCCATTGCCTATGTCAGGAAAATAAGGGACAATGGAGGTTAGAGGAAAACAAGTGGTACCAACTTTTACTGCATGCCAAATGTTTTGTGCATTTCCTTATTCAGATGACAAGAAATCCAATTTAAATAGGCGATATGCATTTTTAAATTTTATGAAACAAAAGTCGAGAGAGTCAGAGGACTTTGCTTGGCATAAAGATGTCCCGTCATCACCATTGGTTTGCCATGAAACACAGCAAGACTCGCGGAAGTCACTGCCCTTGCCAAGAGTAATGTAAAAAAACGTGTTATTGTCTTTTTTTACTCATATGTTTTTGTACAGATTAAACAAACAAACAGGATAAACAGTATTGATTTGTGGGCTAGAGATGCTAAGTGGACGATTTTTAGACTTTTGGACAGAGCCTGGCTAGCATTTTCAACCTTCTTCCAATTATTCTAAGCTAAGCTAACCTCCTGCTGGCTGTATCTTCACTATTTAGTGGACTTGAGAAATGAAAGTGGTATGAATCTTCTCATCTTGCTCTCGGCAAGAACAGTAATTTCTTGTAATAAATAAAGAGTAATTGTTACTTGAATTCCTCTCTGATAATGTTAGCTCAAGAGGTTTTCATGTCTGTCATTTTCTTTCAGCCACCAATATGAATAAAGCTCTACTGAGAGCAGTGAGTATGCTAGTGAAAGAAAGAAAAGACGGCAACCTTCCAGAGAGGAGTGTGGATATGATTACCCTACTGACTGATGGGATGCCAAACCATGGTGAGTTGTCTCAGTGTGGAAGATTAGAATATTTCATACTTTGAGGTCAGAGTTCACTATATGTAGAACAAGTACAGCAGCTTAAAACACATCTTACCTGAAGTTAATGAACTTAAAAAAAAAAGAGAGTAGCACTTCCTGGTTTCTTTTTGTCACACATATTTGTCTAAAAAGACCTGAGGAAAATCAATTTAGGATTGAAAAGTTGTCTTTGAATAAATACAGCTCTTGAATAACCTCAGAGCTATCCTAAGTAACTTATTTGAACTGCAAGGCCTACATAACAGATTTATGCTGGCCTGTATTGCATGTGTGTTTGAAGGAGAGTCTAACCTCGAGAAGATCCAGAAGAATGTGCATTCTGCTATTGGGGGAAAGATGTCTCTGTTCTGTCTTGGATTTGGAAATGATGTGGATTACTCCTTCCTGGATGTGATGTGCAGACAAAACAAAGGATTAGCTCGCAGAATTTTTGAGGGTTCAGATGCAACACTTCAACTTCAGGTGGAGTAAAAAAAAATAATGATTCACAGCAAAGATGTCAATGCAAATTTGGTATTTGATGTTTGTTTGCACTGCCAAGGACATTTGGGGAAACAGATTTTGCATGATTTGCCGTGTGTCTTTGTTCCAGGATTTCTATGATGAGGTGTCCAGCCCTTTGCTCTTGGATGTGGACCTGCGTTATCCTGATAATGCAGTAGACTTCTTGACCAAAAACCGCTACAGCCAGCTGTTTAACGGCTCAGAGATAGTGGTGTCAGGTCAGCTGACGAACAACGACCCTGAAAACTTCTTGGTGGAAGTGTTTGCCAAGGGGGTGAGAAAAGGACAGCAGTATGTCATAACATGAACAAGAGACATATCAAGTCATGGCGGTGAAGAGAAAACTTTGTACTTGTCATAGTTTGGGCTGTTTGAGAGACATTTTTTAAATACTATCTCAGGGTGTCAATATCACATCACTAAGCCATAATGTTTCTATTTTACTGGTCCACCACTTTGGTCCAGACTATTAGATGCATCGCTGTGAAATTTTGTACATACAGTCATGGTCCCCAGAGGATGAATCCTACTGACTTAAGTGATCCCTTAACTTTTAATCAGATCAAAACTTCAGTTTGTCCAGTACTTTGATATTTGGTACCAAATACCTGCAAACCTACTGAAATCCCATCCCTGTCAGCTGTAGTCTGTGCTAATAAGTAAATGTTAGCATGCTAAGCTAAACTAAGATGGTGAACATGGTAAAGATTATACTGGCTTAGCTTCAGCATGTTAGATTTTGTCATTGTGAACATGTTAGCATGTTGATGTTAGCATTTAGCTCGGGACAGCCTCACAGAGCTGCTAGCCTGGCTCTTCTACTTTTAATTTTCCTCTCCTCTCAGTATTTAATTTCTCCTCTTTCTCTAGCCTGAAAAGGACTTTTGGGAGCAGGGAAAGGCCCGTGTGGTAGACTCGGATGTGATCTTCCCAGAAAAGGAGTACATCTTTGGGGATTTCTCAGAGCGTCTGTGGGCCTACCTCACCATCCAACAGCTCCTGGAAAACAGGTTCAATCCTCTGAACTGTGACTGTCCACTGTACCTGCACCAAGACTTGAAATAGGTTTCTCTGTGAACTGTGACAGATTACTCAAAGAAAGCCAGATGATGTCATGGTGTACACTTTTTTATTGCACATCATATGTCGTTATTAAACAACCAACCAACTCCTCTTTCTTTTTCTTTTTTTAATCTCCAAGTGACATTGGTACTCAGCAGGAGAAAGACACCAGGACAGCCAAGGCCCTGGAAATGTCCCTGCGATACGGCTTCGTCACCCCTGTCACCTCTATGGTGGTCACCAAACCTGAAACTGAGGAGGGATCAGGCAGCCCTCTCATAGCGGACAAACTGACAGAGGGTAAGGAAATGCAAGTTAATTAATTAGCAGCTGATTTCTTTTTTTGTTATTTGTATGAATGGAAAAAAACGTGACTGTGATCTGTTAACTGACCAGTGAGGTAAACCACGATATTCATTCTTTTGTAGCACATTGTTACATTATGAGAAACATTTTTGAATCAGTGTGTGTAAACAGAATGTGCAAAATATCTCCAACTAACTCTTGCACTGTTTCTCAGACCAGCGGCAGAAAGCGGAGAGACTCACCGGTACGCTAATCTCTTTGAACGTAATTATATGACGTACTAAAATCTTTTTTTTGGGGGGTGAACAACTTTAACTATGTATGCTTTTATCATATTTGATAACAGGTCCCTCCTGGGTCAATGCCTCTCCTTCCAATGGCCAATTATATTGTAAGCTTTTTCCAGTATCTGTTATTACATCATTTTATAATTTTTATTTAATTAGAAGTTTTTATTGGTGCATATGTTAATAATGTTGACTGAGAGTAAGGGAAATGCAACTGATAGTGTTTAGTTAGCAGCTGATTTCTTTATTACTATTTGTACTAGTAAACCACAATAGTCTTTTAAAATTTGTAGCACATTATTATATTATTAGAAGTCTGCTATGTGTTAGCAAAATGTGCTAAAGACATCCAACTAACTCTTTGTTGTATGTTTTCTAACTGTTGCCCTGTTTCACAGTCCGGAGGCCGAAAACACCGAGACCCAAGGGTAACAATCTCCTTTTTCTTAATTATATGACATACTGTATAAATATTGTTTTGGGCTGAACAACTCTATTGATGTATGCTTTTATTATTTTTCAAAACAGGTCCCTCCCGGTCCAGTGCTTCCAGTTCCCGTAGCCGATCAAATGGTATTCTTTTTCATACAGTTTTACTTTGACTGTCGCACAATTTTATCATTATTATGCTTTCATTGTTCTGGCCACTTTCACTTAAATTTTCTATCATGTTTCTATTTGTGCATCGAAGACTAGGCTCATCAAATACAGGAATCATGAATGTTTATTGTTTTTATTTCCAAAACGAAATCATTAGGGGTCAGCCACAGGTACAGTGTTGTGACACCTATGACATTTTTAGTATTCAGTTTGCTTTGCTCTGTTCATTTTCTATCACAGCAGTTATTTGATTCACCACATACAGTATGTATCTTGTGATTAATACTGAAGAACTCAGGTTAGGCTATACACTGCTGCACTCAGGGCAGTAACCAAATAGATACTGTTGCTGCAGATCATGTTTGAACATCATAATAACACACCTGTTGTACTTGATTATATATGCTTTCTCTCTGATATGATACTTTAATGATGCTTGTGCAGTGGACGGAGATCCTCACTTCATGATAGAGCTGCCAGAGAGAGACGACGCTCTGTGCTTCAACATCAACAATAAACCTGGAGCCATTTTCAACCTGGTCAGAGACCCCAAATCAGGTCAGACCTGAGTCTTACACATCCAAACAGAACACGTGTTTCTTTTTGTGACAACAAACTCAAACCTTGTATTTTTCAGGTTTTGTGGTGAATGGCCAAATTATTGGCAAGAAGAAAGTTGTTCAGGATGGTAAGATCAGCACCTACTTTGGCCGTCTTGGTATCAGCCACCAGAAGCTGCGGGTGAGACTGGAGGTGAGCACTCAGGACATCTCAGTTTTCCATGATGGCAAGCATGTCAGGCTGCTGTGGTCTGGTGCAGCTTCTATCAAAGAAACCAAGTGAGTAACACTTTGGAAATATTATTAAAAGGTATTGTTTTAAGCTGAAATGAATAATTAAGATAGGTATTTTGTCATTCTGGCCACGTCAGGTAAGAAAATGCTTTCAAAGTCATTTTTAATTTGTTGTTTATAACACAATAAAAAACAGTTAACACACAAAACAAAGTTCTTTTGTTACATCTTTAAAATAATACCTACAGTATACCAAAAACAAGCAAAATAAAACAATGAAAAAAATAGGATCAGTAAAAAGCAAAAGTACAAAAAAACCTGTAAATTGTATTAAACCGTACTTTATGGCTGTCACAATATCAGATCTTCATAAAACGTTTATTGTGGCCAAAAGAGTAACGATAATTATATTATTGCGGTGGAAATTTTGAAAACAAAAACATAATGCTATCAGTCAAGTTCAATTTTAACTTTGTATATTAACTTTGGATATTGAGTGTTTTTGTCTCTTCAATGTCAAATAAATTACACTTAAAATATGAGTGTAGGGAGGTGGAGAGAGAGTCTGTCACCATAACTGCACAAAAGCATAAAGAACAATTACACTAAATGAATAGTGGAAAGGAACAAAAGATCCACAAGGCTTAACATCTGAACTGGATTACTTACATGTTATTATCATAATGTGTGTTATTAATGCAATATCAATATTTCCTTTTTTCTCCACACAGCCCTCTGTGAATCTTAAAGAAACAATCATGACTGTGCTGTTTTGATGTCAGCTAACTGCTCACATTTTTGTCTCTTCTTCAGTATGGACTTGAGCCTGACTAAGAACTGCAGCCTGACAGTGACACTGAGGCATTCCATTAAATTTGTGGTCATTAGACACACAAAAGTTTGGAAGAGACGCCGGGACCATCAAGACTACCTGGGTTTCTACACCCTGGACAGCCACCATCTGTCTGCTTCAGTTCATGGCCTGCTTGGTAGAGAACTGGAAAAAGTTTCATCTCATAATGCATTGCTATTTTATATTTGCAAATTCCTAATTTTGAATAAGTCAAAAGATATGAAGTAAGCTGTTTCCTTCCAGGTCAGTTCTACCACGGGGTTGAGTATGAGGTGACAGACCTGCGTCCAGGTGAGGTCCAGGAGAACCCAGATGCCACGATGTATGTGAAGGGACAAACACTCAATGTGACCAGGTGCACATGCCTCATGAAGTTCAAACACACACACATGATGCATGCAAGATGAAAGAGGATTTCTTTTTGCATATAAACACCTCATAATTTTTTTTAAAAATCTCCTCCACAGACACTGGCAGAAGGACTTCAGCAGCCATGTGAAGAATGGGGAAAATATTCCTTGCTGGTTTATTAACAATAATGGAACAGGCCTGATTGATGGAAGAGCCTCAGACTACATTGTGTCAGGGCTTTTTAAGACTGCTTTTTAAATTGGGAAAATTCAAAATATCAATGGCACTGGGGCCACATCATTAAGTGAGAACATCGAAAACCAGCATAACGACATTCTTATACAATAGCAATACAAAAAAATGTAATGATTCCAACTTTCTGTCACGTGTGCTATTTTTCAAATAACTTTGTGTGTGTTTACTGATGGCATAAATAATATGGTAGGTAAAGCTTTCCAACATTAGGCTGTCATAGAATTATGTAAGTCTGCATGCTTCACATACCAACTTAACTTCTCTACACTACATTAAAATAAATGTCCTGCTGTAAAATAATGTTTCTTGTCAGTGCAGGACTGACACTGTATGAACTTTGGCTGCAAAACCATGTAGCAGAATGACTCTCTGTGTCCGATTTGGGTCGTGCTTGCTGTGATAGTTCAACAATTTGTCTGTAAATATTTTTTCTAACAGCAAAACTCATTGGAGATTATTACATAACATAACATTATCATAGGCCATTTCAAGTATCAAACGTAAACACTGATTGTGCTTTCTACTGGCAATGGCTGGTATAAAGTCGGACCTATGCTTAATGTTTACTACCAATACTGTAGATTTGTTAATCTAAATAACTGTATTTTTGCCAGATTCATCATATAAATATTTTTCACGTTATAAAGTGTATTTCTATTATATAAAAGCACTATTGCACAGGATTGTCCATGCTCTTCTCTGTTAATGTGATTTTATTTCTGTAGAAGTTTACAACTGTCACAGCAGGACAGGCATAGATGTAACTAAAAAAGCCCTAACACAAAGTTAGTTGGATGTTGTTGGCACATTCTACTTACACATACTTATTCAACAGGTTTCTAATAAAGTCACAAAATGCTGCCCTTCACCTGGACAATAACGAATTAATGGACTGTGTGACTGTGGTGTTCCCCCAAAAGGAGGTACCTCTATAGTAGTGTGTGCAGGTGACCCATTGGAGCAGCTTTGAGAGCAGGATGCACAGAACACACAGTCCTGTTTCTCTATAGGTCCCAGTCTTTGTCTCAGGCATCATGGAAGCCACCAGATGTCTGTTTTTGGAGCAGCAGAGGGGCTGAGCACTGGAGGTGATGGCTGGCACTTTTTCAACACATCATCACATTCGCAAAAGAATGGTGAGAGCTGGTAACATGAGGGAAAGGGATAAAGCATTATTATGTTTTTCTGATAATACTTAGCTGATGACCTTTTACTTTAGCAAATTTAAAATGCACTACTTCACCTGTGTGGAATATGTTTAAGTTGCTATTTACTTGTATTTTTATTGGGTATATTTTTTCCCCCACTTGGTTAATTTAATAAAAATGTAGGTAGATAAGAACTTGTTCAGAGTTTTATGGCCACAGGGGGCAGCAATTAGCTCATTACGGGTCGCTGCGCCGCCAACTAGACGTAAAGAAGATGCCGCGCTCGAAAATATAATTTGTCAAGCCACACAAAGGTGAGATTTGTGCTTCATTGGAAGTATTTTCAACCTGTGTGTTTCACTCTTACAAACAAAAACACTACAAGAATAATAACCGACGAGTTTGACAAATGTGCCTCGGGTAACGTTTAACTTCCTCAGCACAAAGCTAACATTATGGAAAAGTATTAGGCTAACGTTAGCTAACGTTAATCCCGTACAAGCTAGGTAATATATATATATATATATATTAACTAACTTATATATATATATGAACTAACTTATATATATATATTAACTCAGGCTATACCTACAACACCCTAATAAAACAAGACAACCATAATATGTAAGATTTGTTTGACTCTCTGTAGTCGAGGTAATATAATTAGAATGATCTCACATTTGCTGTGTGTGCACATGACAATTATGGATAGGAAGAATGTCATTGTGGATATCTGAGATAGATTAGAGATAGGAGTGTGGTTCGATTAAATGTTAAAACGGCTTGCCATAGTGCCTTTCTCTTTCAGTAAAATTCATCTGGGTTCTGTGCTTCAAAAAGATCAATTCATTATATTATTTTCATTTCATTCTCAACATCAAACAATAGATCTGTTGTTATTAAAATCACAAAACACTCCAAGGCACTTTCTTTTAAACAATTAAGATGCCTTTATTGTCACGGCATGGTCACGTTAAATACAAACTCAGACACATTAGGGCATCAAGCCTTTGTCAGGGAGCAAAACAGATGTCATGGAATGGAAAGGCTCTTTTGTAGTGGTAATCCACCAATAGGAATCTTTCACCTGCACATGGGGTTGTGGCCTAGAGAGGGTGTAGACACATGACGTGTCAGAGCTTGTTTTAAGGGCTATCATAACCATTCTATGACCATGAAGGCATTTTCATTGTTTCAAAGAGAGTACCTTGGAGTGTGTATGATTTTTTTTTATGTCTACATGTATCCCTTCCTAAAGAGCACTTCTTACAAACTCAGTTTGAGTCCAGGAAGCACTTCTACCCTTAAATATTTTTAATAGATCTGCTGTGTTTTAATATAAAGCCTTTGTTAAAGGCCCTGACATCCCCTGCACAGAGGATTTCACTTGACTTGCTAATTAGATGTCTTTCCTCTCTGGACGTGCAAGGCTTGTACAGACCTTTTTCACAGCAGATATTTTAATAGTGTAGGAAAATCCTGGGTGTTACTAATAATATGAATGAGGGCTCCATTCTGTTCAAGTGTCCCAGTAAGCGGTGACAGTGAGCCAGCAACACAATACCAGGACCCTGAAAGTGAAGAAGCTAAATGGAATTTAGGCGTCATTCATTTCATTATTTACGCCAGTGTCAAAATATCTAATGGGAAAAATGCTCATTGACATATTCCTCATTCTCCTTGTTAGTTTTTTTGGCAGTTTGGTGCAAAAAAAACCCAAACGCCTTTATCATTGTTATTATGGGTACAAAGTGTGCTGCAAAAACCTGTAATTCTTCTCATCAGCCAGACTAAATGGAAACACCTGTTGGGGTTCACTACATAATGGCCATGAATTATCAAGACATGAGTTCACCTTTTTCACTGTTGGGTTGCTACCTTCTTTCCTAATGCCTTTTGGGGCAACATTATAATGCAGTTGTTAACTATACAGCCTTTACTTTAAGTATGTAATTGTAGAAAGTTTACTTCAGCTTGCAGTATTCACAATCATTTAAAGTCTCTTTTTTGTCTTTATTTCACTATTTCCATTGAAGTCCATGGCTGCTATTGTGTTTTTGTTTTTGCAAAGCTTTATCTTTTAGTGGAGGCAATTTTAGCATGGGTCAAAATTTTACTGCTATTGCCTGTTTCCAAATATTTGTAGCGATTCCTTTTGAAATATCAGGACATTCGGTCTGCACTATTAGTCTCTCTGATTGTGGAGTAGAGACTGGTGTGATATATCTTTATGTTTACATCATCAGCTCAGAACAATCATTTTCTTTTGTCTCTGTCCCACTTTTATATCTTTCATTTGAATGCATGTGTGTTTTAGCATGTAAGGTTAGTTATGTGCTGTACATGCCTCTATGTAGTGGGTCTAAAATGTATTGTGTGTGTGTGTGTGTGTGTGTGTGTGTGTGAGAACTCTTTGTACTGTAATAACTCACCAGCTCTTATTACATGGCTGTGGTGTGTGTACTAATAGATCCAGAGCAAGTGGGTTGACCCCAGTCATGTCGGAAGTTCAGAAGTTGAGAGGGATTTTCTTAAGGGGATCTTTGCAGAAGTGTTTGCCTGTGTGTGTCTGTCTCTTTGTATGTGTGCTTATGTATGTGTTTGTGTAAGGTTTGCTGATTAACGCCAGATGTGCAGGGCTCAGGGTGTTGGCAATAGCTTGAGAGGGTCCCACTGTACTCCATTCAGCACTTGTTGCAGAAAATGCTCAAGTGACTTTTCACACATGGCTGACATTAATGTCTTTGCTGTTCATCCATCAGATCTCCACAAGGTTAGAAACATCAGGTCAGACTGAGCTAAAGGAAGTTTTAATGAGGAGATTGTGCAGCGCAGGCAGGGAGTCAATGTAGATCTCCTGCTGCTCCACCAGAGGGCGCGAGAGAGCTGTGAAATATCTCTAAACTTAGGTCCCATCGTCTTCTTTGACTACTGTGGGTTAATCATTTTTCCACGGGATCTTGCAGTTTTTCAGTTAACATAAAGCACATGAACATTGTGTTTTTGTATGGTATGACTGGGTTGAGATTACATTTTACAGAGAAACAGTTTACTTAGAGAGTTCTACATTGAAACTACTGCAGTATTTTGAGGAAGTGACTAACTAAGGATTATTTTTATATTGATTAATATCTTTTTTGTTTTTTAAATTAATCTATGTATTTAGTCTATAAAATATCAGGAAATACAAATAAACACCCATCACAACTTCCTAGAGCCCAAAGTGACACTGAAAACTGATGATTTTGTCCAACCAACAGCCAGCAAGCAATTAAATTTAATTTACAATCATAAAAAAAGAGCAGCAAGTCCTCACATCTGAGACTTTATAATTTTTTTCTTTTTATATGACTTAAATGATCGCTTGATTATTACATTTTTTAATGATTAATTAACTGTCAGTTGACTTAATTGTGTAACAGATTAATTGTTTCATCTCTAGTTCTCATTATTACAATAGATTAGATAAAAGTGAAGTATTTTTGAAATTATTTTAAAATTAAGCTGTTTATTGCTAATTTCACCTTCCTTTGGAAAGTATTTGGTAGTTTTTTGTAAATCATAAATATCAAAATGAATGTTGAAACAGATGTCCCACATGAAGTTTTTTCTTGCTCTATGCAAGATAATGCAAAAATACCTGCTCTCTCAAGTTTGTCACAAATTATTATTTCATGTTGCTTCTGCCATTTAAGTCCCACTTTCTTGAACCCTTTCGTCCGTCCTCACCTCCCAGGTCTACCCCCACCCCCGCCTGTCTCTCTGCCTTTTGTCCCTGTGTGAATATTTCGCATTGCTGCTGCCGCTGGTGCGTGATGCGAGGGACTGAGTGCTCATTGTGTGTACGCAGTGTGGGTGCTGCGGTATGCAGCTCCCTGGCGTGTGGTGTGTCGTGACGGGCGTGTGGCTACTGACGCCAGCCGGCCGCCTGCTTGTCTGTCTGTTCGGTTACACCTGACCGGCGGTGACATGCCCATATCCACACATACATAGAAACACATGCTCATACACACACTCATACGTTGCAGCACTAGACATGATGCCCAAAATTCAAATTAAGGGTCATCAACTCCCCGCCACTGTAGTCTGTCCACTTGTCCCGTCAGTAAAGGAGGTTGTCATTGGACTTTGGTGTTGCCTTTAATGTTCTGCTGACTTCGTGAATTAATTAATGTCACACAATTTTATTGTAGTTAACAAGTAATCTGACTGAAAAATATAACCTAAATGATCTAAATATAATTTAACTACAGCTGTTGCATATTTGCTGCAGTTATTAGAAATAATATTTATGCAGATTTATACTATTGCAATTTCAGCATGTGTTCCAAGTTTGTCTAACTGTATTGCAACACATATTTTGTTGTGGCATTTATTTTATATTAAAAATGCATTATTGAATTGTGGTTTTGAAATGTGCTATGTAGAGCCGCTTTACAAAGCACTAAAGGCTAGGCGATATTGCAGCGCACTGTGGTGTAATCCTTGGTATTTAGTGTGTTCTCACAGGCTGCCGAGGTGAAAAGTTGAACCTGGTGTTGACCTTCTCTTGAGAGAGGGCTTAGCTCTGAAGTCAGGCGCAGGCCAAACGCACAGGGAGGATATTCTCAAGTTCCTCTTCCCCTCCCTCACGTGCACAGCTCCCCTCCACAGCCACCCTCCCCTCCCACACGGAAACAATTAGCATCTGTGATAAGATGTTGTACATATTTCAATCATTTTATCTCGTCGATTTTGTTTGTTTGTTTTTCCATCGTGACTGAAGTCTTGTGTCCTCTTGTCATGGCGCTGTTAATCACAATTACATCTCATCTAGGTGCAAGGAGTTGGAGAGAGACAGAAGGGGAAAGAGACTGCGAGGGGCCTTATGTTTATCACTGCAGGGAGTTGAATTCCAGATGGAGAGATAATGAAGAAAACAAGCAAACAATTATGCAAAAATAGACAACGTGGGGGAAAAGCGAGAGCAGACTGACAGACGACAGGAATGATGTTTGGGGCAAACAAGACAAGTTTTTATTTTGTACCTCCCAAGAGGCTAGTTCATCTAGGTCACCAGAAAGCAAGAGAAAATAAGAATATTGGTTTATATTCTACTGATACATAAAAAAGGTGGATATCGCTGCTAATCAAAAACCTTTACAACCATAACAATTACTTAAAACAGCTATTCTTAACCGGTGGGCTGCGGCCCGCTAGTGGGCCTCAGAGCGCCTTCTAGTGGGCCATGGAGGCGCAGTAGTCCTGCCAAAAGATTTTTTTTTTTTTGCAATTACAAATCCTGTTGTTGATATATAATGTACTCAATAATACACATCAATAAAAAACGTCAAAATAAATGCATAATTTCAATGACCAGTTATGTTTGAATTTCGACGTGCCGATCGCGTCACATGCAGGTAGTGACAAAAATCTTGTCCCACTGTTAACTAGCTAACATTCCCTCAAATGCAGCGACAAAATGGATTGGTTTTTGAAACGACCGCAAACTATTGTGACTGTCGCAACATCAAAGGCAAGGAACAAACTGAACCTTGTTTACGCAAACAACACCAAAACAAGTTTTTTATAAGGGGGAAAACATGTTCTAAGCCAGGGGTTCTCAACCTTCTTGTATTACTGTGTACGTTTAGGCCCCTAATGTTGATGTCAACCCAAAATGGTGGGTGATCTCAGTTCTGCTACTTAAAATGAAAGTGAACTAGTTTTCAGTGTGTGTTTGTGAAAATACACTTAAGTAAAATTGTCTAAAAATGTAACTTCGTGATCATGAACATACAGAAAAAGGCCTTTGAGCGTTGTTCATGTGTGGGCTTTATTTAGCATCTTTTATGCTTTCTTGTTGTTGCACTTGTCCCTGTGAGGAACAGAGAGCTTCAACCATTGCATAAGATTTACGTGTCTTATCATGTGTCGTATTATACCCCTCAGACTTGCTGATCCACACTTTGTTTTGTTAAAGCAACATGATCCAGAATTCAAAAGTCTGACATTCTTCCAGTCCAGTGGAGCAGAAGAATACATCGCCTGAAGATATGAATCCGACAGTAGATGTTGAGTTGTGCTGCACTCCGTTCGCCATCTGTTTTAGTTTTGGAGTGGTTGTGATAACCTCTGCCTGACCCCTGATTGGGCTAATCTCACCCTCATCTTCTCTTGCTGGTCAGCTGACAGAACATTGCGCTGCAATTGGTGGGTGCACCACTGAGGAAGAGAAATTTGTTTAGCATTGTGTTGGGGTAACAGTTAGCCAGTGAGAAGTTTAGTCTACCGTCTGAAACATAGCAAAGCTTCAAAACAGAGAAACAGAAACAATGTTTAGGGCGAGAATTCAAAGAGCCAAACATGTTGTTTTTCCCAGGCAGTAACCAATGAAGTACTGTTCACCTTGCAGTGTCTATGCACAAGAACAACTCTGGCTTTGTCATATTTTAAGTTATCCATTTTTTTAAAATCAGAAACATTTGTTGAAGTCTGACATATTCAAATCTCCCCGGTTGTAATGTCTCTTGAAAATAATTTCCTTGTGTTCCCACCAAACATAAAGCGAATTTTGCACGCGACACAATTTATATACAAAGTAAGTGCAAAGTATATTTGCCCGAGTTGAAAATATACAATTTGAGCAAAAAAAGTTGCACGTGTCGTGGGGATTTACAGAGTGTTGTGAGGGGAGGACCGAGGGGAGTGGGGAGGTAGAGCCGTTGCTCAGCTACTGAGACCCAGGAAGCTCTGGAGGAGAGAGCCAGGGATAGAGTTCGGGCTTCTGGGGGAATAAACAACTGGATTCTGCTCTGTTTGGAGCTGTTTACCAGTGGGAGGAGAGCTCAGAGTTTACTTTCTAAACTATTGGAATGAAAAAGTAGATGTATCTTCACTCTCGTTTGTCAAACTTTCTGCAGCAGCGAGCTGCAGTGTATCGTTAATGTAGGCTACTATAATAAGTCTCTCTTTGTCCTTGTCTACTGCTGACTGGAGGAGAAATGCCCTTTACTAGAAGAGACTGGAGGAAAATAACCATAATCTCTGGTGAGTGATGAGTACAGTCCATTGACATAAATAAAGATGGATATCCTGGAAATATCCCGGAAAACAAGCGCTGCCATCTTGTGCTGGTGATTTCATTTGGAGCCAGAGTTTGTGCAGTAGTGACCGGACAGTGGCACCGCGGTATCAAGTTCCCACTCATACACTTGGCTGACTCAATCGCGAGCAGGGCTCAACTGTCAATCTTGATGTTTCACCCCCTTTTTATAGCATCAAATAACTAATTCAGAAAAATCAGAAAAATGAACACTTGAACATACATCAGCGTGATAAGAACTACCTAAAACGACAGAAACCATCTTTGGGAAACATTTATTTGATGTGAGTTTTTAGTTTGACTCATATCCTATCTGATAACATTGAGGGGGCGATCAAGGTGTTTTGGCTTCCCTTTTGGGAAGCTCTCATGTCGTCCATCTTTATATACAGTCAGTGGTTCAGTCAGAGGCGACACACACACCCTCTGTGCCGCTGCATTGCTCACTAGGTTACGGCTAAAGTACAGCAAGATATTCTGGCTGCTGGGGCGAATATACACAAATGATCAAATTTGCGTGAGTAACGCAAGTCGAAATTTTGCTTTGCTGTCTGTGTGGACACAAGCAAAATTTGAATAGTATTAAAGGTGGAGGGATTCTGGAGAATGATAGTTGATTGGTGAGTTTTATTCTGAGGTTGTCAAATGCCACAGCAGTCTGTTTTTAAGCAAAGATAATGTTGAACTTGAATATCTCCCATTTGTCAAAGACATTGAAATCTTCCAGCTCACATGGATGACACACACAGGCAAACACTTCTGCAAAGATTCCTGGATCACAAAATGAACCACTGCCACAAATCTTTGCATGTAAACTATTAATTAAAAATCGATAGTGTTTTTAAGAATTGATAACACAAAATATCGCAATACTCAAGTGTATATATTTTCTCTATCATATTTTCTCTACCATATTTTCTCTGTCAGTAAATATAAACTTGTACATTCAGTACACTGCTTACAGTTATATTTGTTGGAACATCTGTAAATAAATGGAAAATGCTCTGCGTCTTCAGTGGAAGTCAATGCTTATCTCCATTTCAAAGCAGGGAATATTGCAGCTAACCGCCCCTATGTCCAGTGTATTAATATAAATGAGTTTCATTCCATTTTTGCTTTTTAACTCGCAATAGAAAGATCCTGGAAAATGAAATGATTTCAGTTACAGTATTTCTGAATTGCCGTAAGGGACAGAAGTCACAGTCCAGTGTTGTAGCTGCTCCAGGCAGTCTGTTTGGAAGGCTTTAGTCCAGCCAGATTAGATCAGAGAACTTCTCTGTTTGTTTGTTTTGATTTGGGAGGGGCTCCTGTGGGATACCTCTCCCCCCCCCTCCCCTCCCCACCTCATCTACCACTCTGCTATCCCTCCCCAGGATTCACCCTCAGGGCACAGTCTACTGGAGCCCCCCTGACCTTTCTATCACCCCTTCCTAACCCATGTTAGCCAAGGCATCCTGAGAAAAAAAAACAAAAAACGAAGGAAGACTCTGCTGTGCCTTAGTGTCCGCAGAACCAAATCAAACCCAGATCCGTTCATCCAGTGGTGTAGGTAGTGCCACCCAGGCAGGCAGCCCCTCTAGCACTGGTCAGCCTTAGAAGGGGTTCACCCCAGCGGGTTGACCTCTCTTTCATATGCTGGTGGATCTGACTTGTTTTCTCACACCCAGTACTGCTGCAAGGGCAAGGGCTTGAATATTGGTTTAAATTTATCACGTCGAAGTAGCCAGTTTGGTGCCCTTTTCACATGATTTTCTGCTGCTGTTTATGCTCTGTTGTACAGCCTTCTGGGTCCCATGACTGCAATACACTCGTCTCTATTTTTCATTTTCTCGCCTTTCCTTGTATCTGTCTGTATGGACTCCATGGCAAGGCAAGGACGTACAACTTCACATGTACACACACACACACACACACACACACACACACACACACACACACACACACACACACACACACACACAC
>JBBPCS010000359.1:11026977-11037532 GCA_037974645.1 Hollardia meadi
TGTGTGTGTGTGTGTGTGTGTGTGTGTGTGTGTGTGTGTGTGTGTGTGTGTGTGTGTGTGTGTGTGTGTGTGAAGGCTGGTGCTGCATGCTAGCAGATGGATTTAGGATCTACTCAGTGAGCAGGGGTGAGCACTCCCTCCTGGCTGATGGATGGAGGTCAGGGAGGTGTGGGGCTCTCCTGCCCACCCAGGGATGACTTTATTGGGGATAGGAGGAGTGCTGCCACAGGCTGCTTTACCAGCAAAGGATTCTGATTCCTGGCCGAGATTCATGATCGCCCTTTACAGGAATGTGGTCAGGCAGAAGGAACTGTGTGTGTTAATGTGTATGTGTGTGTTTGTGTGCAAAAGATGAGAGTAGGTAGGGCATAGAGAGTGTGTAGTGCATTCATACGCGTGTTTATGATGTGTGTTGCTACTCTCGAGGATGAGTTTGTGCTGCACTGTTGCTTTCCCAATACTCTCAAACCAGGATGGAGAGCTGACACTTGAGGATGACTTAGTAGGGGCAATGAAAGGCAGTCGGGGCTTGTCTTGTAAAAAGTGCAAATTTGTGATGAGGGAGAGACGAACCCGCATTAGGAAGGAACACTGGCCTGAGCAGCTTTATTACTGCCAGAGATTTACACTCCACTTTATTCCCAAATGTCACTCATAAAACTAAAAGAGAGGAGAGGAGAAGAGAGGGAGTGGATGATATACTAGCGCAGCCCTGTATGATAATCAAACCCAAACAGGAAATCAGTCGAACGACTTGGCAGAGAGGAGGATGTCATCACGCAGCTGGATGCTCTGATGGGGAAAGATATTTCTGTTATTCCTCATTTCTCCTTCAGTCAATCTGCCCCATAGCCTGTTTCCACCAATAAACCTTTTTTTTCAGTCTTTCGAAGGAATTGCAATTAAAAGCAAAAGCTAATAAAATTTATTGACTGCATCATTGCATCATGCAATACCATAATTACTGTATCTATATCATTCATTTCCAACATTAACATCCATTGTCACATACACACACATGATAGTGTCATCTTGAGGGGAAGTATCCTCGGGAGATAAAAAAAAAGAAATGCTTTGACAACTTGAGGAGGAATTTGAAGAGCTGTCCCGAGGAGTGTTTCTGAGAAAACAGATAAGATAAACCAATGGAGGAGTTCAATGAGGCATTCAGAGAGATCAACCCCTCTGATAAACTAAAATATAGTGAGGGGAATTGGGGAGAGATAGTGACAGTGTATGTGTGAGGTAGTCAGATTTAGGAGATGCAGTTGGCAGGTTTTGTGTACAACATTATTGGTATCTTATTTGAGCAAGCTAGATACACGGAGGTGGTAAGAGTCAATTTGGAGCAGTGCTTGAACATGAAGAAGGGGCTGTGTGCTGTTGTTTTGCCACGCTTGGCTATACGGGCCCCTCTCTCGGACTGCATTGTAAAATCACATTGATCTGGCCTGACAAGGCGTTGAGTCTTATCCCCGCAGTGCAAGCTTAGGGGTTGACGCCACCGACTGAGGAGGATAGCAGCAGCGGATAAGATGAGGGAGAGGCGAAGATCCTCTGCCTCATCGGCCGCATTAAGAGATGGGAGGAATCTAAAGTGTAAAATCGGCCTCTTTTGCGATCAGTTGGGATTTAGCACTGGTTTGTGGCAGTCGGCGCCGGCGCTGAGTTCTCCCTCCTGACAGGGTAATCGCCCAGGGGCTTAGCGCCACAGGAAGAACAATACCTCCCACTTCCTCTCATCTCATCTCACGGATGATCTGGACAAAGTACACGTCCACATCGACCATATCTACTGGAGTGAAGCAGCTGGGAAGAGACAGGAGGATGACAGACCGAGGCCTGAGAGAACGCTTAGAAGTCCAACATGCTGTCAGTGAGGGACAGGCATGAAGGAATATTTGTGTTTGTCTTAAGTGTGTGTTGTTTGTGTCTCTAAATATGCTATGTGTATGTGTTCTTTCCTGTATGCCATACGACGTATTACTCTATATGGGTCTGTGTACACCTTAGTCATGTATCTGTGTGTATATTTACAGTATTGATGTTGATGATGATGAGTGTGTACTTGCACACACAGAAAATATGCTTATAAATGTATGTGAAGAACCGGCATGTGAGATCCAGGGGGGTCAGTGCTAATCTGCCTCAGGTTTTAGTATCTAGAATCCCTCCTGTTCCCATTAATAAGCACCCTAAATAAAGCTGTATCTCTGACACATGCAAATGAACCAACGCAGCAGTAAAAAAAGATCAAAAGATGAGAAAGTCTGCTATTGCGGTAATCTACCTCGGCGAAGATGAGAGGCTTTTATCTGGCCTAAATTAACTGGCTGATCCGCAGTCCATCATCAGCCATGGGATCAGAAGGCGTCAGGTAGCGCAGCGCTGCACAAATGTGTTTCTAACATAAAACATTCAAAAACAGCCAGTGGTCTGCTTTTATCAGCTCATAGGAGTTATGCACGAGCAAACTCATTTTAAATCGTTCCATCTACATTTATATTTTTTTCTGTTATACACATATTCCAAAAAAGCTGCAGGAGGGATACATTTGACAAAAATACAGAACTGCTGAAATTGTGCTTTGTGATTGGAACATAGAAATAGTCTGAATCAGAAATACAGCTGTTCATCCTGCCTTCTCGCTAAAAGTTGACCTGTTGTTGACCGCTCCTGACGTGTACAGGTTTCCCCTGTATCTCCCCGTTTAGGCTGGGCCAGCTGCACTGTAACCTGAGATGCGACTCTCCTCCCTTCTTTCTGTCTGTCCAGGTGCTGGGCTTCACTGACCGTCTAAATCTGTTAAGTACAGTCTCACTCCTCTCTGTCTAGCTCTGCGATAAGGAGCAGAGTTTCCAGTCTCTACCTCACACATGCATTCTCATATAACCCAGCCATTACTTTGCATCATTGAGGTTTATTTTACCTGATAAGCACACTGAGGGACCATTCTCTCCACAGTAAGTGCTGAAAGAGGTTTTAGCTATCTGAGGTATGGCAACCATTTTTATGACACTGCCTGTTGCACTTAGCAGCTTGTTGCCAGGTTCTCATGTCAGGCACGTGCACGGCAGAAAAGTACTCCACTGTGTACATAAAAACAATCTGGGGTAATTATGTGACTGTAAAAGGCAGGTCCTCAAAGCAGGGGAGCCATTAGAGAGAGAGAGAGTCGTTTTTACATGCATAAATCACCCACACACAAACAACCATACACACATCAATCTAAGTTCACACACAGACACGTAACGCAGCCCTGGGGCATGACCTCTGCACCGAAGGAGCTGCTAATACCCCCTAAATGACTGCCCAACAACTTGGAAGCATCAAGTGGCTGACTGCTCAACAATAATGACATCTGCCACAGACCATCCAATTAGCACCACAAATGGCCAGAAGAGGTCCTGCTTGTATGTGTCACTGTGTATGTGTGTGAGATACTGCATTCACTTTCACGCCTTTCTATTTTATTCAAACTCAACTTGATATCTGAGTGTGTGCGCGTGTGAGCTTCTGTATATTTAAATAGCAGTAAGTGTAGTGATCGCTCTGTGTGTGTGTGCGTGTGTGTGTTACCTGCCTCTTTTGGCTGGAAACTGTCACTGTCTCCGTCTAATCGGATTGGGAGGACACCAGCGGCTAATGCAGCCTGCTGCCATCAAGTCGTCCATTTAAAGCAGCACTGATGTGATTGCTGGAGTTTATTGGAAAATGGAGCGAGCAGGGGTAGAGCACAGCTCCCCCCATGCTCCCTTCACCGCTCTGACCGAACACTGGGAAGTGCCTCAGCCTTTACCTAGTTAGCACTCTTATCAGTCTCAGCGAGTTTGGGGTCACTTTGGACAAAGACCTAAAGGGAGATGTTTAATGTAATTTCATTGACAGGAAATGGGACTTTGGATGTGATTAGGCATTTGCAGAACAGGTAGTGGAGTAGAGAAGTGCTGTTTGGAGTTTGTTTAAAAGCCATTTGATTGTGCAGCTTGTGTCCCTCGTATCACTCGTGGAATCAGCCTCACTGGAGAGAAAGCACAGCATTGACTGTGAATTCAAAGTCATATACTGTATGTCACTTAACATCAACATCTCTATAGGATTAACAGGCTGCTCTGCTACATTCGTTTGTTTCTATTTTGACCCTCTCAGGAGGAAGGGGAAGAGTCAAAGGTGCTCTGTTATCACAAATGTTCATGACACATTCTCATTCAGAAAACAAACAGAGCGTGATTGTTTGGTTTTGAGTGAGTGAAAATCGGTGCCATTTTTACATGCTGCCAAGATTACCCAGACTGAAAATGGAAGTGTTTGGTTGGAAAAATAGCACTCCCCAGTGAATTGCATTAAAGTGTGTGAATGTGTGTGCAAAAGCCTCACTAATGCCCTCCTTCTCCCTTTTCTATGACTTCCTGTGCCCCCCAACCCCTCTCCCGCTCACGGCCACCACTCTCCCAGTTTCTGTCGCCCTGTGATCTTATCACACCTCTTCTGATTTCATTTGACCGTCGCCAGCTAATCAGAGGCCAACATCTGGATGGTTCCCATGGCAACCGACAGGACCAAATATTCTGGGCCTTAAAAGGTGGGTTGGGGTCTTGGGGGGGGGGGGGGGGTTGGCAATGAGAAATGCCCTGAGATTGACAGCTTTGATGGACAGAGCAGAACAGAGGCCTAAATGACGCTACACTGCCACCGTGTCTTCTATGGGTGTGAACGTGTTACCTCATTTCCCCTGAGTCCACTGCCCATCCCATGGACCCAGTGGGAAAGGGTGGAGTGGAGGGCTGTTTATGAGTCTGTGTATGTGTGTGGGAGAAGGACTGCAGGGATATAGAGGGAGCTATTTTCTAACTGTACAAAAGGGCTCCGAGCAGCCGCAACAGTGGCTACAGTTTATAAATACATTCATATACACAATAGTTTTTTTCAGTCGGAGAGAGGAAGTGCTCTTTGCAGTGTATAGACCTCTGATGCCTCCATGTTGAGTCACCAAGAGCTTTACGGCATTACCACAGCCTGATTTAACTTTTTTAGTAACCATAGCTGCCAGTAGACATCAGCACAGTTCGCTTCCTTGTCTTTAAGATGTAGCTTTGTCATTGATTATCTGAGAGACAGATTCACATGTGATTGATCGGTTAATTGACTGATCACTTTACCTGTTAATAACTGTCACTGTCCTTCCTTCTCTGACCCAAGCAGCCTCCCCTGCACTGGTCTGCCCCTCTTCTTCATGTATTCATTTACCAGGGTCCATTAAAGTTGGGCTCCCCCAGGGCAAGTAAAAACCTCATTTAGCATAGCCTGCTCAGCCAAGACGGGAAACACCAGACCCCCTCAGCCCTAACTGGATTAAGAGCCAGCCAACGGATGGGCCGTGGGACAGAACTCCCTGGCCCAACCACTTAAGAACACATCACACCGACTCAGAGTAGTGGGATGTGACGAGACCAGCAGGCAGAGGTAGGTTGGAATGGTAACTGATTTGCATAAATATACGTGAGTGTGCATTGTACCATGAGTTGCCGCCAACTCATACATCCCCCTGGAGTTCATAGAAATACTTCTTCATAGAAAAAAATTCTTCTTGGACTTTTGGTAAAATTACTCGGGGGAAAACCTATAGCGTTGGTATTTGACGACCTGGGAAACTGAGACTCAACAAACAACTATGTTACACATTACATCTTTAAATTCTTTGTTATGTAAGGTGGGCAGAGACACCTTATGTGTGATTGTGCACCACAAGTAAGTACTGACTTAATACATGAGAAAACTTACCCCTACATTAAATAGTCATGACTAAATAGGCTAAAATCAAAGGTAAAGTTAGAAAAAAATACTCAGTTATTGTTTATCAAGAGGTTAACACTCAGAAACTCAACTTTATCAGGACTGCATAAGTGATTTATAGTGGCCTGGCAATGGAAGTAAACGACCCCACAACTGTCATCAGATTGTGATTCAAATGTTGCCAAATCCTTATTGGTGCATAGAAGTGTGTGACATCATTCCCAGTGCGCACCGCCCACTTCAAACCAGTGAGACAGAAAAAAACCACAGTGTGTTTAAGTGTTTAATATAAATTAACCAAAACTGATTCAAGTCGGAGCTTCCTCGCTCATATTAAGAATCTGGTTCAGAAAATGGATTTTTAGAACCTTTAACGTTGTAAAAAAAAAAAAACTAGCTCGTGTCATCTACTGATCTCACTAATCAAATAAAGATACAAAAACAAAGTTTTGATATTACTAGACAAACTGATTTAATGGCAAATGATTTCTGGGAAATATAGTACAACAAACATTACAGAAATGAGCACCTGGAGCCCTACCAACCCAAGATTTACAAGCCATATTTTTTTTCCTTCTCACTGTTCTTCCTCTCAGACAAAACAATAACAAAAAATAATAGTACCACAGTTTATAGTCATTTCAAATAAGACTCTCTTGGCAAACACTTTTAGATTAAACATTCAAGTTGGTTTTGAAATGCAACAAAATGCCTGTGTAATCCCTATTGCTCTTTACTTAAGTGGTGTCACATTTTAGTGTAGCTGTGATCTTTCTGTCAATTCGTAATGTGGTAAAATATGCATGTACAAAATGTCCAAAATAATTCTGTATGCATAGAAAATCATGGTAATACATAATGTACTAACAAGGACTTCTGGCTACAAGGACTTTATCATTTAATACCAGCATAATCATACATTTTACATGAAATGCAAGATGGGTCTTACACAGGAATAAAGCCAATTTGAAATGTCAGGTTAAGTATGTGAATGATCACTGTCATAAACAGACTGGTATGTAAGCTCTGTTTGCATTGTCCCAGCCCTCCCTCCCTCTCTTATCTGCTCTATCTTGTGTCACATTTTAAGACTATTCTTTGATGATTTACATGCCTTGTCTAAACAGGCAGACAAAGATCACAGATCTCCCTAGCACAACCCCTAACACCATTATCTCCCTGTTAGATATTAGTCACATGGGACATTAAAGTGTTTTATTACATGGAAAGAAACTTCGTTTGTGTTTATCAACAATGATTCATTTGCTATTGCTGTTAGTTATCTGAATGTATGCTATTGGTCTTATGAGAACTAGAACTAGACTTTTTCAGTAAGTGTACCTGATGTTTTCCTTTTGGTGAGTTGGCTACACAGTAAAAGCACAACGGTCCCCCACTGATTAAGTGAGTGAGGGGCTGGGAGTTAAAACGAGGTCAGGGCAGTACAGAAATACAAGAAAATTGTTTTTAAGACAACGGTTTGAGGAGGTAAAGGTGGAGTTAAGAGTTTGAGACAGAGATGGGGTCAGACATTCCTCAGATCACAGCATACCAAGAGAGAGGAAGACGGGGAGGGAGGGAGGAAGACACGTTTTAGTCCTACACTAACAAAAATGTTGTTTGATCTGTCAGACGCAGTAATTTCCAACAATAGACTTAAACACTGTTTCATCTTCCTTCCCCTCGCTTTCCTTTTAGTTTGATACCTAAATCAGTCTCCTCGTTTTCTTGCTGAGCTCTGACATTCTTCTAGAGGTCAACAAACTATGAATTTATTTACAGTTTTCATTGGGATCCTTGAATGTCTCTATTATGACATTCAGATAATTGAATTTATGCTCCTGAATAATTGAACTTGCCTATCTTGCAGTAACATCAGTTATTTACAAGTTTAAAAATCTAAATAGTATGTGTGATATGATCATGCACTGTGATCAGATCACTGTGAATCGGATCTAATATTAGTTTATTACTAAGTAAAAGGAACTCAGCCCACAACATCACGTGGCCTCAGTTGACAGTTATGGGAGTTTTCTCATTGTTGTCATGCGCCAATGCTCAATTTGAATCAATTTGAAAGAACACATCATTGCACACCAAAATACATCAGCCATGCCAACACCACACTGGCCTTACAAACACTACCGTTAGAGATAATACCCCAGGGATACCAGGGGGCAGAATGGTTTTGGGTGGGGGAGAAAATTGAAATAAAAGGGTAAATGGGGAAGAATAGGGTGGGTGAAAAAACGGAGAGCCCAGAGAAAGTCATTGAGTATCAGGGGAGTTGTATGGATCCGTTATGGTTTGGCAGTAATTAAGAGGGACAAACAGAATGTGCAGAGGGATTATAGAAGGGTGTAAATGCATTAGGGCCCCCTAACCACAGCCTGTTGGGATCAATAAGTCTCCATTCACATCAGGCTGGACAGGAGCTGTCCAGTGCTGAGCCTCACTTTCTGCAGCATCAAGTCAGACTTAGGCTGAGACTGCAGGGAGGTGGTAAAATGATATATAAAAATGCATGTTAGTATTATGTATTGGGATATACAGTGTAATACACTGAAGGATTTTCATGTCAGACACCTGTTTGAAGCAGCAAAGAGTATATTAGATTTGGAAAAGACAGAGGAACCAGCAGGGGAAGATAATAAAATAAAAGTAATTAGACACGAGCAAAGTAAAACCTATATTGAGGAGATGATGACAGACAGAGGGAGGAGCACAGATAACCTTGCTGGCTTAAAAGCTTCCTCCGGAGCCTAATCAGGCATCCCAATTACCAAGATGAACCAAACCCCCCCCCCAATAAACGGCATTATTAATTAAAAGGCTCCAATTGAATCTGAGTCTGATGGACGAGCCTCGGGACGATTAGCTACAAGACCGGACAGAGCTTATTTCTGCATGATGGAGTCAGTCGATAAAGGGAAGGAAACAAGTCAACACACCAATGCAATACCCATACAGATATGGACAAAGCTTTCACTTAAAGACAATGCTCTCTGTGATACCTGAATATCCAAACTATCAATATCACATAAGTAAATAATAATAATAATAACCTTATTTATATAGCACTTTTCTTAACAATGTTACAAAGTGCTTAACAAGAAGAAATATAACCAACCCTAACCCTAAAAAAAAACAAAAAAAAACAGTGTAGGAAAAAAATAGGAAAGTTTCAATTTTCAGTTGCACCTCAGAGGTCCGTGCCGGTTACACAGCAGTATAGCTTTTTTAACATTTATTTTTGCCTTCATTTGACAGCTATAGGTCGAGATATATAGGAGACATGGGAAAGAGAACAAGAAATATGACATGCAACATTGCTAATGCATGGTGTGTGTCTCAAACTACTAGGCCTGTCACATCATATCATAGGTTCCCTAATGAAAATACAAACAAGCAAAGGTAATCTACATGCATCCAACATGGAAGAAAAGTCCTTAAAGTGCAGATCATGATAACTGTGCAAACTCCCTCAGAGGGAGATCATGTGTTACATTCAAAAGCTCCAGAACAGCTGCTGAATGGACCTTGTGAGATTGTTTTCCCTAAATCTTACCTAGTACCCTTTGGCTATCAGCTAAAATATGTTAAACTAACTTCCCTGTTAAATCCAAGCAGTCACGTCTCAATAATTTGACACATCTGAAGTTACTCATGCATTGCAATATTAGTATCTGTGTCAGAATAGTATTGAATGTTTGTCAGTTATCTTTATTATTTTGTGAAAAAGAGGAAGAAAATCACAGAAAAAGAAAATGCTTTTCATTATTCTTACTACTGAAAATGTGTTTTCAGTGGATAAATGCTAGTCCTCTGCATCAGAATAGATATTTGTAGACATGAGGACCGAAACAGAGCGAAAGACGGCCTTTCTGCTAAGATTATCATCATTCCAATGTGTATATAATATATAATAATGCATTTTATAATTACAGTACATCATAATGTTGTCTGTAGCAAAATTAGATGTATTATATGCCCATCTGGTCTATGCAGGCCTGTATTGTTTTGCTTTCTTAATTGCTCAGTGATGATCATGTGATGATGTGTGGGCATTCATTAAAGGCAGGTAGTTGTCTTTTGAGCTCTCTCTCTGATGCCGAATGTGCAACCCACTTCTGGTTCCCCCAGCTTCCACTATTGTCACTGGTATGGGAGCAGTTTCTATATTGTTTGTATTCTATTATGCTGTTGCTTATATTTGTCACTTATGAATTTGTAGATCTCCTTATTGTGGCTCTCCTACTTAAATAGTGACCCCACCCCCTTCGCAGATCACCAGACACCAAAGTTAGTCATGGGTAGGGCTGGGCGATATGGCCTATAAATAGTATCGCAATATTTTTAGGTTATATCGCGACTACATATATGGCAATATTTTTAAATCTCCTCTAAAGCACTTCATAAATGCACAATTTGATGCTTACAATCACACCAGTATGATGATTCTAGTAGTCCGTGCAGCCTATGTCTGCATTAAAACATTCTTTAATCTTAATTATATTTGTTAATTATTTCTATTGGGACAATTTTAAACTTGCATACAAAAAGGGGGAAATCATTACCAAGTTAAATTTAACAAAACAGTATTTATTCAAACCAGGCAATATTTTCAAAGCTCAACAAAAACAGAGCTCAAAGCACCAGAAAAAGTGCATTCAACAAGAAACCCCGAGAAAGACGTTTCAAAACAACATACATTAAGGGTTAGGGTCAAATCTTAATATATGATGTATGATAGACCTGCTCT
>JBBPCS010000359.1:11044105-11062801 GCA_037974645.1 Hollardia meadi
GTGTGTGTGTGTGTGTGTGTGTGTGTGTGTGTGTGTGTGTGTGTGTGTGTGTGTGTGTGTGTGTGTGTGTGTAGTCTCCACATGCTTGTATGTGTCTAAATTATTTGTAGGTTTCATTGTACTGTATAGATTGTCTCAGGTCTCTATGTGTCAGTGTACAGAGAGCAACCACTCACCTTGATTTTATTCCCTTCACCGGGCCAGAAAGATGCTTTCTTTAATGCTGAAAGGTACAGTTGGCATGTAGCTCATGGTTGTATGGTTACAGAAGAGAGTGGGAGAGAGAAACACAGGATGGTAATGTTGTAGGAAAGGGGAAATGAATCAATGGAAGGCCCTGCCATCCTGGCTCATTCAGCAGGCCTCTCTCCCCTCGTCTGTCGTCTATTTTCCCCCCTCTTTTCGTTCTTGAGCTCTTGATCACTTCTCTTTCCCCTCTCCATTGCATTCCGCACAGTTTTGTCATCCTGCCAAGGAAACAAATCAGAGAGCCCTCTCGCTCAGCCTCCACACTTTTCCTTTGTCTCACTCTGCCTTTCTCTGCCTCTGTCCACTCATGGTTTGGTCTGCACCCTACTGTCTCAGCACACTTAACTTTGACCCGCAACCCCCCCTCCCTGCAGTCTATGATGTCACGCTAGCAAGCAAAGGCTGTTGGGAAGTGACCCGAGGTCAAATGAGCTCGTGTCCAGCTAGCATTTCTGGGTGTTGTAAACTGCCCATTCTTCCCTTTGAGGAGAGTGCTTCCCTTGTTTGGAGAAAGTGTCTCCTGTTTCAAGAAGTCTGTCCTGCCTTTTAAAGAGTTTCAAAGTGGCTCCCTGAGCCCCTATTTTTCTTCTAAACTAATTTGATGAGTCTGTACATGCCAGTTATCATGCTACAGAGCTTGTTATTTGTACCAATAATTGAATGAAGCCTTTTACATCACTGCCTTTTAATTAATTTTCATGTGTTTTCTTTTTTTTCCCAGATGATCTCCAGTGAACCATGGCAGTGGTGAAATGTTTTAATCAGAGGGGTAAATGGAATAATTCTATCAGTCAATTTGGTCTTGTCTTTATTTTTACATGGGTGATTAACCATGTTACCAGTTGTTCAACTGGCAAGGTGGATTAGCTGGATTGGATGCTCTGTATTTGTGTGTGTGCATGCATCAGTGTGTGTGTGTATAATGTGTTTGTATGAGTGTGTGTGTGCGATGCCAATTAATGATGGTTTGGCAGGCTAAAAGTCAATCTGAGGCATAAATGTAGCACAGAGAAAGAGACTCGATTGAACCAGAGCAAGAGAACAGAGATTATACCTGTCCACATGACCTTTGGCCTCCTTAACATCCTGACCAACCAGGAGAAGGAGATGGGATGTCTGAGAAGTAGAGGAGGATCAGTGAGCATTTCTTGTTGTTTGACTGCATGTTCACTTGTGCCAGGAACAACATAGACGTATGGAGAAGCTGTGTATGACACTTAAACCCTCTCACATTGACTCTGTATATTTTTTGCAACCTTTAGTGCTGTGAGCAGCTCGGTGGTAAACGTGTTGCGCTGCTGTCTTTGTCCCAGCTCTTATCGGAGCAGATAGCACTCAGATAGAGACTCCTACCCGCACAGTCAGTGGCTCAGCTAGCCACAGCAGCTGATGGAGCTCATGCAAGGCCGCTATGACGACAAGAGGACTGGGTCTTATCTGTCATCATGATGGAATGATGACAATCGGCTCTTGGCTTCATATTTTGTTGCAGGACAGCATGACTGCCAAAATATACACCCGTTCAGGCATGTAAGCACAGAATGATCAGGTGCACCACAATATCACCATGCATGAAAACTGAGCTGGATGTGTCTGTTGTGAGCGTCTTCTGAAGCTGGGAGTCCACACAAACAAGCAATTGATCACGGTCATGCAGAAACCACAGGGAAGTAGGTTTATGTCACTGGCCCATTTTTTTTTTGACTCATCATGCTCTCACTGCGGTGTCTTTTCTTTCTGACAAACATGACAGATGCATATCAAGCTGTGCAGTCTGCTCAGAGGAGATAAGGACCAGTTAGGTGCTGGGGTTGCAACATCCCACTGAGCCAATGAGTGAGCACAATGCCTTTTTCATACCGATCCTCAACAGATAGGCCTTCAGTGCGGGTGTGATGCCCCTGATAATTTCTGTCTCCACTGAATTCTGGCATCTACTGTGTAATGGTTGCAGGTTTGCACGTCTCCTGTTCTGAAACTGGTTTAAAGCAAAACAAGTTAAATAAAAGGGCAGGTAGTCTGTCCAACCCATGCATGTTAACGCTATTGAGGTAATGCATATTACGGACCTTACTGACCTTGTTAATCCGAAATAAGAGGTGTTTATTACAAAGAGCTAAATGCCTGCTTACTTCTAGAGAAGAATAAAATATGAATACAGTAATAGATATCAAAGTTTCTTTCTCACTTTTTTATTAGCTTTTTGGATCTCGTAAGGCTCCTTGTGTTCATAATTTTGACTCTTAGAAATTACACTTTTATCTTTCTCGTCTTTGCAAAATGTCCCTTTGGTCCTTTAATCATATTATACATTTTTTTAATTGTCCCCTCTTCTTAAAACTGGTATGTGTGTGTGTATATATGTGTGTTTGTGACCGCCTAGCTGTATTACCCTGACAAGTATTTGCTTAACAAAGCCATAGACACAACAAAATCTCTTACTGAAGATAGACACTGAGAAAACTTGTCTTGAAATGCCCTCACCTCATGCGGTGTTTCTGCATGAGTGACAAGATGTGCAGGACTGAAATGAGGCCTGGCCCGTTGGCTCCTGCTGTATGGTTTAGCAGTTATGTCAGCATTTCTCTAGTGTACCTCTGCATACAGGCAAACCTGTTATAATGTGTGCAATGTGTATTCTGCAAGCAAGCAGTCTACAAGCACCTGAATGCCTCGGTGCATTAAGAGCAGCTATGCTCTGTTGTGAGGACAGCTCGGTCCATGAGAATGAAGATGGCTTCAATGTGAATTCAGGGCAGCTCTGTCACTTAATCCACCACATAAGCAACCATCCTTAGTCTACAATAGTGAGCGGAACAGCTTGGGATTCTGAGCAGGGCACGGCAGGTCTCTGTGGGCTCCTACTGTCCTCCACAGTCCTCCTGTTCTCTGTCTGGTCATCAGTCCCTGTGGGACTGTCCAGAGGATCCATCCAGGTGTAGGCACCTGGGTCCCATCCTCTTGGCCATGGGCCGAGGTGCCCTCGTACTCCGCCACTCATGCCTTTCTCGGGTTACCTGCCAGTGAAAGCGAGTGGAGCGGGACGGGGGCTGGGAATGGCGAGGGACATTATATGGGCGCGGAAGAGGATGGCAGGTCCAGACGCCCACTCCCCTGAGCCCTTCCAGGCATTAGTACTGTACTTGTCCCCCAGTTTGTCAATGGGAGCCTCCAGATGAATGAGCTCATTTGTCTTCAGACAGTGGGGATGAATTTGTCTGCCGGAGCAGGTGAGCAGGAGGGCCTCAGCACAGCAGAACACCGCATGAATGAGAGCTGAACACTACCTGTCCCAGGTGAACCTCCTGAATGCTCCCTGTCCCGGGTGAGAAGAGACTGACCTCATTTTCAGGGTGAGTCGAGGGAGGGCGCTCTGCCTGTCCACACCCTGCTTCTGACATCTACTGTTTTAGCAGACTACCGTAGAAAAGAATGTGGAAAACTGACGGTAATGTGTCTCATGCTAATTCATAATGGTCTTAATTTGAATTGTATGTGGTTAAAGGAGCTGCTGGTGTCAGGATTTTGTATGAGCCTCATTTCAGCATGGGTTGTGTGCAAACAGAAGAGCCCAGACACATTAGCATGGCAGTAACATCCCCGTCATGGGATAATCATCTGGGAGTACAACATAGCAGCCACAAAGACTTGTAACTCTATGCAGTCATAAACCTCTTTTATTATTACTACACTCTACCCAGAAACCATTTTAAAACCACAAACTGTGGCAATAAGGTCTATCTCAATCCACCGATGACTGGTATGAAACACTCTCCCTGTTTCTGTCCCTCTTTCACTTCTCTACTTTCATATTAACAAGCTATCCCATAGCTGATGGTGAAATGTTGAGAGAGTAGTCTTTCTGATGGTAAAAACCTATTTTCAACTGTTTCAAAAGTTAATTAATTTACTTTTTTTTAAAGGTTTGACTATTAAATGGTAAATAATATTTTTAACATCCTTCACACTCAAAGCACATGACAGCACAGAAAATCTTAAGGAAGCGTAAAGAAATATTAAACACTGATGTTAGCTTTGTCACATGGCTAGCTTTTGTGTCCAAGCATAGTCTGTGAGTTTCACGAACAAAAAATGTTCAGCAGTCCAAATAATTAATATTTGTATTGTATGTATGATTACAAATATTAACAAAGCCAGGAGAGGACAGATTTTAGTCATGGGTGCTCTTTCTGCATACAAGATGTGAATTATACAAAATACTGTACAAGCCTAGTAGTCATTGTAATCAATCTTTTTACTGTCTCTGTCAGACTTCTGTGGTCTTAATTGGTCCTAATAGTACAGCATAAGTATTTCCTGTTTGAACTTCTCACTTCCTGTTTTTCTTCTCTTTTTTTTCACTGCTTTGAAAACCTATGTCCTCAGTCAAGCTTGGTATGCAGCTGTAACTAGCAGCCTTTCAATGTTGAGCCTGAAGTGGGGGCAAAAAAAGAAAGACATGGAGGACAATAGGGGTCATGGGGGAGACAAAGATGAAGCAAGATCAAAACACTTCTGACTTATTCCGACTAATTTATGACATTTGGAGAGATCAGTGAGATTTAGCATTTTAGTAGGTTGTTTCCTGTCAAAGGAGGTCACAAGTGATTATCTGCTATCAGCTTTGCTTCTCTCTGAGTGTCACTTATTGCGGTCAAAGCTTTTTTCCCGAACACATCATCGCTACGTGGTATGGTTGATTAATTGTGTTAAGAGTTGTTCGAGTGTTAAATGGTTTCTATGAATAGTGCTTACCAGGTGTTTTACTGAACGTACCCACCTTTTTCCTGTCAGAGGGGTATTTCTATGAATTTCTCTTGATCCATTAAAAGAGGAAGTTCATGCTTGGGTCTTATAGCATATTCACTATGACTGTACACATTATAGTTTAAAACAGTTAAGAGCTTAGGTAAAGCTTCATCATGGCATAGCTCAACAGAAGTTCTCTTTTTGCTCAAGGTCAACAAGCTTGCAACTTACTGTGTGTCTGGTCTTTATGGAAATAAAGGCAGGAATAAATACTGTCCCATCTTGTAGCCTTAATATCCTTCTAGGGGTCTGAGGAAGGAGGGATTCTCTTTTAGTTAGGCCCAGGCAAAGGTCAACCCCCATTGCAACACACACACTAAGAGACCTGCATCTGAACTGCGTTCCACTTCCTTTCATCTTCTATGTCTCTCTCTCCCTAACTCAGCTTTGTGAGGGGATGGTCGGGATACCTTTTGATTCTGCTAATTCAATTTGATGGAAAAACAAATACACTGGGGGAGTGGGAGACAAGAAAAGAGTGGGAGTACTGGGGGGGGGGGGGGGGGGGGGTTGGCGGGGGTGAAGAGATGGAGAGTTACATTGAGCTCAGAGAGGGAATGAGCCATGGTGGTGGGGAGGTTGGTGAGGACAAACGGAAGAGTGGGAGATAGAAAAGTGCATAGGGAGTCGAGATGAGTAGAGACATCCAGTTCCAGGTTGAAGTCGTAAACCTCTCGTTGCTCTGATCTAGGTGGCCACCATGTTCACCCCGCTGACGCATCCGAGATTTCTCCTCTTCATCATTTCTGTGGAACGCCACTTTGATGGTGAAGATAAATAACATCCTATTTTATGGCTCTTTTTGTGTCACATAATTCATGATGTGAGATAGGAGGGGATGTCTTGTTTGACGTACCTGCTGGTCTAGCGAGGCTCAGTGAGAAAAAAGTACACAAAACCCTCATTTTACAGGGTCTGTATGAATTTAATGGCACGTGCTGACTTCTAAAACACTTCACCCAGCATTCATTACAAGAGCAAGTGTCCATATCATGTGCGTGTCATGTCTTTTTAGGCCTGCCCTGATTTCCACAAACACTGTCTCTGCATCACACATCACAAACTTTGTCACACACCATCCTTGTATGTATGTATGTACACATACATGTTTATGTCTGCATAGACGAGGGCAGCTCTGGGAGTAGCTGGCCTGGCAGACTGCTGTATTATTTTTGGGAGGGTTGCCCCTTCCCTCTGGAGGGCCTCATTGAAGAGCGCTGGCTCTCTCCATCTCCCCCCCTCTCAGGCTCCGGGAGTCAGGCCAAGCCCGGCTCAGCAGGCTCGCTGGCTGCAGCAGCAGCACAAAACCCGCCGGACCCGTGGCCTGTACACGGCCCAGCACCCACAGCACTACACTACACACAGATGGCTGGACTGCTTATTGGCACTCGTTGTCACTGGTGTTCAAGCAAGTGGATCAGGGGGATCCCACCCCCTCTCTGAAAACAGACACTTGGAGGCAGTGCTGCAGTCCTGTATTCATGTGTGTACAGCAAACTCCGTGTTGTGGGTGCTATGATGTAGCATAAGCTGACAACACAGTGCTCCAGCCACACTGAATAACACAACAGCGCCTATATAAATCCTGGAATAAATATTATTTCCAATTTGAACTGATCAAGCCTCTGGGAAACCCCTGCAGATCAACCTCCACAGCAATCCAGCAGATGTAAGTGGGTGGAGGAGGGTTCAGGGAGGGGTAGTAGTCGTCCACTTTTAGCTTGGACTGTTTGATCGGATGGTTTGTGCCGTGGGTGTGTGAGGGTATGCTGAACTCAGTGATGATGACCTCAAATTGGCCCTAATCGAGCAGACTCATTAGTGGCTGGCTCTGTTCAAAGTTCCTTTTCAGCCCCTTTATTTTACTGTAATCGTCCAAATTGGGAGGGAGAGTCAGATTGGCGAACAGAGAGAGAGAATGAAGGAGAATAAAAGACCAACAGAATAAACAGAGGAGCAGAATGAGGTAGAGTGAAAAGAGAAACAAAACAAAGCGAAAGAAAAAGAGGACAAGATGAGGGAGCAACAGAGTCGACGCCTGCTTCCTGGCAGTCTCAGCTGCACTCACATCTGTGTGCGAAGGGTCTGAGTAGACCCCCATGTGTTTGCTCAGGTCGCCTGATTGCCTTTCCTTCCTCCTCTCTCTCCTACTAAAGACCCAATGTCCTTCCTCTCACTCCAATCACCGCAGCCGAGGGCCGCTCCAACAGACACACGGAGTGAGAAAGACTCCCGCTGCACTCATGACTCAGTATTTACCACTAATGAATTCACAAAAAAAATGTGCTTGTTGGAGTTTTAAAAAAAGAGACTGCATGGGTTACTTGGTTAAATAAGGGTGTGAATTAGGGTTTGGCTTTTTCTTTTTTTTCCAAGTGTGTGTTCGTAACCATGTGGGTATGTGCATATGTATGAGTGTGTGTGACTTCTCCTTCTCTGGAGTCTGCTGTCTGGGTACAATGGTCTAGCCCGGGGCCTCAGCTCCACAAAGAGGCCTTCTCTTAACAACGCGCCGTCACAGATAGAGGAGGAGCCTGACCAAAGCATTACCACGCTTAAGGGATCACAGAGCTTCCCTTGATGCATCTGATATAACTTATGATTTTAATAATCACTCTTCATTAAAAGGAGAGTTTAGTCCAGTGTTATATGTTGTCTGTGTACGCAAGGAAGATGAAGAAAGGTCGAATAAACTTACAAGGCAGTAACAGACTTTACTTTAGTATTAAACTTTATTTCTTTACTTTTGTGAGATGGAAAAATGATTTTAAAAAATGTACAGCTCAGGGACTTTTCATCTAAGACAGGTCAGTGTTTTTCTTTACATAATAACCATGAAATTCAAATAATCATAACAGTTTCCATGTGTTTTTGACAAAAGCTTAAAGAGTGAAAATAAATTATCGTAGCAATAATTATAACATCAAATATAACAACAATAATAGCAATTAAGCATTTATAAACACTCTATTTACTGTGGGGGTTTTTTTTTCCAGAAAAGTCAATTTTTAAAAACAAGTGAGCATTATGGTGGTGTACAATCCAGCATGTGAGGAGAGCACTGGCTTATGGGTATTGTAGTCTTCGTCTGACTGGTTCATAACGCGCTGTAGCTGTCAGCCAGTCTTCCAGCGCTGAAGAGTTTGCCCGTCTGTCCACAGCAGTTGTGAATGAAAGCCTGGGGATGAACAGGGTGCATGTATCTCGGTATATAATGAGACAGTCGTGAGGTGAAAACAGCGGTTCTTTTTTAGACCTCTCGTGAGTCTCCTTTTACAGGGTCAAGAAGAGGTGGGTACCAAAGTGACTTAGTAAAAATAAGCAAAGAGAATGACAAGCGTCTCTGTTCATTCCATTCCTGCAAGCCTCAGTCACCCAGGGACTAACAAACCCCTCGTCACATTAGCTCTTCAGAGTCCACTGAAGTCCTGCTCTGGAGCGCCCCATCAGTGAGGTCAGGCATGACGCGACCTTCAGCCCTCAAGTCCGACTGAAAGCCTCTCCCCTCCAACCACTGTACATGATGCAACAAGTCAGCTCAGCTTTCCGACGCACTGTGGAGAGCCATTTAGTGTTAATGGCGGCGTGCTGACTCCTATGTCTTGGTCAGAGTCAGAGTTCTGGCTGGTGAGGGGCCTCAGTGAGGCTCAGCCCAGACAGGCGAGCGGTTGGAGTGGTGGGGGTGACCGAACGAAGGGTGAATGGGTGTGGGAGTAGGCAGCATGTGTCCGGAGTGGCTGAAGGGGGGCAGGTGACCCATGTGGGCCATGTGGCTGGTGAGGCCGGGCGCCCCACCGAAGGGAGAGGACTTGTCCTGCATGCACTTGGACAGCTCATCGAAGCCGTCCCCTGCTCGCTTGTTCCTCTTGGACTTGCTGGACATCTTGCGGTTGCGTGTCTGGATTCCTTCTTTCTTCATGGTCAGGGGTCTGTTGACCTGTGGGGAGCAGCACATTAACTCAAGGCAAGCCACACAAAAGCTTCACTGACAGTGTGAATAATATACATTATAGTGGTTTATTTTGCTGTTAGCTCCAGCTTGTTTACCAGCTCATAGATTAAAACGTCGCCAGGAATATGCCACATGTTGCATTGCAAATTTAGATTTACATGCACGTCTTTGATGTTGGCCCAATGTTATGAATTACACCTTTGTGGAATAAATGCTATAAATAATGAGCAGCTGTTTTGCATATATATCTCCATTATAAGGCGAGTCAGGGGCGTTGAGCTTTTGTCTAATTTAAAACCAAACAGAACAGTCCTGGTCAATATGAATACATGGGGATGAGGGCTGGCTGGTGCTGAAAGGAGCAGCCTCAGACAAATCCTCATCAGTGTAACCGACGCCGTTACACTGAATGACAGTCCCACCCTGCAGCCTCTCCGGGGAGTAACGCCCCCCATTGAAACATCGATGGATTAATTTTAAAAAAAGACGACCGGTGGGTTCTGCTCGACAGGGTGAGCAGGCTTTGCCTCAACACTCTCACAGTTGCTCTGCTCCTAAATCGATACGAGCTGTCCGCCCACTTGACCAGTTAACGACCAGCACCCCCGCCACACACACACGCGCGCGCACACACACACACACACACACACACACATTATGCACATGATGTTTTATTTTTTTCTAGGCTACTTACATTGTGCAGTTTAAAGTAAAGGCCGCAGGCGTTACACACCGGGTCTCCGTTCCCGTTGCGCCTCCACAGGGTGGTGGTGGTGGTCTGGCAGTTTGCACAGCAGGTGCCTGCACGTCTAGCAGCGGACTGGAGGAAGCAGAGAAAAATACGTCATGAATAATGACCCATTCACATGTTCTGGAGAGGTCAGCGCGGACACCGAGCCGCACAGAAACACAGTAAATATCACGGTTCTGCAAACACTGATGACAGATGTCATGAAAGCCACAGATCTGACACTGCATCGAATAAATGTGATTTCCGCCTCGGCACAAAATCAATAAGAGACAGAAAGTTTTAAAAAGATTTTTTTTTAAAAATTAGACGGCGGTATGTCTCGTGAGGTTTCTACTTTGACTCCATAACCATGTGCAGAAAAGAATCAAAAGGAGGGACACTAAAACTGGAAATACTACTTTACTCCTCTGATAAATCTATTGCATGTAAGCAGACCGCGCTAATTTGTGTCATAAGATATGGGAACATTTTTTTCTGGAGAATGGCTGATTCTATATACGCCTTCCTTTAATTATCATATGATTTTTTTTTTTAAAGCGTATTTTGGTATTAATAGGTTACAGTGTGGGCCTTGTGTAAAGCCTCAATTTATCCCGAACCGCGGAAACTGGGCTATAAAATCATATAAGACCCGGTGTCCTGCCTGGCTCCTGCGTGTGCTGCTGCGTCCATTGCGGATCAATTCTTCACACATAATAAGAAACATTAGCTTTACATGCAAGAACCCTCCAGCTCTTTGCTTTGCAAGGCCGCATCCAGGTTTTCCTTTTATAATTAATGTCAGATGGAGTCGTTGCTATTGACCTGGAGAGCAACAATAACAATTTTTATTCGAAATACAAAAGGCCGCGGTGCGTTAAGGTTGTACCACTGGCCACCGGGAATGACAAACAAGAGAAGAACATAAATCCATTTATTTTCCAATCCCCGCCCCTCACGGTCTGTCTCTTCACACATAAGCGGCTCCTCCAGTGTTGTGATAATCTCTTTACAGTATATGTCAGTCTGGCTATAGAGAATGCAGTGCGCTGGGTGAAGGCGGAAACAGCCGGGAGCCTGACTTCCTTATCTGGGCCGGGCAGATATCCGGATAGGAAACAACTGGATGCCCCTTTGAACACAACCCCGAAAAACACTTGAGCTGAAAATGTAAAAGCTGCAGCCACATGAGCCGAGCCAGTGGAAAATGTAATGGACTTTTCATGAGGAGGAACGACGCGAAAAAATACCATGAAATATATCATAATAGGCTTTAAAAAACAACAACATCCACAATATCTTTACCGATCGTATGATGGCGACATTTAATTTTTAAGTCTAATTTCCAGTTAATGTTAATGAAGATTGTTTGACCCAGGCAGCCTGAGTAAATATAGAGCAGACCCCTTTATATTAAAGAGAAAAGGTTACACCAGCACTAAAAAAAATTTAGTTTTTATTTTAAAATTGTTGGTGTTAAAGTCAGTAATTAATAATTCAATCCACTATAATGATTTTTATTAATTGTAGCAGTGTTGCTGTTTGTTTATTTCAAACATGAAAAGGCATACTATTAAAATTGTGCTTATAAAGCCAACCTTTTTTCTTTCTTTCTTTCTTTCTTTCTTTCTTTCTTTCTTTCTACTAATTAACCATTGACAGAAAAAAATGTTTTCATCTATACAAACTTACTGTGGCAAAGTGGTGGAATTTTTGTTTGTTGACAAATTAACCACTTACATACAAAGTAAAAATCAAACTATTTCTGCTGACAATAAAGGATTGAGGGGGTTACTGTAAATTACAAGCCTTAAATAGAGAGAGAGAAAGAAAAAGAAGGATAGATCATTAAAATACTTGGATTTATAAACTTAAAACCAATAGAGAGAAATGTGTGCAGCTTTAAAGGGGTTAATGTCAGAAGTGGCTGTGCAGCTCTACAGCAGTGACAAGAATGTTGTATGTTCTCGCTGCTTTTCATTTACTCAAGCATGGTGTTAACTAAAGCAACATGGGCATTGGTATCAGTAACAGTATCAGAAGTACCAGCAATAATGATAGCAGGAACAATGGCAATAGTAGCAGTATTGTAACAGGCCATGAAGGTGGATCATCGGGGGGTGAGAGGGAAAAACAATTCCAGGAAGATCATAGGGAAAATATAACTTTCCTGGAATTGTGCTGCCGGCATCTGCTTTGTGCTCATATTTGGGTGCCTGCTCTCAGAGTGAAGCGATAGAGTAAGAAGTAGGACTCACCAGTCTACGCTTGGGCTTGATAAGTGGTCGGTTCTGGCCGTTCATCTTGTGGTACAGTCCACAGGCGTTGCACAAGTAGTGGCCGGTACCATCCCGCCGCCACAGAGGGGTGGAGGTGGCACCGCAGTTTACACATTCACGGCCCTCTGCATATAGTTCAAGAGGAGGAGACAAGAAGAAAATTTATATAATTAAAAAATTCACAAAGCGACACATATAGCAGCTATTCTTCGCAACTGGGAGAGTATACAGTGGTGGACGACCCTAGATGGCCCTTTAATATGAAGTCAAAATCTGTCTCATATCAGAGTGCAAGTGTAGCAAGTGTGCACGGCTGTCATGGACACAGACACCTCTATGTAAACCGATCCAGAGTGGGGAGGCCAGAGACGGCCAGAACATGTCCAGAGGTGTCCAACAAGAAGAATGAGACACGCCATCAAATTAGGACTACATTATTCATCAACTCAGTGGGCAGTAATGAGAGGAAACATAAGTGTGTGGCATTGGTATTAAATGTGTCGGACAGTGTTACAGACTGCTTGCCAGTTGGCTGCAATTAATAATATAGAAATGTTGTTCAACGTTGTTTTAATGGTGTTTGTGTGATCCTGTAACGGCGACGGAGTCTGAAATAGACCTCCTGTGCATTCTTGTGCTCCTCTACCAAAACCTGCTTTTTTACTTATTCCCACACGCTCCTCTCACCCATTCAGGTTTGACTGACTTCAAACAGCCTGTTGCTAAACCAACCAATTCATATAATTCAAGTATCCCTCTCTCCCTAGAGCATCATCTCATTATTCTTGTTATAATGCCAGCGACACCCACAGTCCCACCCTTGCTCCACAATGGAATCTGACCTGAGCAAAAAGCTATGCTCCTTTTGAAATGCATCTCGTCGCTTTTTTTTTTGTTTGTACCTCCCTTCTCTTCCTCTTAAGTGTTTTGCAATCGGGCGACCACATTAAAAGCGGGTTCATTAACACTAGTGCATCTTATGCAATGTTTGGTGTTGAAATTAGAAAAGAAAAATGGGAAGCTTAGTGTGAAAGGTGGGTTGGGGGGAAGAGCTCTGGTTTGGGGCTATAGTTCGGCAGGAAGCCACACCACTGTAAGGTATATGCTCTGACAGCTGAAATGTCATTGTGGCATTTTGTACAGCAATCAATCACCATTACTGGCACTGGACACCGACTTTGATAGATAAGAGCCCTTTTAATGTTGCAGCCGATCTGTTTGTGTTACTGATTCAGGCACAGTCTGGCCGGCTTCTTTTAAATGCCACAGTATAACATTTCTCTGCTACATCAGCTCACATTTACTCCGATTATCAGCCACTGAGCATTCCCGAGGTGTATTAAAAGGCGTAGGGTCAGTGGATGACAATATTGATTACATACAATAATTGTCTGACTACATTTGGAGTAAACTTGTAACCAGTATATGATGTCTGATGTAATTTTTGTCCATTAATTCAAAGTACACCAGCTGGAACAATGTGGGGAAATTACAGACCCATTAGCAGACTGGGTTGTTTTTCAAACCTCTGCACATTAATGCCAGACGTGCATTAAGTCTAAATCAACTCATGCAGTCTATTGAGTCAGATGCTTATCCCCACATATTCACTGGCGGTGAGAATTTTGCATAAAAAACAAAGTATGTGTTTTTTAACTTATGTGCTGCTCTCCAAACTTTGAGATGATGCCTACAGTCACAGTGTTATTAAATGCACTTTCATCTGCACATTGGAGCAGGTCTACTGTGGTATCCTTGTCTCCCCTTCATGTCAGTGCACTGGGCCAAGGCCATGCTTAAAAACACAAACAGCAGGGCTCTGTCGCCTGTGCTTTGTTAGTACTGGGGAGAGGTGTGGGCGGGGTGGAGGTCGTGATTTGTTCACTTAGAGGTATACAGGATATGGCAGGAGCCAGGGCGTCGTGACTCCTTCATTTTTAAGTGCAATATAAAGGGCACATTTAAAAGAAAACAAGCCAATGACACGAAGAAGAAGCTTCTCGTGAAAATTGTGTTATTGCTTGATCTCTGGAGAAACTATAGCGAAAAATAAAGATGGGGTAATTAGCCTGTGTAAATAGTGATTCGTTTTAATTAGGTCTAATCCTACTTTGCTTTCTTCTAAATTTCGTTTAATTGTGTGCACAATGGCTCTTAGCTGGACATTAATAGGTGACCCCGATTAGTCTGATGAGTTTCATCCAAAGTTGGTTGTTCTTTGAAGTGAACCCGTTTTTAAGTGAAATGTCAAATCAAAATAGATCCGATCATTACAAATAAATAAAATTAGAATAAACACTTGCGTAAATTCCCAACACACTTATATAAATAAAAGCACACCATACTAATATTTGTACATGGTGACAAATGAAACATTTACGTGGATTGTGTCAACCATCGTGCGTAACGCCTCGCCGTTCAGCTGAATAAACCATAACTATTTAATTAGGCCTTATCAGTGTGATCTGCCATCTGATGTGAGAGAGAAACTCAAACACACGTGAGACTCACCTGAGCTCGACCTCGCTTTGCTCTTGCATTTGGGCGTAAAGCTGGAGGAGGACCCGCCGAGCAGGCTGCCTGGGTGGAAGAGACTGCCGCCGTACTCGTGGGGCGGCAGAGAGTAGGCCGGGTAGGTCGGGATAGGGTGATGCGTGGCCGGGGCCTGGCCGTTCATCGAGGCCAGGCCGCTGCGGAGTGGACTACAGCTCTCCATCTTCATCCCGTCCGTCAGCGGTACTTGGTACTTGATCGACTCCTTGTCATCCATCCTGGTCGAGGTGGAGGTGGGAGAGGTAGGGCCAGGGTCTGGGGATACGTCTTTCGGGGGAGTAGGGGGGAAACTGTAGAGGTGCGGGCTGGAGTGAGACGCTGGAGTGAGCGACGACACCGGAGCCGTGCCGGTGCTGCTGCTGCAGGGGTAGCCGGAGCCGGTGGTGTGCAGACTGGGTTTGCTGAAGTGGCTGACCGCCCATGCGTTGTGGTGGTGGGCAGCGGACAGGGCAGCTTTCCCGGGGTCCAGCCAGGGAATACCGGGGCTGTGGATGAGGTGTGGTCGGCAAACCTGGTTCCCAGTAAGGCGAGCTGAAATCCAAAACAATGGAGCCCTATTTAATATGTTTTATTTTAGGTTCTCTTGATACACTTCCCACCAGTTTGTGAAACAAAGACCCTTTCTTACCCGTTAAATACTCAGAATTACTCGAGTCCGACATTTAGTTCCAGATGTAGGCCTAGATAAAATACTGGCAGGATCTATTTAATTTAAAATTACAGAATTTTTTTTTTTGGCACAACCGGTTACTTATCTAAAAAATATTTTCCAGTAGCTCCTTGCCTGTTTAAGATGTTTAAGGCCTGTTGACTGCAGAAATGACACTAAAATTAGCCTCTCGGCAGAGCAGTATCTTTTCATCGCCTGCAGCTCTCGGACTAAAGATTATCAGTAAATTTGCGGTTTTTATTTTATATCCGGGAAGTGCCTCTCTCTCTCCCTCCAGAAACTCCTGCCCCAACAGAGAGGGGTTAAATGACATACTTCCCTTTCCTCTCACTGTCATTTGCTAGAAATTCCTTTTATGTTGGTGAATCGTCCCAGAAAAGTCAAGACAGGCTTTTTAAACAAATGACTGCACGCTGCGTGAATTAATAAGCTAAACAGTTTTGTATGCTGCTTAATTAATAGACCTAATTCCACACACAGAGACTTATATAATGCATGCCCTGTTTGGTTATTGATTTAATATATGAAAACAATAATACCATAATAAAATACATACATTTTTTTCAAACGTGTTCCTCTTTTCTCATCACATTTATCAGATTGGAAACATGGACGCATATCTTACCGTGTGCTTGGCTGTACGTGACCCTTGCCCGGGAGTTGGTGTAGTAGGGGTTCCCCTGAGAGTCCAAGTGGTTCAGAAACATGTCAACCTCGTCCTGGGGCAGTAAAGGCGCCATGGGCTCCATATAGTTGTGGCTCAGACTGTGGTGGTGAGAGTCCGGGTGCTGGCTGTTCAGCACTGCGTGATGGTGCGCCATCCACCGAGACTGATCGGCCGCTGCGACCTCCATGGCTGAGCTGGCCGTCTCCTCTCCTCTGAAGACGTCTCTCTGTGTGTTGGGCTACGTTTAGGCTATGTTTACCTCCAAGGTAAAGGGAGTTAAATCCTCCTTACAATGTAGTTCCTGAGCTGTGAAAGTCTCTACTGTGCTTATTTATTTCAGAAATAGAATCCTTGAATAAGCCGGTCTCCTTTCTCCTCAGTTATACCTGCAATGAGACGGAAACAAAAATGTTAAACACTCTTGCCGTTCCACTTCTCTTGCCATGCAAAGAGGAAGCATATTGTTTAATTTCTAATCATAGCTGTTGAAATGAGAAATAAACTTTGCGCACTTGAGGGTGCTAATAATTAAAAGTCAAAGGAAGTCAAAACAAAGTAGTGCACATCTATTTCAGTGTAGTAGCAATGCGTCCTGTCTCCGCATAAAGAAAAAAACAAAACAAACGTCTCCTCTTTGTACCTGTTGCAGTTTCGACCAGCTGACGACAAATGCAGCTTGGATGTGTAAAACTCCTGATCCATGCAGGGTTCAGGTTCATTAATGAGATGTGGCGCAGACTGATGCGGCTGGCGCCAGTAAATTCCCATATCAAGCCACATGAGGCGGGGCCTTGGTCTGAGCCAATCACAGCCAGCCTTGCCACAATTGGCTCGCTGCATCCCTGCTCTCCTTTCAATTTCCATTTCCCTGCACCGAAAAAGACTTATCAATCAGCAGAGTAATTTCTCGGGGGTATTTCTCTCTCATGAAGCTCGCACTGAATGAGCAATCGGCCCCTGATAATCTGCTTTTTAGCGGCAGTTATAACGCCTAAAGACAGACATCTAACATGAAGGGAAATTCTCTCTGAACAATATTATAATGATTGTAGAACGAGTAGTCTATTGTAAGTCGCCTTCACTTGTTTGCCCATCTGCAAAATATTTGAAAGTATATGAATTATCTGAGACACATGCGCAAGACTTTATAATCACGTTAAAATGTCGCACACATTTGCAAAAATGTTTTTTTTTCTTTAACAATAAAGTTGCTGATGGAGCTTTACATTACCAGCAATAACTGTAAGTGTTGTTTTTCGCATACTGCTGTTATGTAAATAAACAGCGTTTTCAGCACCTCTAAAAGCAACAGAGGAGGAGTCGATTTATGACCCCGAAATTGGCCTCATTGTTGGGAGCACCTAATTGTCTTTAATTAGTACCCGCGCATTCCTCTTGTGAAAACTGTTTTGTCTCTGGGACAACGCAGTCAAATACAGTTTGCATAGTAATGGCTCTTTCTCACTTGATGGCACCAGGGATGGGCACAAGGCTTCACCTATCAAAACCAGCTGGTGATTATCAAAGTGTCTCTTATCGCCCTCATTCAAACAGTACAAATCAAAACCCTAAACAAAGGCGCATTGATTTATATTTATTATTGTTTTCAATATTTTTATTTGCTGCCTTGAAAGATACAGGCATGTTTCTGCCAGTGTTGATTACGATGGATAGCGTTTAGGTCAAAGAAAACTTTAGGAATTTCTCATTCCATTCTCTTCTAATTGCAGAATCCGCTGCAGTGCATGCGTAAAATGATTAGTCTGGGCGCACAAACCCATGGCTGTTCATAAAGTTATTAGTTAACAAAGTTATTATAAAGATGCTGGCCTACGTGCATCGTCGGTGCGTGTGTACGTGTGACTGACAGGGAATAATTGGAAGGTCGCTTGGAGCCTCGACTGGCCGCCACGCTGACGCCTGGACCTGACGTCACAGAGTCACGAGGGGCAGCAGTTTGCGGGTTGTGTCAGTGAAGCTTCTGATACCTGAAGACATTCTCTCAGGTAAAAAAAAAAGAACTCATAACTAATGACGATGTAGGTCATTAGAGCGACAATCATGCGCTGATCTGATGTTATACCTGCTGTGTGTGTGTGTGTCAATCAGTCATCAGTCATTAAATCACTGGCACATTGCCAGGGGTGGTGAGTTGACGAGCTCAGCCCTTTGAGCTTGTCAACTCCTAAAATCAACAAATTAGTGCATGTGTGGCAGCAGAGAACCAGCCACCTGAATTACCGACATTCCAGTGAAAAGAAGCACCACAGTTTGGCAGGTGGAGCGAGAGCATGCTTATTCATATGTGGTTATTCCTTGTCCTTTTATATATTTTGTATCATAATGCACATTGGATCAGTCATCAACAAAACACTATGTGTATGTCTAATAAAAAGAAGTTATTTTATGCTACACAATAAATCCTGTCACATGCTTTGAACCTAAAGCAACAGCTCCCTGTGTTCGAGCAGCGTGAATGGAAGACCAGTGACGCTCTTGTTCTTGAGGCGAGTAGTGAAAGGACTTTCTCTCCAGCCTACTGTGGTCAGCCTGCATTTCTGCGTGGCATTCTGGCTCTGCTAACCACAGGGCCGTGGAGAGTGGGTCCCGCCCATGGCGAGCTGCTGCAGCATGCATTGTTGTTTGCATGTTTGCCAAATGGATTACTCAGCAGGATTTAGCCCTCTGTAATTTATACCTTCATTAATCCCATTTGTATCTGTGCTGGAACAAAAGATGAGAGAGGTTGACGGAGGGTTAGTTTGGGGGGGGGGGGGGGGGGTGGGG
>JBBPCS010000359.1:11070584-11093820 GCA_037974645.1 Hollardia meadi
TGTGTGTGTGTGTGTGTGTGTGTGTGTGTCTGTGTGTGTGTGTGTGTGTGTGTGTGTGTGTGTGTGTGTCTGTGTGTCTGTGTGTGTGTGTGAAAGCAAGAAAGATTAAGAGGGAGAGTACTGCAGGTGAGCCCTCAATGTAATCAATCACCACCTTGTCACAAGACCCAGGGTTTGTGAATTACCACTTCAACTGATACATAGTTTGACTCCACTTTTTTTCTTTTTTTTTGCATATTCATTATTTTGCTGGTAGATAAAGAAAAAAAACATACTCTGCATCTTTACTATACTCCAGGAAAGGAAGATAATAATCAACTTGAGCTGTCATGGGGGACCATGACAGCTCAACCACATGGCTCAACCAGTCCAGCACCCTACACAAACCCCCTCATCTACCTCAAACACACACTCACACACACGGTTTGCCACATCAGGATACAGTGCTGCACATGAATTCCGGTTTAAACAGTATTCTGCTTGGCCTACGCTAACAGATAAACCGCAGTTCTCATGTGACCGGTAATCACATCCTGGGCCAGAGGATAGGGCTGGAACTGAAAAAGACTGAAGGGCCAATCAACCAAACGCAAATACCACACAAGACTGTGTAACAGCCAAATGGGGGAAGCAAATGCATCAACAAAGCAATCTGTGATGACATAAGCCATAAGGTCCAGCCATATTAAGCGATGCCCCTTCATGAAACAGGTCCAGCAGTATGATACTGACAGCATCACTCTAACATTAAGTTCACTTTCCAAAGGCTTCGTGAAATTGAAGGGTTCAAATGTGGCCTACTTTCAGTTAAGCTGTGACTTTGGATTTTCCTCAGAATCTGTGCAATTGTCTATCTAACCTTTAAAAATTAAAAATACGCTGAAGAATTCCCAGGAAACACAACTAGGAGTGAAAAATTCTTTGTTGGAAGTTTACGACACGTTTATCAAGCAACTTACCCCTCTTATAGACTATTTATTTACCATATAAAATATGCCATAAAAGTGTGTGATTTAAAAAATAAATAAATAAAACTGTAGTGACTACACTCCAGCCTACATTAGAGAAAACATATAATGAAGGTAATTTTCTGAATTTTACATATCGCTTCACATTAAATATTGGACAATACTTCCGTTTCAGAAGCTACATGCTAAGCACCGTCTCTGGACCGCAGCCACCCAGAATCTAGAAAGAGAAATTTGATTAATAGTGTTTAATTTAATCAAACTTTATATGTATTTAGACTGTAAGTAGGAGTAAAAATGAAAGATTTCACTTTTGTTTACTCGAGTCCACAAATTCCTTTTTAATAGTTTGATAAATACAGGACCTGGTCTAAAAGTCCCACTGACATGATCAACAAGCGTTGAGGTGTCATTGTAAATCTCCATCAGTGTTGGTCCTAGGATGGAGAGCAGCCTCGAGGGCTTAAGCATTCTGATGAATTCAGGTTCTCAGGTTAAAGAAAGTATTTTCAATGCCAATGATTCATTCTATAAAACCTCAAATCTGCAAATCTTCAATGAGTTTTCAGTCCCCAAAGGAATCTTTCAACCACATCATTGAAACTCACAAATTGATAGCATCATAACTGAGCGGCAAAGCAGACATGAGCTCAGTGGTCTGCTGTCGAGGTGGACATGTGCTGTGTTCTGCTGTGAGAATGAGACTCAGCGGCTCGCCGAACTCTCATTGCTCCAAATCTCCACTCCAAGTCCTAACACACAACAAAAACTGCCATTGTGTAGCCTTTCACCGACACCGAATGTCAGTGCTAACAGACATTGTCTTTGCTTTCCCCCTGCTGTGTGTTTGCAGAATGATTATTGTATGGCACATACAATATGTTAACATTATCATTGTGAGGGGAACAGGGCCTGTTATTATGGAGCAGGAAATGACCTGCCAGGACCTCTGGTGACCTCAGAGGGAAAGCTATGGCCTCAGTCTGACCCTTATGTTTATCCTGGGCTCCGACTGTGATTGAGGCAGGTCGGCTGCTCTGCTCAGGGTGATAGGTGGGGCAACAATGTGCGGGAAATTCCCTCTGAGGTGCCAGTTTAAAAAAGGGGGGCACCAGTCATAATGCAAATGTAGCTAATTTTTATTTTGGAATGTTAGGACATTTTTAGCTGTATGTCGGCAGTCTTCAGTGGGATTGACAGGGTCAAAATACAGCAGTTTTCTTGAGTTAAAGCCTCCAAAATGGTTAAGTGGTGGTTCTTGAAACAATTGCACCCTCTTTTGATTACATAGGGGTACTGCTTCTCCAAATTAATTAAAACACCAGAAAAAAAAACAAATAAACTTAACACCATCCATCTTAATAATCAAAAATAAATGCTAAATGAAGAGTTTCTCAAAACTTTATTTCAAATTTGACAGCTTTTCATATCATTGCCCATTTCACAAAGATCCGTGTCCCATCTCCCATGTCTTTTCCCACATACAACCTAATCTCATGTTTTTTCATTAATCTCATTTTCCAAAAAACAACAAAAACACCACCAACAAAACAAGCAAAAGAAATCGTACAAAATGTAGAAAATATGACTGATGAACATCAAAAAGAGCATTTGCGATGACACAATCAGAGCTTCAAATTTGTTCAAATATAAATGTGAGTCGGGGGCTAGTAGAAAACAGTTGTAAGTGCAAAAGAGATAAGATTGGAAAAGACTTTCACCTTCATACCTAAGGAGTAGATGATTCAATCTTGGAATACAGCATATGTGAGTAAAGACATGAGACTGAAAACACTTGGGCCCTTCAGCTAATCATTTCAAAAATAATTCCCAGAACCATGCATACTTAAGAGAAAGGGGGCTCCCCCAGTGGGGTGGGGAGTATAAAGTCCAAATTTGAACATGAAAATGACAAACATGAAAAAAAAAAAAGTGTCTGAGTGTAGCTCAACAAACTCAAAAACAGGCGAAACAAAACAGCCAGACGTTATGATGTCGCTGCTGGAGAGCTGAGCACACAGTGACCTGGAGTTTATCACAAGGCAAGATAAACCCCATCACTACTGTAAGATGAGATGTTAACAGTCCATGTCTGAGTTCAAGGATGTTAAAAAACATAAGCATGTGTCACATTTACTTGATTCTCATACATACAAATAGTCAGTTGGAAGTTGTAGCGGGGCGGTGTGTGTCTGCTTCTTCGTGCTAGAGTGGCAGGAGTAGCTTAGAGGGCATCCAGCAGACTGTCGATGCGGCTGACGAGCTCCTGTCTCTTGCTGGTCAGAGTCTTCTCACTCTCGATGTAAGCCTCCTTCTTGACTTTACCTGCCACCAGCCGCTCTGCCTCCTGGCAGGAGCGGTACACCAGCTCCTTCACCTGACCATCCAGCTTCTGCACCTCCCCGACCTGAGAGCACAGACAGGGCAGTGAGATCCGCTTGCATGTCCAGATTAGTTAATGATGATTCAAGCATGCATCACTCACCTTATCGGCCAAGTCGGAGCCCTCGGCTTTGAGGCGGGCCTGCAGTGAGCTGATCTCGTTGGTGAGAGTACGGTGGTCGGCCTCCAGAGTCTTCCGGCCACTGTTTAGCGCCCCGGTGTCGCGGGACTGCTTGTAACGGTTGACCACCTCGTCCATGTGCCTGTACAGACCCAAACGCTTATTGACCAGAGTCAGCACCTGCTCTGTGATGGAGGCCACCTTCATACGCACCTCAGCCGCAGGGTCCTGAACACAGAAGAAATACATAAAAACTGATTTAAAGCATGTATAAGTGAAGAGACAAGAACTGTCTGAAAATAGAAATATGCATAATACCTGCCAAAGGAGGGAAGTGTAAAGATAAATGAGGCCAACAGAAACCAGGCTCCCTTTATATTCACATAAATGTTGTCATACCTTTGTGATGGCAAAGTCCAAGCGGACATAGATGATAACAGTGAAGAAGAGGATGTAGAAAGCCCCTACGACCAAGAGAGGCTCCTGCAGCATCAGGATCTTATTGAAGTTATAATGAACCTGGTAAACAAAAAAAAAGAAGTTTATCAATTCAAGTTTGAATACAATTCCATATTAAATTTACACAACTGTGAAGTAAATCTAGTGAAGTCCCCCCATCACAGTACATATTAATAAATTCATGTATGAATAAAACAAAATCTTTGAAAAAGTATAATTAAAGTTTTTATTCTGGGGACACAGGGGTGACAAAGGTGACTAAAATGTGAACTACTGTACCTACAGGGGGACCACTGTAGGTACAGTAGTTACAGTAGTAGTAGTTCACACAGAGTCATGCCCCCAAGGAGGATTTTTTTTTTTTTAAATATCTGCTTTAAAATGTGGATTTACAGTTGATTTTAGCATGGGGATATAGGGGAAAACTCACCCTAGAATAACGTAATCTGCCACAACAGTTCAGGACACAAAACAATAAACAGCCAAAGAGAGTGCAGAACCAGGTCAGGCCTCAGAAGCTAGGTTCATTCAGAAGGTGTAGTTTCCTTTTCCTTCCCTGCGACTTTGTCCTTGCAGAACCCAGCGACAATTTTCACCAAAGGGTGACAAGTTTTCAATGTTTTTTTAAATTTAGGTATTCTTTGCCATTTAATGCCTTGATTCGATAGCAATAGTAAAGAGATTAGAGGAAATAGGGAACAACATGTAGCAAAGGTCCCCAGCAATACAGGAATGTTGGGGTCAATGGTCTGTGTCTTAACCTATAATCCATGCGGGCGACCTGAGGAATGATTTTCCTTAAACTGAGACATGACGTTCAGAGACCAATTTCTAGAGCTGAAAGAATTACTGGATTCATTGATGAAAGTTGACAAAATATTAATAAACATTAATTAAAATATGCATCAATGGTTTAATTAATACAATTTAAATATTAATTTGACATTAGTCAATTATGGACACTGAATTTACTACACTGATAATTGATGAATCAAATAAATTATTAAGTAAAAATACAAAACCTGCACTGCTTAAAGATTCTCAACTGTATTATGGGGTTTTCTCTGTAACATCATTGTAACTTGAACACACAGTACGGCCATACAAATATTCATCATATTAATAGCACAAAATGTCCCACTATCAGCCCCTAAAGACTATGATTCATTAGATCCCACAAACGTAAACGAAAAGGTAATTTAGCTACATAGAGGCTTTACTGATGCCTCGTTTAACAAAGAAAAATTACCACACAAGAAGTTCACGGAGTTCCCAGTTGTGAAAGAATTGCAAGAATGAGACTGCTGTAGTGCACCTTTACTTTAAAGCACTTGCTGCATTAGGTTTTAGTTGTCAAAGCTGAAAAACCTATCTACCACTCTGCAGGTTATTTGGCATCCAACATATCTGGACATTTGGTTAATAACACTGTTACACGTTATGTTAGTCAAAGCGATCTTCTGAAAATATTCTGGTAAATCGTCTTACCACAACATCCTGAATGTGATGCTCCACCAGGTTGTTCTTGGTGGCAACCAGCACTGGTCGGCCAAAGGTATCCAGATATGTATAATGCAGCTGGTTTGGCATGCGATCAATTTTGTAAGGTGTATCCACGTGGATGTTTCTGATAGGACATGACAGGGATAATCAGCATCCAGTACTACAGCACTCTTTGGTCACCCTAACATTCTGTGGGTTTGCCTGCAAAGACTGACCTGGCTCCCTCTGGCAGGATGATTTTCACAGTGAGGAAGTCAATGACCTGGTCATCATACACATGGTCAACTAGTCTCATCTTCAGTGCATACTGGTCACCTAGACAGTAAAATGACATGTTAGTAATAAACACTGTGACGTAGTGATTAGGAAAGATGTGTCTAAATAGGAAGCCTGGGTTCAGATCATGATTGACCACTGACCTAAATAAAGATGGAAGACACGTCTCCACTTCCTCCCACTGTGCAAAATTGAAGCCAAAACTTCCCAGATACGAGCGCTGCCATCTTGTGCTGGTGATGTCATTTGGAGCCAAAGTCTGTGCAGTAGTGATTGGGCGGTGAAGCAGGCGTATCAAGTTCCCGCCCATACACACGCCTGGCTCAATTGTGAGCAGGGTTCAGCTGTCAATCATGACGTTTCACCCCCTCTTATGGCATCAAATAACTAATTAAAACTAAACTTATCAGAAAGATGAACACTTGAATGTACATCAGTGTGATAAGAACTAAAAATGAGAGAAACCATCTTTGGGAAAAATTTATTGGAAGTGTACTTTAAGTTTTTAGTTTGTGATAACATTGAGGGGTGGGATTTATGACCTGCACTGCAGCCAACCACCAGATGTTTTTGCTTCACTTTTGGGGAGCTCTCATGTCGTCCATCTTTATATAAGTCAATGATGATGACAGTAAGCATCTGCCCTGCTGAAGTGGCCCTTGAGCGAGACACTGTTTTTTCTTAATTACTCACATTTACCTGTGCTCTCAGTTTGGGATGATTCTTTAGAACATAACGAGGAATCAAAATTTTCCCTGTGTTTGGGTTAGTTGGTGTTATCAGAGATCAGCTCACCTAGGGTGTAAAGGTACTCATAGCTGGGCAGATTGTAGCCAATGAGGTAGTGGGTCTTCCAGCCTCCGAACAAGGGGAAGCGAGGCCTGATCTCCACCTCCACTGAGTCATCCAAAACCTGTAGATGTGAGGTGGAGATGTTGCCAATCTCATCTCTGTAGTAGACATCTTGGGCTGAGGCAGGAAGGATAGTCTGTTGAGAAGAAGGTATATATAGTCATATAACCTTAATGGTAAAAACAAGTCTGATGACAATGGCTTTTGTTTAATACAACACCTTGAAGGATTTGACAGATGAGATGCCGCTGTCTGACTGACGTTGATAATCATAACGCGAGAAAGGCCCCTTCAGGATGGCTCCTGTGTGCCTCAAGTCAATGGTCTCTTCAACAGCAATGTTACCCCAGTGAGAGACCTCAATGGTCCGGGTGATGCTGCTGATGGTGAGGAAGGGTGTGTTGTTTTCATAATGGATCTTCATTGTATCCTGGGCAGCAGAGAACATGACAAAGACAGAATGTTTTATCAACTTTCTTGCCGCTTCACTTGAAGCTCATTAAATCGTGTCAGAGCCGCACCTCGCTAAACGGAGCCACGTCACGGAAGGGTCCATACTCAATGATCTCATCATTCTTGTTGGGGTTTCCCAGCTTGGTATAGCTCTCCACAGTCTTGGAGGCCAGGCGGACACGCGTGGTCTGGCTGCGGGTGGGGTACGGTGAGTACAGGTAGTGGTTGCCCTGAAAGACCACCAGCTGGCGCTCAGCCTGGGTGATCTGTGTGGGGAAGGGTTTCAGGACGTGGCTAAATGTCATCTCCACCTTGGCTTTCAGCTGTGCACCTGCTGCCAGACCAGAGGGCAGCTGCACTTTATAAAACTGCCCACTGTATGGGAACAGATGAGACACGACAGAGAGGTTAAGATACATTTGCATAGTAATGTTAATACTGCTGCTGTAAAAATATCAGCTTCTCTAGAACTACAAACTTGTTTTCAGGAATTAATTTATTGAAAATACTTTTTTTAAAGAGGGAGTGATTTTATTATTTTACATTGCATATGGTAAATGCTGCCAAAATTACATTAAATACTTATTAATAAGTAATTTTTGACATTTAATAAGTTGCCAAATATTGCTTTATAGTCAAACCCATTTGTTTTCTTATTAAAAGTCACTGGACTGACAGAAATCAGTTTGACAGGAAGGCTTGATGTGTGCGTGTTTGACTGCTGGAGCAAGGAGTCGTGGGATAACAATATTGATCTTGTATTTCCCTGGCTAAAAGTTCTATTGTGAATGTCACTCAGACACAGCCGAGTCAATTCACTCAGTTATCAACCACTGTAATAAAATGTTGATTCAGATTCACCAACTGTATGGTGTTTTTCCACCAGTTAAGTTGTTTGTGGGCTTGAGAATCATTTTAAATTACAATGCAAGAGTCTCATCTCTTACCTTTGGCCAGGAATCGTTGTCTGTTGGAGTTCAAGTGTGCCATCTTCTTCCTCGTCACCCTTCACCTGTGGAAATATGGTGGTTTATACTCTCTTTGAAATAAAAACACAAGCATAGTAGGCGACATGTGAGAGGTTTATAATGCGATGGATAATAGTTACATCAATAAACCACGTATGGGTTATTATTCTGTCTAAAAACGGAGCACAGACAACTTCATAGTAGAAGGGGCAGACCTGCGCAGTCACATACGGAAGTGAGCTGCCCAGCGCATACGTGTCATTCAGCCAGTGACAGAGCGTGCAGCGCTGCGGAAGTTAACATATTGTTACCCACATCCATAGCAATATAAATGAATTGATCAAATCCAGGTTAAGCTAATGATACATCTCTGCTCACAGCAAATTAACTGATGCCAGCACCTTGTACTACGCAATATACATCTTGAAATAGTAGCTACCGTTGGGCAATTGTGGCTTTTGACTTCCAAACTTGGAAGGACCACACTGAATCACATCACATAACTTACCCTAGCTAATAGCTGTGATTCCATGCTTTTAATGTAGACACTCTAGCGTCTTATGGTAGCATGTTACTAACCAGTGGACTACTGTTGCTGTCAATTTAACATAGAAAAACAACATTTTGCACAGCCAAGATATGTGTAGCCTAAGTTACAATTGAGTGGCTAACAGGCTAAAGCTAGCGAGCCGGGTGCAGCGGAGGCGTTTGCGTTGTTTCTTTCACTAATGCGTGGCTCACCGATACTCCGATGTATGCCAGGTGCGGGGCGAGGTCAGCCTCTACGGCTAAAATGAAGCTCTGGGCGGTAGAGTGTCCCTGGTTGGACAACACGGTCTCCGCGGTTATCTTGGCCAAATGAGTGCCCAAGTCCACTGTCCTCTTCACCTCCTCGTTTACCAAACCGTCCGCAGAAACCTCCAAGTTCAGAGCAGCCAGAAACAGCAGGCAAGCGGCCAGTAGTGGCGACATTCGAGTCATGGTTAAAGAAAGTAAAGAGCTAAAATACCGGGATAAGAGAGGAAAGATGGGAAGTGCACAACAGCAAAGAAAGGCCGCCGTTCCGCTCTACATCAGAAAGGATGACGCTTCATTCAGTCCGACGTGATGACGTCACGACTCGCTCATACCACGCGTCGTGCGTCGGAAGCGAGTGGTTGTGAATCTGTTGTGAAATCTGCAGCAAATAGGAAAACGGTCATTTACATTTACAACGTTTTCTTGTTTTTCAAACGACAAAACATTTTACTAATCAAATTTGGTCCTTGTTGGACTGTCTGACTATGACCATGGCCTTTACTGGCCTGCCGATTGCACCCGTGTCAGTGTACCGTCGATACATCAATACAAATGTTCATGTAGCATTTGACATACTTCTGATAATGTTGATCGATGAGATGTGTCATTTCAATCCTTTCATAAGCCGAAATAGCTCAGTTGGGAGAGCGTTAGACTGAAGATCTAAAGGTCCCTGGTTCGATCCCGGGTTTCGGCAGGTGGTTGATCTTTTGAACATATAAGTATTGTGTTGTAGTTAAATAGGTAAGTCAGTTGACAAGGGGATAAGAAATTGTAGTTGTTTGACAGAAGAACAGCATTAGAAAGTAATATTCCATATCAATGAATACCTTTGTTCAAGCCAAGTTTGAAAAGTAAAGCTCATATTCAATCAGGATTCAGCTGATTAATAATATGGTGTTAATGGCTTCAGTCAGTGATCCCACATTAATCAGCTGCACGTTAAATTCTGAAGACTCATAACAGACTTCATAACCTGAGACCTGGAGTGGCTACCAACATTTCTAAACAAGGAGTACAAAACAAAATGTTGTTTTAGGTGGTGGATTTGCATCTAATTTGCAGCAAGAGATAATAATACAAATAAAATGTGGTCTATATGAAATGTGATTTAAAACAAAACAAAAAAAACTCAGTATTAGAATACTATCTAGATACAATGGACATAAATGAAGATAATTAGAGCATTTGATTAAAAAAAGTCTGCCAAATGCCTTAAATATAATTGGAGATTCAGTTTAATATACAGTAAACTGTGACAAGGAGTAATTAAGGACAACAACATTAAAATTACCTACATAAAATAAGAAAAGTCAACTAGTGTCAGTTAAATGTAAAGAGCAAAATCAAAGTCAGCATACTTATAACACCTTGGTCATCGTCAAATTCACAGATGGTAAGCAAAAGAGGAAACTGCTGATAGAGCTCTGGAGAGACCTAGAAACTTTTATTACACCCAGAAATCCAGCAGCCAGACACTGTACACTGGCCATAAAGGAGGTAGAATGTAGTAGCAACCTTTTTGTAAGACGTACCCTGACCCATGTCGTCCATCTTTATATAAGTCAATGATGATGACAGTAAGCATCTGCCCTGCTGAAGTGGCCCTTGAGCGAGACACTGTTTTTTCTTAATTACTCACATTTACCTGTGCTCTCAGTTTGGGATGATTCTTTAGAACATAACGAGGAATCAAAATTTTCCCTGTGTTTGGGTTAGTTGGTGTTATCAGAGATCAGCTCACCTAGGGTGTAAAGGTACTCATAGCTGGGCAGATTGTAGCCAATGAGGTAGTGGGTCTTCCAGCCTCCGAACAAGGGGAAGCGAGGCCTGATCTCCACCTCCACTGAGTCATCCAAAACCTGTAGATGTGAGGTGGAGATGTTGCCAATCTCATCTCTGTAGTAGACATCTTGGGCTGAGGCAGGAAGGATAGTCTGTTGAGAAGAAGGTATATATAGTCATATAACCTTAATGGTAAAAACAAGTCTGATGACAATGGCTTTTGTTTAATACAACACCTTGAAGGATTTGACAGATGAGATGCCGCTGTCTGACTGACGTTGATAATCATAACGCGAGAAAGGCCCCTTCAGGATGGCTCCTGTGTGCCTCAAGTCAATGGTCTCTTCAACAGCAATGTTACCCCAGTGAGAGACCTCAATGGTCCGGGTGATGCTGCTGATGGTGAGGAAGGGTGTGTTGTTTTCATAATGGATCTTCATTGTATCCTTAGTTATGTTCCAGTTTAGTCAAGCTTGCATCTGTACTGCAACCACATGAGTGGCAAAAGCAAGGTTTCATCCATGTATCTATTACTTTGATCTATTTCAACAGATTATCTATTACTTTTAAATAACTATTTCATCTCCTCTGCTTGCTTGCTAACTAGTTCTTAAGTAGGCTACCCCCTGGTAACTGCAGAAGTACCCCCAAGTACAAATATCCCTGTTTGGGAATCTCTGCTTAAATGAAAAAAGAAACATCTCATCGAGAGCTTAGAGAATACCACAGGTGCAGACATGGAGTAGGTTTCTGTTCTTCTACTAAATTACAATTAACAATCTGTCCTTACTTTCTTCATCTGGTCAGATATAATGTGATCATCAGATTTACAGCTTTTTATATTTAAATTGTAGCATTATTATTGTATATTTGACATAATGTCAGTGGAGCAGTAATTCAGCTGTTGGGCTATGTACTTAATTCTGTATGACCAGAATCTGCTGAAAATATTACATTTAATCTATATTGTAATTTGTGACAGTTGTGTTGATGGGACCTCTCGGGTACTATGGAACAAGGCGTGTCCAGCGCGTGACGTCAACCCTCACCGACAGAGCTTGTTTTGGAGGAAGTGAACTCAGCTCGGCTAGCAGCTAGCACGTTAGCCTGGCTGACAGGAAAAGCAATCGTCAACGGGAGCAAGGCAAAACAGAATTGTATCAAATCTCTTCTATTCCACGAAGGGATATATACATTGGCATTGCTGATTTTTATAAGCAGAGTTAGCTGCGAGGCTATCCATCGGAGATTATTTTGCTGTCGACGCTTTAAACGTGTTGTTTTCCTAAGGCAGACATTTATAGGAGCGTAGCCTGTTAGCTAGCCTGTGCGTTAGCTAACGCTTCCAACCGAGGCGGAGGAAAAGTCCACTTCTGATATTTCTTACCGCAGGATCATCACACAGGTTGGTTTGTGGCGATTTTATTGGGGGGGTTTTGCTAACGATATATGTTAACAATATAGCTGTTGCTTACTAAGTTTCACATTTATTAATGAACCTTGCTTAGCTAACAAACGTTAGCTTAAATTAAGAAGTGTCAGTGGTATGGTAGTGGACACGGTATCTTAAATGTCTGGCTTTAGTTTTGAAATGGTTCTCTATTTGATAGTGATACTGTTCCCCAACCTAATCTTGCATTTGTTTACCTGGCTAATTAGCGGTTCATCTCCAAACATTAATGATTATTCTACCTTGCTACCCCGCTGCAAGTGTTTTTGACGTCTTTATGGACGTTAGATAAAATGTTGTCAAAGAACTCTCTACTAGTGTGTATAAAGCAGAAACACTGACACTCAGATATGTTGTCGACATGTTGATCATAACTATGGGTTTTTACTGGTATCTGTATTGAATCCAACTACAGCATTTGCTGTGCTAATCATGCTTGCCAAGTCATGGTTCCGTTAGTCCTGTGTTTTAAAACCATGTGATCAGTCCCTGACACAGTGTCATGAGGTGCAGATTATGAGCTCCACCGATAGCCCTATGCTAGTTTTGCTTCAGAATTCAACTGATATGGATTCGAGCCATAATAAGACTAAACTTGAAGCGTCGATCAACCCTATGATTGATCGACGATTGATTTTTTTATAATAATGTCAACAAGGTCTAGCTCAAATGGTTTTAAAGCCCATTGGTTCTAGAATTTGGACTTTGGTCATTACAGCCGTATGAGGCGGTTTATTATTACAAAGCACTGTCAGCCAAAGTCAGAAATGCTTGGTGATGTCGTGAGCAGACACAAGGGATGAGAATGTTTGATCAGCCATGGATTTTGGTTCAAAAATAATAAGTACATTCTGGACTTCCGGATCAGTAATTAACCGCAATGTGGTTGCAACTTCACTTAGTTCTCATTTGGGAAGTCATCACGATGTAATGACTCATGTTCCACTTATGTATTGTTTTGCAGAAACTATTTGTGTTCCATTTTTGTTTTTCATTTATTGTGATGTTGGGACTGCAACAATGTAGTTTTTCCATTGAGTGGTTTGTTAGCATCATAAATATAACAAACTCAGTGCTTTACTGTATAACAAAAACAATCAGCTGTGGTGACATATTGTAGATGTTATCTCTGCTCAACAACCCCAGCGCTACATTGTACAAAGTATTTTGAAAAAAACCCAAAACTGAATTGTTTGTTTCACAAATTGTATTTAGAGCCTTATAGTACAATGTGGTGCAGCATATTGTTTACCCCCATTACTGTATTTTTTTCTCTGTGAAGTGAAGGAAACTCAAATATGTGAGATATTGCACTTGGTTTCATTCCTAGAACTGTCCAATTTCTTTGTAGTATACTGCAAGATAGACTTTAAGTCTTTCTTTCAGTGAAACCTGTTCACACATTATGGCAAGACTTCATCTATCTTGTTTGAGCAATTCCAGCATTGGTCTGCTTCCATTAGGACTTTTCTTCTCCCCTCTTATCTACTTTGTTTTCTTTGCAGCTGTGGGACAATGACGTCAAGGAAGAAAGTACTACTCAAAGTCATCATCCTCGGAGACTCTGGGTGAGTGACGTTGAGCCATAGAAGCCTTATGGTAAAGAAAAGACTTACTTAGGGGATTGAATGTAGTCTGGTGATAATGGCTCACTCTAATACAGCAAGCAAGCAACCTCTTTTGTGCTCCACCAATTGATTCATCTCTGTGACTTTTTCTGTTTCTGAACGTTGTCTTGTGATTTTAATTTTTCCTAGAGTTGGCAAGACCTCACTGATGAACCAGTACGTGAATAAGAAGTTCAGTAACCAGTACAAAGCCACAATAGGTGCTGATTTCCTGACGAAAGAAGTCATGGTGGATGACAGACTTGTCACAATGCAGGTACTGAGGGAATTAACACTTACACAGAGGTTACACCAACTTATCTCTCATTGAAACACAATAACCCTACCAAAACAGTTACAGAATACAATAAAAAGCAAACAAAATATTTTGATATTTAAAAAAAAAAGCATGCTAAGTCTTATCACCCACTCTGAATGCTGATTTATGGTATGTCCCGTGACATTTAATGAGTATGGCTCAAAAGAAATTCAACAGATGCACGTTCGGTTCAATTTATGCTTCAGCAAATGGTTTTTAAGCTGTTTCCATGGTAATCAGAGAACCCCTGTGTTTTTTACACCTTGAGTGTATTTCTGTTGCTTTATAGTGAAGTGTAATATGCACAGACAGCTATTTCAATGTGGAGCTGACACGAAAAAATATTTTGGTTCAGTAAATGTCTGCTGGTCAGCCTGGTAAAGGCAGTTTAGCTTAGATAGCTTCCCAGAAACTGCTGCTGACAGACGCCTGCTTCTGAGGACAGAGACACAGAATGCAGGTCGGAGTAAGTTGATCAGAAACTGACTGAAATGTCCATTTGGGAAGTTAAGTTAGTATCACTACTCAATCAGACTGCGCAACAAAATATGTCCACGACATGACAAAATTCTCCAAGTGCAAGACATGAAAGTTATGAGTGACACTTTCTTCTGCTGAGTATACATAATTTCTGCAGAGTGCCTTAACATACAGTAAATGAGGCCTTAACTGCTTGATTCTCCCAGGCAAGGGTGTGTTATGTTCCGGCTGCTCGAGCAGATCACAGCCATTCTAGACGATGCTTGTGATCCCGCCAGGCGTGCCAAAAGTGTCCCAGAAGCAGCTGTCTGCTCTGCTACGCAGAGAATAGTTTATTTTGATGGAAGCCACGTGAAGCTACACCAAGCAGATTGCGCTGGGCAGGAATATTGACACAGGAACAGCATAGAGAATCCAGTCAATGTTCAAAACAAAGCACCCTGTGACTCCTGATCACATATCGCATCAAAACAGACAAAAAAATTAACTAAGTAGCCTTCTTACCCATACTAGAAGCACAAAAATTATGGAAAAATTAGCAAATCAACAAAATCTGAGCAAGTCAATAAAACTCGGCAGGCAAAACACTCGACTACTGAAACGCTGCTGGTGGGGTATGAAACTGTGCCTAAAAAGACGGAACAAAACTGTTTTACAGCCAGACCGTGACACTGTTGTGCAGGCTGGAATCGAGCCGTAATAATGAACTGCCAACGATTTTAATGGTATGCCACTAGGAAATGCTTTATTTCTTTCTATGACTTAAAATGTAAAAATATTTTATTCAAACATTTCATCAAATTTACTGTATATTGCCAATATAATCATCCAAAAATGTATACAGTATATCCATTAAGGAAAACACATATCTAAGGCTTTCACTTTGAATGTGTATCTTCATAACTATAATCATTTTGTAATTAATTTAATTTAGCTTTAAACCCTGAAAAATTCACTCAATAATGTAAATTTGTCTTTTTTTTCCTGAATTAAATTGATCACTTTTGCTTGATTCCCAGAGCTGGAATACTGGTCGTTTTGGCTTAATTTGGCTTTGGAGGTTCTTTGTTCAGTATTTTATTCTACACATGCAACACAAAGAGACAGAATGAAATGGCTACAAAGCTGTGTTTTTCTTCATAAAGTATAAGGCTAGTGCTGCTGCATTTGAACAGAATTTTAAAAAGGCAAGCAATAAAACTCTACCAATGGTAAACATAAACACCTGCAAAGTCCTTGTATGGTAACACACCAAACTCCAGACTTCACATCAACTATCAAACAAATAGTGTAAACCCATTAGAGAGATCTGGTTAATGTGATCCATGTAAACAAGTATTACTTTAATCTCTTCATTTACCGTAATCAGCTTATTCTGGGCATGTAACGCCCCATGTCTTCTCTGCATCTCAGATTTGGGATACGGCAGGTCAGGAGAGGTTCCAGTCCTTAGGCGTAGCGTTCTACCGCGGAGCCGACTGCTGCGTCCTGGTGTTTGACGTCACAGCACCCAACACCTTCAAGACTCTAGACAGCTGGAGGGACGAGTTCTTGATCCAGGCCAGTCCTCGAGACCCAGAGAACTTCCCTTTTGTGGTGCTGGGCAACAAGATCGACTTGGAGAACAGACAGGTGGGTCCAGATAATCACATATGGTATGTGCACCATTTGTTTAGACTTTAGAGTAATGGAACAATTTTAAAAATAGCTCTGATTGATCATTCTCTTGTGTCTGGTGTTTCTAAGTATAACATCAGCTCCTTTGTGTTTCAGGTAACAACCAAGCGAGCACAGGCTTGGTGTCAGAGCAAGAACAACATCCCATATTTCGAAACCAGCGCCAAGGAGGCAATCAATGTTGAGCAGGCCTTCCAGACCATTGCACGCAATGCCCTTAAACAGGTAACGGACTCCAGCAAGAAATCCTAGTCCATACTTTGATTCAGTCTGTTCAATGCTGAGAAATAAGGTTTTTCAGTATCTGTTTCTGTGAAAGCTGGGAGTTGCAGAACCAGGCTCTCACTCGACTATCTTGTCTGATTTCAGGAGACCGAAGTGGAGTTGTACAACGAGTTCCCTGAGCCAATAAAGCTGGACAGGAACGAACGAGCCAAGCCGTCAGCAGAGACCTGCAGCTGCTGAAGATCTTTGGGGGGGGGGGGGGGTTGGCACCACCCACACTACCCTGTCTTGCCTTGTCTATATATCCCCTTTCCCATGTCCCACTGTGTTAATCCCTAATGCCCAACATACAAGCAGTATCCCACTCATAGTGTATACTACGACTACTACACACACACGAACATGCTGCATTCACCTCCTTATGTATACAAAAACACATTTTCTATAAAAATATGAGTCTCCTAGCCCAAAGAACACCTTAAGGAAACATGGAATTTACTTGTATGATGCTTATTACTTCCCAGGGTTTCCCCATCTGTTGTTTCATGGTAGTGGTCGTTTGGGTTTGTCTGATTTTCAGTTCCATGTATGATGCTGCTTTCACATACAGTTTTGGTTCCAACTGCTTTTATTTGGGTACTCTGAGTGGCAAATCAAAGCATTATCTCTATACATGTTTGTGTTGATGAGTAAAGTTAGAAAACTAGTGGGGGTTTTTTTGGGTTTTTTTAATCCACATATTTTAGCAGTGGTGGTTGTTTTCTTACTTTCACAGCCTGCCACTGCTGCATAAATAGAGGACACACTGCCCCCCCCCCCCCTTTTTTTTAAACTCATTTGTGTTATGGCTGAAATTTGTTTCACTCTCAAAAACACTTATGACCTTGGTTTCATTTTTCCTCATGCAACCTTAAAAACAACTCCTAAACAGGGAGTCAGAACTGAAGCATCAGAACATGTGAAGTTGCATGTGGGGATTAATGCGCTGCCTGCTGATTCTTGTTAATTGGCTCACAATTGAAAATTAGTTTGATGACAAGTGTGTATAAATCTTTTCTTGGATGGTTACTTTGCCATCATCCACAGTAATGAAAGAACTGTTCAGATATCTCATTTTGAAGCCACAATAAATGCAATTGTAGCTCAGGTTGAGGACAGTGTGAATTCAGACAAGGCTCCTTGATGTAAGTGCTGTCCCTCTATTAGGGAAAAGAAGGTTCCTCTTGTAATCACTTATTCTTGGTACAACACTTGAGGTGGGAATGAACCAGATCAAGACAGCATGCCATTCTACTTGATAGTACTGGAGAAGATTTTTCTCAAATATAAACATCATTCATAATTGAGTACTATTAGCTAGTACATTTCTTTTTACTGTCAACTATTGCAAGACTTTGTATATTTGCAAACCTCTGTCATTGTGTGGGGAAGGTAAAAAGTTGTGTTGTAAATCTCTATATCTGACTGCCATTTGCTCGTGTTGGCAAAGAATTCAAGTGCTTGACTTTTTCTTTTTCAATCGATCAGATCTTTAACTGTCTGTCCATATTATGTTAAAACTCTGAAATGCATTATAGATTACAAGAAGGCATCCATACTGTAACCTTAAAAGAAGAAAAAAATGTGGGGGGAAGTATTGGCATTCATCATTATATTAATATGATAAATGCATAGCATCTACATCGTTTCAAAATGTCTTTTCAAGTAATAAGGGTAATAAATTTCTTGAATACAGCATACTGTGTTTATTTCTGACATTGATAACATTTTGAAATGTAATAGTATCTCTGTGACATTTAAATTACATTTAAAACAGTTGCTAATACAAGAAAAACCTGAACATTTCTTTCTCATACCTGTCCAAATAGTAAAGTGGAATAAGTAAGGCGTAAATGGTCTTTTTAAACACGGCTGAGTTTTCAGTCCCAGATCATATCTTCAGTTGGTTCTTGGTTTCTTATTGGCTCCCTGAAGACACTGTTGAAGTGCTCCTGCAGATTTGCACTGAGCCTTGCTTTCTTCATGTTTCTCACATGTGTTGGGTTCCTTTCTCTTTGAAGGTGTGCTGCTCGTCAGCCAGCTCCTCATCATCTTACTGCTGCCTGTGGGCTTGGGCTCCTAGGGATCAAGGGTCAGATTTGTCAGCTTAAATCTACTTACCACTATATCGCTAAAGTTTGCAACTACAGTCAGTAAAATACCATAGTAAATCTGATACCTTTTTGCTGTCAAGATCCAATGGCTGAATGCACTTTGGAGAGTTGTTGCGCGAGTTGTTTACTAGTGAAGAGACAGGATGAAAAGTCAAAATGTCTTTGGACTGGAGCAGTTTCAAGGCATCTAGAGACTTCACCTTCCCAAAATCAAGCCAGTTTCTCACTTCCTCCTCTCCATCCAGGATTGCTGGCATCCTAAAGCACAACCACACAGAAACTTATGATTTCATACAGACAAAAATAAAAAGGCATTTTCTTTTTTCAATGACTTTTTCCTTACCTATCATGGATGCTTTGCAGGTTAGGAGAAGCGTTCACAGTGATTACACTGTACGTGTAAAGGGGTTCTCCACCACCTGGAGGTGTCCAGCAGTCAAACAGTCCAGCCATAGTCAGCAACTTCCATCCAGTCCACTCACCTGGTGCTTCTCCTCCCTGGCCAACATATAGCATGGAGCAAAGGGGCATAACCACGTAAACATTGGCACATTTTATGAAAAAATATGCCAGATTTGATTAGTATTGTAGTATTTTGTTTTAATTTTTATACTACTTAGCCTGGTACTAACATAAAGATTGAGTTTGTATGAAGCATGCAATTTTGAATGCCAAAGAACCACCTGGTGGACACATGCAAATTTTTGCTTTGGCTCCTCTCCCACACAGGATATTTTCTGCAGTGGTAATTTCCGCCACAGCTGCCTTCTCTCTGCTTCTGTTCTAGATGAAAGCACATGTTGATGGTGCTTAGAATGCTATAGAAAACCCAAAACAAACCTCTGCCAAGTCAGGGGAGGCCTTCTTTGGAGGACACACAGTCTCTGAATTCTCCTCTTTGTCAGCTGAGGTCATGGGGTCATCCTGATCGTCTGTTTTCTCCTGATTGGGTCCCTGAGTCTGAGGGAAGTATATGAAGAAGGGCTGCTTGTCTTTGTACTGCTTCCTCCACTCATAAAAACCATCAGCCAGGATGACACAGCGTTGTCCTTTAATCAGGGGGTTCTTCAGGGAGGCGACAAAAGTTTAGACAGTTTTAGACACCCAGCACAGTGACAAAGACAGGAAAGCTATACAGTAGCTTAGCAGTGCCTCAAAGTGTATGCACCTTGTAAGATTTCCTCTGTAGTATATTCTCGCTGCGGCAGTTGCTGGTGCTGTATTGCATTTTGCTTGGGTCATTCTCCTTGAACCAGGCAGGTACCAGACCCCAACGCATAGAGGCCAACACACACTCATCCACAGGAGCATCCTGCAGACACACAAGTAAACACGACAACATAAGCACCTTCACTATATAATGCTACCCAATGCAATAATCCTGCAGTACTACATATAACCTTTTTGAGTCTTACCATGTTCCTTATTGTTGAGACAGTGACAGACACGTGTTTATGATTCATGTCTGTGGTTCATTATTGTAGCTTCACAGGTGTTGTTGCATTGAATTGTACTTTACGTACACAACTGTACAGCTGTTCTTACCTTATCAAAATGCCTCTGGGACAGCAGGACGGGACTCATGGACTGGGGGCTCTTGTTATAAGAGGGTCGGTATTTGTCCTCATCTCCATCCCTCCAACGGGGCTGTCTGCGCCGCCCTCCTCGGTTTCTGTAGGAGCAGGCTCGGCTCACCTCGTCAGGAGCAAGAGTACACGCAGTTCTTCCACACATTTTATTTCACGGAACTTTTCCGCCACCTGCAATAGTTAACGTTAAGTAGCGTTAGGTTAGCTCTCCTAAAGCTAATGTTACAGTGTTAGCATGTTAGCTTAAGTTCATTTCAAGAAACAACACATTTCTTTTTCACTAGCTACGAAGTAGCCGATTAAAAACATTATTTGGCTTACCCGTTTTCGAGTGTCACGATATAACGTGTATTATTATTGTGACTTACAACTGTGTACAGTTTCCTGTGTCTGGATGTCGCGCTCAATCGGTATTTGTCTGGGCACAGACCAGACTGAGGAGCGAGCATGTACGTGACACCTTGACGTAAAGCAGCCCTTCCCCCAGAATGGCGAAGTAACGGCCCGCCCTCGCCTCTGATTAGCTAGTATTTGTAGCCCGCGTTGGTTGAGTTGGTTAGGTTGAGGAATCAAGCACACTTTGTAGTTTCTAATAAGGAAACGTTTTAGTTTATTTTTTAACGAGTTAAAACTATAAAGTTTCCTTGCTAGGAATGACAAAGTTAGATTTAGGCATGAGGAGGTTGGTTATGGTTATGATGATTGGTTAGGGTATCACAAGCCAATCAGAGGCAGAGTAGGGCGGGTCATTTCGTCGCCATCCGAGAAAAACAATCGCGTGCCCGACTCGGAGCCAAGATGGCGACAGAACAAGCAGCACAAGAAGCATTAAAAATACAGTCAAAAGGAGCATCTTCAAATATTTTACAAGAGTTAACTAATAAATGGTTATTTCGATCTTTACACCAGTCATAATAACAATACCACAGTGTGCAGTTAAAGTATTGCATTTAAAAATTCTATATGTAGCTTACAGCAGAATGTAACCTTAGATGGCAAAAGTTAAAATGCAGAATGCATACCATTAGGTTAATGTTTTCAGTAAATTAACGTTAGAATAATCTCCAATAGGTACTCGAATATTTCCATGTACACCTAATTAGCCTACAGAATAAACAAACGGAATAGTCATTGAAATCTTATGGAATGGAATTAATACATCAAAATAATCAACGCCATGGTCACACAGCTCTATAAATCTTTACACTGATATCAGAACTCACGGAAATACATTTTAGGGTTTATGTTGAAAACAGTCAGTACCTCGTAGTTTTTAGCATCAGGAGCTATACAGAGGTTGCCATGGTAACAATAAGCAGGTCGAGAGTCGGACGCACCGGCACCGGAGTTCATACACCTCAGCAGGTAAGAGAAACAAGCACTAGCCTAAACCGTGAGCTTTGCCTAAAATAGGACAGGCTTACTGTGACATAGAGAAGACAGTATTGATGCTAACCTATCTAGCTACTTTGCCATAAAGTTTTAATGAGACAACGAAAAGGCTGTGGTTTGTTTTAGAGAGTATGTGAGGCTAGATTTTCTTAGGCTAAAAGTTAAAAAAAAAAAGACAGAAAGAAAGAGTAGCCTGAAGTGTATTTAGGCCATGGCAAAAAATGTTTACAACAGCTTGTGTGTGCTGTGCATATAGTTGAATTGAAAAAGAGCGTTTCTGTTGGTGGGTTGTGTCTGGTTTTGGGCCTCTGTTCAACAGGTAACTGAAGGCAATCAGAGTATCACAGCCTGTCTGGGGTGACAAGCCTGACAGGTGTAGCCAAGAAGTCTCCTGCACTGAGAGAGAGACTGATCTACTAGTAGTCAGAGATGTGTGACACTGGGAGTTGTTAATCTTGTATGTTCACATTATTTGTGTAACATTTGTGCTCACTTTGACACTTAATGATTGTTGCCCCATAAATTCTAGACTGTGTCCTAAGCAGCCGTTCTTGTCTGATTAATCTCTGAAGCAGAGGAAGAATGAGAACTGATGTCACTATGGAGGCCACCAGGTCCAGACAGTCTGTCCAGCTGGGCCAAAAGGGACACCAAGCTACTGATAGACACTGCACACCCTGCCCAGACAGTGGTGAGAGAAAGAAGGCAACATAGGAAACACTGTCCCTGTCTGAACATTCCAAGGACCAGACAAATAATACTGGAATTTACTGAGGTGTATTATTTTTTCAAGTGTTAATCGAAGGGTGGTGCACATAGGATTGGAACCATCTACTACTCCCAAAGTGGTTGACAATTCTTGTATCAGGAATATGTGCCTATATTTTCAATTGTGACCAGATGAGACACACAAAATGTCAAACTGTTATTTTATGAATTAATATTATATATTAACATCAAAATTATGTCAGCCTTTAATAGGTTGTAATTTGCTGCTGAGGGACCCATTCTCGTGAAAGATACTGTATCTACAGTATTACTTCACACCTCCAGGACTTGGCCTTTGCGTTCATAGAGTCGGCTTTGGATCACAAAAGCTGAATTAATCACGAGGTCACACCCAGCACAGGTGGCTAAATGTTTCAACTGAGAGGTTATTAAAGTTGCATGACTTTGTTGTTTTTGGCTCCAAGATAAAGATGTCAAGCCTTAAGCTTCAATTATATTATCTTAAGCTTTGTCCTAGTACACCTACTATGTACACTTATTACATATGTATATATGCTGTACAGTTATATTTGGTTTCCGTTTGTGCATTTAGGTGCATATTTTATTCAACAATATTTTTTATTCAAACATTTTGAGGACATTTTTAAAGATATATTCCATTTGCAAATGCTTTTTTTTTGCACATGGCAAGAATCTATATCTATAAATTTGTGAATATTCTCCTGCCTCTCCTCCTTCATGCAATTGACTGCTATGCGTTGGCAACTTATGCCACTGAAGAAGGCTATGCCATTTATTTCATGTTCTTTCTCCCATTGGATGTAAACATGCTTTTGGTAGGTTGGGAACTTTTTGAATGTGGCCCATTGTACTGATTTAAGGTGTATTACAAAGTGCTTTTGATGTTATTGTTACTGCAGGAGGAAAAGACGGCTAATACTGTAGCAACATTAGCTTTTACAGCAACAGGTTATGTGTGTGTGTGTGTGTGTGTGTGTGTGTGTGTGTGTGTGTGTGTGTGTGTGTGTGTGTGTGCGTGCGTGCGTGCGT
>JBBPCS010000359.1:11093920-11105124 GCA_037974645.1 Hollardia meadi
TGCGTGCGTGCGTGCGTGCGTGCGTGCGTGCGTGCGTGCGTGCGTGCGTGCGTGCGTGCGTGTGTGTGTGTGTGTGTACATCAGCTACCCTTCCTGAGGGCAAAGTTCACCACAGTTTTGTCAGCCTACCTGTTTTTAACCCAGAGAGACTGAGGACTGCCAAAGCATTGGTGGACAGAGTTGTCAAGGTGAGTTACATTGTTGGACATACTCAAAACATTTTCATGGTCACATTCATTTTTAAGTGTTCCAAGAATTTGTCCATCATTTTTGTTTCTCCTGTCTGTTCGCTCAGATGCATAAGGTATTCTCTGTCCAGGGCTGTTACCCTGTCATCAGGGCAGCATTGAGGGCCAGAGGCTGGGTTGAGCAGCGTATGCACCGCCCAAACCACCATCCTCACAGGTGTCATAGCGATGAGGCCAGAGCCAACTCTAATGATGCTGGTGACAGCGATGATGATGACGGTGAGCTACACACAAACATGACTGTTGTGTGACTGTCACACATCATATTGCTTTTATTACTGTTGGTGGATATCTGTCTATATTCCATCATTTATTAGCATTGCATCTTCTTCTTCAGACAATGTCAAAAAGGAGCAGGACCAAGATGGACTATATGAGATGATGGTAAAAATGACATTTAAGGTTTTGGGCTAACATTAAGCTCAGGTGAACAACAAGTACAATGTTGCTGCTTACAGTGATAACCATGCAGGACATTTAAGGTTCGTAATAGCAAAAATTTAACAGATTCTCCGACTCAGCTCTCATCCTTTCCATATTCTCATGCAGTCTCGCCTGGTGCGGAATGAAATGGTTTATTTCTATTGGACAAATCGTAGAGATGCCATCAAGACCAACAGCTTGCAAAAAAACCAGATTACCAATCATTTCGATAAAGCAGGCAGCTTTGCCACCAAGGTACATTGATATGCTCTTATCATTTCTTACAGTAACAGTGGTCACCTGTCATGTCCACCGTCAACATTTGTCTTTTGTTTGTCAGGTGGGGTTGTGTGTAAACCTGAGGAACCTGCACTGGTTTGATTCAGCTGACCCCAACATGTTCTTCCCACGCTGTTACAGACTAGGAGCACAGGATGAGAAGCATGCTTTCACTGGTCAGATCTGACTTTAGAGCCCATTAAACTGGATCACACTTATCTTTTTTTAACGTGTTTCCGGCACCTTTCTACTTTCACTCGTAGTTAAAGCTTATAATACTTGCCTCTCTGTCCTTTGTGTAGAGGACTACAGGAGGACAGCTTGCATCAGTCTTTTAAAGTACATTGTGGAGAGGGGAGAAGCAACAAGTCACAACATTCAGGGTATGAGCATCTCTCACACGACTTCATACTCAGTGTAGATAAATAAGAGAGACATCATACTCTTGCTCCACCACCAGATCAGTGGAAACGCAGCAAACGACGACCTAGACAAGTGGTCCTTTCTCAAATGATCGACAGCGCACTCAAAGTATGCCAGGAGTTCCTGGACAGTCTAGAGCATCGTGACATAGACATAAGCTTGGAGACACCACAAACACTTACCAAGGAGGAGTGGGCAGAGTTCATTGACAGTTACTACGTTGTTGTTCAGTGAGTACAGTGTGTGCCCGCGAGAGGTAAATTAAAACTGACAAAGCAAAGTGCTCTTCAGTATCTCACTCAGTTTCCTTGCTCAGTGATGGAGCAGAGATCAAGAGTAGTGATCACTTTGTGGCCTGTTGCAAAGCCATGCTACAGAGGCTGGTGGAGGTCAGTCCACAACTGGATATAGATGGCATGCACAACATCTGGATTATCAAACCTGGAGCTAAGTCACGGGGCAGAGGTGAGATGTCAGACACTATCAGACAATTCACATAATATCTGCCATAGTCCTGGCTGACCTGGTACACCTACCTTCTAGGTATCAAATGCACCAAGCGTCTGGATCAGATCCTCAAGCTGGTGGACGGTGATCCAACCCTGATCAAGGAAAGCAAGTGGGTGGTGCAGAAGTATCTGGAGCGCCCCTTTCTGGTCCACGGCACCAAATTTGACGTTCGGCAATGGTTTCTGGTCACCGACTGGAACCCTCTCACAGTGTGGTTCTATAAAAAGTGCTACTTGCGCTTTTCTACGCAGCCTTACTCGTTAGATACACTGGACAAGTAAGTCATACTGATAAAGGGATGGGAGAAATATTTAAAGACAAAGGCAGATGTGAAACCGGATGAGCATTAGATTTGAAAAAGGGGAAGTGAGAGAAAGATACATAGTAAGGAATGGTTATGCTTGCCAGTATATCTGATTTTGTGTTAATGTGTGGCATGAAAATAGCTGTCATCCTCTTGGTATATTCAGATATTAGCAGACATTAGCAACATCCAAATGCTACCTCCAGCAAAGTTGCACAAATTATAAGCTACAAATGAGAAATATGCCAAGTAAACACTGTAAAATGTTCATATTCTCAATAAGCACTTTACCCACTCATGCTCATACTTTCTTGCAATTCATTTCTTATAACATGGGAGAATTATAGAAATAATGCTTGACAGATTTCTCATGTCTAAATTTGAAATTCCTAATCAGATTTTTGTGTTTTTTTACCTGTTACTAAATGTGTCTTGGTCTGATCATGTGGTAAGCCAAGAGAAGATAGTTTAGAACTTGTTTGAAGACAAACTGGAGTTTAGTAGTAACAGACTTGTGTAAGTTCTCTCATTGTGTCTTATTATACTGTTTATTTCCTATCAGCATATTTCCTCTCATTTGTCTTTCCAATCTTGGCCTCTTTTCACCCCATCCTTTCAGCTCTGTCCACCTTTGCAATAACTCCATCCAGAAGCACCTGAAGCCCTCCCAACAACGCCATCGAGGTATCCCAGCAGACAACATGTGGTCGGATGACCAGTTCAAGAGCTTTCTCTCCATCCAGGACCAGGAAGCTCAGTGGCGCACTGTGGTGGTCCCAGGGATGAAGAAGGCTGTAATCCACATATTACAGACAACACAAGATCTGATGGAGTCACGCAAAAACTCATTTGAGCTCTACGGTGCTGACTTCATGCTAGGTAGGATGGTATCACTGTGAATGACATACTCTAAAACAATATACTGTATATCATACAGCCCGTTTCAACATGCATCATTTATTTTAAATCAGCCTTTTCAGGAGCTTTAAAATTATATAGTTTTTTATCTATTATATTAATGTCATTTTTTTCTTTTTAATATTTTTTACATGCCTTTACTATGAAAACGGACAGAAGTTCATCGCCACTTAAATGTTTTGTTTTGCGTTTCTTAGGTTGTGACCTGCATCCATGGCTGATAGAAATCAATGCCAGTCCGACTATGGCTCCTTCCACTCCTGTGACAGCCCGCCTCTGTGCTGCTGTGCAGGAGGACACATTACGAGTTGTCCTGGACCATAGAGCAGACCGCACTGCAAACACTGGAGACTTTCAGCTCATATATAGGCAGGTAAGAAAAGGTTCAGTTTATAGTGTACATTTAAGGAATCCACATTGTGAGGGTGATATAAAGTACTTTTAATGTCACTTTTGATCTCCAGCCAGCAGTAGAAGTGCCAAAGTATGTAGGAGTCCACCTACTTGTTGAAGGCCTCAAGATTAAATGCCCCTGCCCACCTCCTCCGCTGAAGTCCTCAAACGGTTCAGCACCAAAACACTGGCGCTCCGTCAAGAAGGCACTTCCTGCCGATAAAATAAAGCCTCTGCCTAAAATGTTGTGCAGCGACTCCACTCCAAAACACCAATAGTGGAGTTCCATCACCTTCCCTCCTTCCTCCTGAGCCGCCTGTGCCCGTGTCGAAAGAAAACTTCACATTTCACCTACCAATGACCGTGAAGTCTATCCACCTGCCCTATAATGCACAATCTCACTCTAAATTTTTGTGGAAGAGGAAACCAGAGGTGTCAGTCGTCTGCTCAGAGAAAGACCAACTCTGTACCGTAGAGAAGCACCAAAGTCCTTCTTTGTCTCTAAACATTACTGCTTCAAAACAGTCCAGACCAGGAGCCACCAGCACCATGATTGCCTAAAAAAAACTTGCTGACACTCACATGCCCCTTCAGTTTGAACTTTTTTATTGGGTTTTTTTTTTTTGCCTAATTCATAATAAAGTCAGAATTACCAAGACAGATGGATTATCAAGTCTTTTTTTCACAGTACTTTCTTTAAAATATTTTAGACTCTGTAATTTGATTGAACACAGCCTTGCCCCTCTTATTTTGAACACTCCACAGAACTGGTTGTCAACAATTTATATAGAAACTTTCTTTGTTAGAAAGCAGTTCCATGACTTGTTCACAGCAAAGTGTGGATTATCTAGGGTAACAGGGAAGCTGTTTCAGGAATGATGCTATTGAATTTCTGAAATGCCAATTTTTCATTGCTGTGAGCATCAAGAACAAAAGTCCATTGAGCTCCGTTGTACTGTGGTGGAATCAAAATAGGCAAATAAAAACAAAGCAAACTATATGGCTTCGTACAATGAGGGATAAGTGAGTCAGTATGTTTTGTTGTAATTGGATGGACCACTCCTTTATTACGGCAAATTGCTTTAGGCGCCCATGATGCTGAACTCTGAATTTGACAACTTGAGTTAAGAAAAAAAGGGGGAAAGTAAAAATTTCAATAAAACAGTACTTGTGCACTCACAAATTAAGATATTTTTCTTAAAAAGCTGTCTGTAATTATACAATGAATCTGTTTACACTATAGGGTAAATCAACAAGGTAGTAATGTCAGGTTTCTGTGTGCCTGTTGTGGAAATGACAGGATGGATTAATCTCAATTGAGATATGGAAAAGAGTCAGCCAACGCTAACGAAAAATTAGATACGTGTCCAATTCAAAACAGTGTCAACACCAAATAACATTTTTAGTAACAATAGTATAGAGGGAGTAATAATGACAAGAAATTGTTTTTTAAACATTAGAGACATGAGGAAAACCTACCAGGTTTATGTGCGAGTCTGTGGAGTACTCATTTTGGTTTGTAAGGAGTATAATGCACAGGGAGAAATTATGAGAGATGATTTATATGGCTAGGCATGCAAGAATTTGCATTGAGAAAATGACTGTGCTCAAATAAAGTATCCCATCACTTAAGGGACACAGGGAAGTTTCTCTTGTATATAGCAGGAAAAACAGAAAAGTGGATTTTAGAGCTGAATATGACAGTATATGAAGTTGGATAACATTCTCAGACTGTATTACACAAGTAGACTAATTAGGCTTGGAATTGATTGTTTATAATAGGTCACAGCTCATGAAGGAGTTGACAGGAATTAAAGTTGACTGAACTACAAAAGTCAATGCGTAATGCAGAAAAGCCTGATATGTAACTAAAATGACAGTAAAGCTTTCAACAAAAAAGAACAGAGTGGTGGTAATACAGGCCCTTGTAGACTTCACCCTTCAATAACACAAAATTAACAGTTGGTGGCGATAAAGAGCTGAAGAGGTAATACACATGTTCAAGTGTCGGAAAAGAGGAAGAAGAAACACACGGTCGGAAACAGCCGAGACTTCGCTCCCTTGTAACCGTAGTGAGAAATGGCGGCGTCCGTGTGCCGAGTCGGGAGCACCGTGGGTCGAGCCCTTGCCAAAAACCGCAGTGTACGTACAGATTTAAAGACTAAGCAGAAATACTTTTTGTAAAATAAAATGTCTAAGCCGGATACCAGTACTGTTTTGTTCTGGCGTAAAGCTCAAAGTAGTCGAAGGAGATAGCCCGCTTGCTAAATTAACAGGACAAATTGCTAACTAGCTAACGGGGCTGCCCGCAGTAAAGAAACGGTAAGGGTTTAGCTAACCGGTTAGCATTGGTTAGCTAGCATCGGATGCAAGGTCACCTGTCAAATTAGGAAGTACGCCTTGCAACAACAACTTGATGTGTAACGTCAACTTTATATACGTGTTATTCAGGTCAGCTGGTTATCGTTTCAGTCGTCTTTAGCCATACACAAGGTCAGCAGCTGTAACGTTTCTCACTTGTCCTCACTTAGCCTCATACCGCGGCTAAGCTATTCTGGTAGCAGGGTTAGCACGGTGACTTTGGAAAGACACAAGCTGATAATCCTGGACTTTTGATGATCGTCAAAATGTTTCATTGTTCAATAGGTGCTCTTAGACAATGTCCAAAAATAATTTAATGTCTGCAAGTGACAATAATTTTAGATTGTGTGGAACAGGGCTTAGCAACTTCTACTTTTACATTGGTTTTAGCAGCTAGCCGTATTTCCCAAATCATTGTGTAACGTAGCGTTACATTTATAATAGTCATCTTGAGTTCTCAGAAATAATTATAACTCTAAATATTGAAAATACAATCTGAAAATTGAAATCGTTCCAGAATTACCTCCTATAACATTAACCTTATAGTGCAATGTGATGGTTATGTTAAACAAGACAATTTTACATGTTAAGTCTGAATAGAACTGATGTGTAACGTTACTGAAATTGTCTTCTGGTTGTGCCTATATTTAGTCATTTCACTGGTAGTTAGCAGAAGGTGGCAGTGGTGTCGATGTCAGCTGCCACCCTTGAATTTAGATGTTGTCCCCTGCCTACTTGCTTTGCTTTACAGTCTGACTCGTACAGGCAGTCGACCCCATAGGACTCCCATTACCCAATTAGTCCATTTAGCTTGCCTCTGCTCCTTCTCTCTTGTCTCAGACAACAGAGAGCATATTCCTCTGAACAAGGGTGTGCAGTCCCTTAAAAGTGGTTACATTTATAACAGAAAACATGTTTAAACTATGACTCTGCATCACATGTATTAGATAGTAATAGGCAATCAGGACGTGGCATATTATGTGCACTACAAAATAGCAGAATTTTCTAAAATGCCGTATCTTAGAGTTTTTGACATTTCCTGCTAATTAACAAACAAATGGAACCTAAAACATTGCATCCTTTCCAAGATAAGAATAGTAACAGGCATTTGAACCAACCAGGAAGCTACAGCTGATGCTTTCAAATCTGCACAGTGGAGGTAATTAGTAATGTGCGAAATATTTCTCAGTAACATCTCTTAAAGGCATGATGGTAAAACCCACATTAAATATCTAAAAACAAGACTACACCTATGTTATATTTTATTGAGCTGTGTACTTGCGTTATTGCATATGTTTCCAACTATGATCAGACCAAGCGAAAGCTGTAATGTTTTTCAAGGTATAGTGCATTTGTTTGGCTGCCTATCAATGGCAACTATTTATATAGTCTATACCCCTCAAATCCCTCTAGTTGCTATAACTTCTGTGGAAATGCAGGGAACAGCAGATGATTCGTCAGAGTTGGGAAGGAAGTCGGCAAATTAGTTAGCTAGCCACTCTATGCTCATTCGTGATGGAGCACGATTATTTATTGCTGCTGTCTAAATGTTGTGTTCAACAATGAAGACAACATCTCCTATGATCCCATGCTACTTCTTTGGTTTTTACATACTGCACATTTAAGCTTTCATGTTATGGATGATGGAAATACATAAAAGTGGTTTTCCAATGTGTTTAATGAGAACAGATATTCCTGTTAATCTGACAGTATTTTTAAATGAACAGGATTTTAAAATGACTCTTGTCGTCTCTACTCCTCCAGCCCATCCTGCTGTCTTTGAGGCGTGGACAGGCCTCAGTCAGCTATGCTCAGAGCCTGGTGGGAGCCCCTGAAACTCGCCTCACTGCCCTGGACAATGGTTTGAGGGTTGCATCTGAGGAGACCGGACATGCCACATGCACTGTAAGAACACTGTAATAGAGGGCCTTTTACAACCATGTAGGAAGTTGTTATAGCAATTTATAGACTTGCCATTTCACTGTCCTCAAAAGGTCTGTGATAAATGAGAGTTTAACATTTTCCCTGTTTCTCACATATCTCTTCCCTATCATAGGTTGGACTGTGGATCAGTGCTGGCAGTCGCTATGAGAGTGAAAAGAACAATGGAGCAGGCTTCTTCCTGGAGCACATGGCTTTCAAGGTAGACATTAGTAGACTTCATGACCTTGACGGTACCCTGTGGAGTTTTCCTGTAAACCAATAATAGTTGTTTTTATTATTTTTTGTATCCTTGAGGTCTAACAAACACGTTGCAATGCATTTCCTTAATTATTATACAAGCTGATTTTTCCTAAGTTTTAAATCTGCATTGTTAACAACCGTGTTTACTAGCTAGCGGTCTTCCTCTCTGCCTTTGTTGCTGCTTTATCATCACCTGTAGATCAGTTGAATAGTGTGAAACCTTTGCCAGCATCACCCATGTGCAAGTGCATGTGCACCCTTGTGCATAGGACAAACAAGGACCCACTGCTTCATAGTGCTACTAGAGGTCAAAAAATTTCAGAGAGTACCTTTAAGTCTCTCATGGAACTTTTATATCTACCTGTTAGACAAACAGTGCCATTACACAGTTCCTTTAATTCATCTTACTTCTCACCCCCCAGGGAACCAGGAAGCACCCTCAGTTGGCCCTGGAGCAGCAGGTGGAGTCTATGGGTGCTCACCTGAGCGCCTACACCTCCAGAGAGCATACTGCATACTACATGAAGACCCTGGCTAAAGACCTTCCCAAAGGTAAGATGACCTGCTTACAACCAGTGAAATAAACTCAATATCCCCTAGTTTTAATAATAACCTGATATAAGAGACTGTTGTGAAAGAAAACTGTTATTATTATTAACTATTATTGTTTGTAAAATAAAGGCGTTAATAATAAAGTGATTAACATTTTCACATCTGATGGAGGATCCCAGTTACTTGTGAACAACCATTTTTCCTCTATTTTTCCAGCCGTGGAGCTGCTGTCAGAAGTGGTGCAGAGCTGTTCGCTGAATGAGGCTGAGATCGAACAGCAGAGGGCTGTGGTGCTGCGCGAGCTAGAGGAAGTCGAGGGTAACCTCCAGGAGGTTTGTCTGGACCTGCTGTATGCCACAGCTTTCCAGGGCACACGTTTAGGACAAAGTGTGCTGGGACCCTCCAGCAATGCCAGGCAAGAGGAACTGCATGCTCTCACTCTTCCATTTAAATATCAGTTACAATTTGTGAATAGCTTTCATCAAAGTCTAACTGCTGTCAAACGGTGCAGTGTTGTAATGATGTTAATTATGGCTACAAAAGTAGCGCAACACCAATCACAACATTCTTAATTTGTCATAATGTATATTATCATTGCACATTTCCTTTCAGTATGTCCCTTCTATATTATATCAAATTAATTGTGTAAGTTTTTCCATCAATGTTCTGTTCAATTCTTCCAGGACTCTGACCCGCCAAGACCTAGTGGATTACGTCAACAGCCACTTCAAAGCCCCTCGCATGGTGCTGGCTGCTGCTGGAGGTAGGTTCTCTCTTTTGCCTAACACACACTCTGGGGAGGCACACTGGTAGCCTGTGATTTTACACTTTTCCTAGAATGTCTCTGTATTCATTTGATATGTTTCCTCTACAGGCGTGAACCACGAGGAGCTGGTCGGTTTGGCCAAATCTCACTTCAGCGGAGTGTCTTTTGAGTATGAGGGAGATGCCGTTCCTGTGTTGTCACCCTGCAGATTTACAGGCAGTGAGGTGAGATGTGTTGAGAATGTTTTGTTGTGTCTTTTATTACATGATCTCTTATTTCACTTATGAACACAAGTTGGAGAAGTTCACTGAATTTGATCTTTCATCTATAACAGAGTAACACAGTAGTTACAGATGAGTTCATTTACTGTAATTGAGACTAATGCGTTCGATGCATGATTGTGGCATGTGACAGCAAAGAACATGGGTATGGATCTAATTTTCAAACATGGTCCTAACGACTAATTCCCTGACACTTAAATGAAAGGCAACAGTCAAAACTGAGCACAATTTAATCTATCAGGTTAAATATTTTCCAAAAAAGTATTGCATATATTATAGGAGCCATTTGAAACCATTAATCACATTCTTCAATAACATCTTATATGCAGTTATCCGCTGTTATTAACATTATTAATGGATGTAAGAAAGGCTCATAGGACAGGACTGTACGTCAGTCAAACAGAGAGCCCTCTCCCTGGTGTCAAGAAGTTACAGCTCCTGCTAATACTGTCTGGCCAGTACCAACCCCGGAGTGTGGAGTCCCTCATCCCACTATGGGTTGCACAGTGGGCTGTAGTGCAACCAGCCCATTGACATGCTCGCTGTAGCACCACTTAGTAGTCCAGTATCCTCTTGTCTTTGATGAAATATTTATTGCTCATCAGTACTGGTCTTCACTCAGCATGTTCCATGCAAGATGTATAACGTATAGCTCCTAAAATAGAACATTTTTATGTGGCGGGCAGTGTTGATATTGTGACAGGCCGCCACAAAAAAATTAACATATGGGAAACCCTAAATAATAACTTAAACTGACTAGTATTTATGGTGCAGACTCGTGAGGACAGCAACGTTTAATCGACTATTATGCTGAATCGTGAGCACTGTCATGATAAATTGTTTTACTCTGTTCCTGCCTCTCTTCAGATCCGTATGCGTGATGACGGTTTGCCTCTGGCACACGTTGCCATCGCTGTCGAGGGGGCCAGTGCTGCCAGCCCAGACATTGTGCCACTCATGGTGGCCAACTCCATCATCGGCAGCTTTGACCTCACCTATGGTGGTGGAAAGGTTGGTGAAATGTGCTTTTGTACTGCCGTGTTTTAGTTTATACAATGAAGAAAAGACAACAAGGAAGAAATTGGCTGTAACTAATACCTCCTAAAGTGAATTCATCTTTCTGGTTCAGCAATGTCCCCTTTAAGCTTTGCCCACTTGAGGTTGTTGATGTCTTGAGTGGCCATTATTGAGGGGTAGACTATGATCCTCTCTGAAAACCTGGGTCAGGGGTCTGACCCCTGCCTCTGGACCTGTAGGGAGGAACAGGGCCTGAAATACATAGCATAAGCATTTTTTGGTTTATTTACTGAAAAGATGAAATGTTTTTTGTTTGTTTTTTTAATGTTAGAACATTCTTATTTCCCTTTTGCATCTTTGATTATGGTACAGTGGAATCCGCTTATAGTGATCACCCGTCTGTCCGGGGTCAAATTGATCACTATAAGCGGATGATTACTATAACCGATTTTTTTTATGTCGCTTTACTTCTCATGCAGATAACCATCTATGACATTTGTACATATTTATTACATCAAAACAGTATAAAATAATGAAACGAACAC
>JBBPCS010000359.1:11105224-11121218 GCA_037974645.1 Hollardia meadi
TTGATTACTATAAACAGATTATTTAAACAGCATTTGTATAGGAATGATTCTGTCCTGAACCTTTAGATCCATATAAGTGGTTGATCACTATATCCGTGATCACTATAAACGGTTTCCACTGTAAAATGAAAAGAACCATAAACATTTTTCAAAGTCAGTCTTTCATTATATTCATATTTTTCTGTCAACACTCTTGCTATCACATACTCTGAGTAGATCAAACTAACACCACAGATAGTTCAATCTTGTGCCGGCGTGATTATAATATCACTTTGTAAAATATAGAATATCAACATCCATTCTTTCCTCTCACCTGTAGCATCTGAGCAGCCGTCTGGCTCGCCTGGCAGTGGAGGAGAAATTGTGTCAGAGCTTTCAGGCCTTCCACTCGTCCTACAGTGACACCGGCCTGCTGGGCATTCACTTTGTGACTGATAAGCACTGCATTGAAGACATGATGCACTGGTGCCAGAATACCTGGTCAGTAATGACTCCAGGACGAACACACTCAGGCACACACCAAAGCTGCATTATGTTGTGTAATTTTTAATTATAGGACAATGCACATATTTCATCTTATTTCCTCCACTTTCTGCTCCCGGCAGGATGAACCTGTGCACCACAGTGACAGAGAGTGATGTAGCCAGAGGCAAGAACGCTCTGAAGGCCAGCTTGGTTGGACAGCTCAATGGTATGTAATGTGTCTGTCATGCATTCACACAAACGCATATAATCATCCAACAAGTCAACACACTTGCTTGTTTTTTAGGAACAACACCTATTTGTGATGACATCGGCAGACACATCCTGAACTACGGGCGCCGTATTCCTCTGGCAGAGTGGGATGCTCGGATCGATGTGAGTTGACACCGAGCTAAAAGTTCTGCTCTTGACTGTTTGTACAATAAAAAAAATAAATAAAAAAATTCAATCCCTTTTCAAAATAGGCCAAAATTGCTAAATTTTCTAGTCTGCCAGGATAAGAGTTCTGACTTTCCTCTACATCTCTCCTTTCAGGCCGTAACCCCCAGGGTGTTACGTGACACCTGCTCTAAATATATCTACGATAAGTGCCCTGCTGTGGCAGCTGTCGGTGAGTTCTTTGTTGTTTTAGTCCTTTTGCAGCAATGCAAGGGCCCATGCTGTAAAAATATTATCTAACCTGTCCATCCTGCCTCTCTCCACCAGGCCCCATCGAGCAGCTACCCGACTACAATAGAATGCGCGGTGCCATGTACTGGCTGAGGTTTTAAGATAAGTTGTGTTGCTCCGAGTGTACTGTGTTTCCTCCTCATCTTCATCCTCGACCTCAGACCGCTTTCCTCCTGTCATCACTGCAAGAGTTAACACCTGAGGATTGTCCACGCGTTGGCTTGACAGCACAGGCAGCCATCCATCCTCCGTCTCCTCCTCTCCCTCTCTTATCCTGCCCAATGCTCAATGCTAGTTAGCCATGAAGGGGACAGGAAGTCTGCACATTGTGAGGGTTGAAATTACACATACGTTACCTTTTGATTGTACTACACAGGTCCTCTTCATCTGGTACCATTTTGGAGAGGGGAGAGGAGAGATCTTAGACTCAAACAGTAAATTATCATCAACTGGACACTCTACAGCCAGTACTGAACATAACCAGTTTGGAGCAAGAGTATATTTATAATTTCTGTAACATTTGTTTCTGTCCTCTATTGTACATAACAGAAGCTCTCATTCCAACAAAATAAAATGCTGTAAAACATTGGACCAGTGTGCTTTATCTCATTCATATGTACCTTTTCAGAATTCTTAATGTTTAAAGTACACAATCTTTTAGATACTTATTATACATAGGTTTTTAGCACACCGTTTTTAAAGTCATGGTGAACTGCAATATTGTGTTTTGGTTATTGCTTAATTTGGGAACGTTTTGTTAATATAGTTGCAAACAACACATAAGCACAAGTTAAAAAACAAACGATAAAACGTACGCATAATAACCCTCTTCTGTTTCTAAGGGCTCTATTTAAATGATGGCACAAGTGCATTAACGACGTGTCCTCCATTTTCCAGTCTTTAGATCAGGTCATAAAAATTGGCATTCTTAATAGCAGATGGGATGCAGATTGTCGGGTTAAGTAATACATTATTAATGAGGAAATTATTAATTACATTAACTGCAGTGATTCCACAGATGCAGAAATGATACATGTCTCCCCATGAAGAGACTCGTGCGCATTTACGCACAGCAGCTTAAATTCATTGATTGTCTGCCGACACACCGACAGGACCCGGTCAGGATCTAATGTTAATTACACAGAAAGATCACACAGTCCATGTTCAGTAAAATATTTTGGAGTAAAGCTTAAAGTTTAATTCTGTTTCCTCTGCACTCCCAAGTTTATAATTTAGTTTTGCTGCTTAAGTGTCCCGCGATATTTGCTGCAGTGACATAACTGCAGAGCGCATGGAAATGTTAGAAAATGACTGAAAGCAGCCTCTCTAAGCCTCTCCGGGCATTTTACACTACACTCCGGCAAGTGTACGCGCGTTGTGAAGCTTATGTATGCGCATCCTACTATCTGAATAATGCGCCCTTTAAATAGCAGGAAACTGCAGTGTTGACTTTAGACCAGGTTATTGTTGTTCAATGGCTCAATGTTTCTCCTGCCCCAAGATAGCAATGCGCTTGACCACACCTCATTTAATAATCAACGCCAATGGGCTCACAGATGGGCGCAAGTACATTTGCTACTTACACAACGTGGTCGCTGGGTGTGAAAATGACAACTGCGTCGTTCGGAAACTGGTAATGATGCGCCGTGCGCCACTTTGCACCATAAACAATGTAGAGCACTTGTGTGCAGTTGCTTCTCACTGACCTCATTCTGTGTTATGTATCGAGAGACACAATCAGTCAAATCACACAATGAAATGTCTTAATGTAGATATGGTATATTCGTTGAAAAGCTGGTATATACGTTGAATGGGACTAATGATAAAAACGTTTGTTAACCCATGAAAGCTAGAAACACTGACACTATACATCCTATTATTGCCAGGACTGAAAGCTACAAGACTTTCACTGTTTGTTTAGTAGTCAACACATGTTGATAAGCACAGCTCTTGTCCCTTCATCTTAATTTCACTCCCAAAAGCACACCTGTGCTCTCATTATATATCAGGTAAATCAGCAACATATGGTTTGAGGTGCAAATTGCGTCCCCCTGCTTGCACATTGCCACTGTGACTAATGTCGTCTCAGCTTTTGCTACTTGTAGTCTGTACTTACAACTACCACTTGCTACGATCATCAATTGATTTAGAATTAGAACGGCACCATATTGCAAACCTCAATGTGCAAAACAATCAGATGGATGTCATAGTGACTGTGATGAGATGCTCTCTGATAGATTGAGTTTATCATATCGTACGTCTGTAGGCTACTTAAATAATAAACCAGGACCTGCTGTGATGTATATGTGTATTTTGAATCAGAGAGATGACATCATCTTAATGTGTAGTCCTACGTCATGCTGCATCTGACAATAATGCTACTGGTATACGACACAGGACATCTGTGTCCTACTGGATGACATTTGTGTGACCCGTGTTTGTTTATCTGATGCTAACTGAAACGGCTCGTAATCCTGTGCGCCCTTGAGGGCCCAACTATCGGAAACAGGCTGCACTTGTAATATTCATATCATTAGTCAGATGAGTACAAGTTCCTTGATGGGCTGGACTGGAGGTGATTCAGGAAACAAGGTCTTTGTCTTGTTCTGCCTCCCTCCTGGTCCTGACATTCTCTTCCTCCTTGCTGTCCATAGAGCTTTCTTTATGATTACTCCTCTGTCTAACCTCCCAACACTCCCCTTCTCTATGTTCTGTAAATAGAACGATTGTGTACTCATACATTATGTTTCCTTAAGGGTCAACAAGCCTTCATACCTGGCAAACATTTCAAGATGCCACACAAGACATGAGTACATACTGTAGCTGCGATGGCTGTCATTTCACAAAGCCAGATTTGACAACATGTTGACAATATCAGAGAAGAGCCCATGCTAATTGTTGGATCCTCAGTCAAGCAATTCAAAATAAGAACCCAAGCAGCAAATTTGCACTTCCTTTTATCCAACTGCAATTATTGCTCCCAACTAAATGCTTCCTGTAGAATTTAATCACGATCACAGTAATGTGGAAGAATTTGGGCCTGCTCCTTCATGTAGAACTGCCTGTTCTTTTGCAGTTTGTGACATAGGATGCTGGTTTTACATCCCGAGATATGTCTGTAGTCTGACTAGTTTTTTGTTTTTTTAAACATGCTGTCTTAGTAAAACACAAACAAGTATGCTGTGCAGGCACGAGATTCATATGGACTTGTAATGTCACACCTTCACCTCTTTGCTGAAGATTGTCTCAAGGTGATGAAGTTAAATTAGCCAAATGTGAAGCCATAAACTATTCTGTGTTATTTGATTAGGCACTTTTGAAATAAATCTGAATGTTTATGAAAATGAGTTGGTCTGAGGTTGTCTTGTCTTTTAACATACTGTATATGCCCCCCACTGTGATGACGAAACCATGGTCAGCGTAACACCATGGTAAGAGTGGGTGGGTTTCAGTTCTCCTTTAACTACAGACTAGTTACAATTATTCAATTCATTACAGGCAAACTATCGTGATTACCATTGTGTTATTTTTAGAAAGAGAAGGACGCCGTGAGTGCAGAGGAAATGAGATGAAATGAGGGGAGGGTGATGGAGTGTTGAAATGTAAAAGATAAACAGAGAAGGGAAGGGGCAGAGTCACAGCAAAGACCGACGTGGATGAAGACGAAGTCTTGGAGGAGCAGGCACACGTCCAGTTGAGCATCCGACTGCGTGCTGCACAGGTCACTCCTCCAGTAGATCAAGAGGAAGAAGAAGCTGGGAGACAGAAGACACAGTATCACAGGATACCTGAGGGTCAAAGACAAGAGATCATTACCCAGGCCCTGATTTAGATCGGAGGAAGGTGTGCCCTTTTTGTCAAGTTACCAACTTTTCACAGTGGTGACACAGTAAGTATTGATTGGGATTATTATGACACTTGATAATGCTTTATCTGTACATATGCCAGAAAAATATTGAATGATTTATTTGAAAGTTGGACAAAATTCTGGATTATTTATAGGACAAGTGGACAAAATATTGGAGTATATATATATTTCTCTGCAGAAAACTTACATAATAATGTATTAGTTAGTGTTTCAATGTGCTTCTCCGTCTTTTATGAAGCTCTATTTCAAATCTACCAATTACTGCACATAGGATAGATTGTTTATCTCCGTTTGTGCATCGGTAGGGACTACTGAAATGTAAATCTTACTTGGATGTTCCTGGTGATGGATATTACATTCTTTGTACAAAATGACAGGAATTTCATAATACTGTTGCATCATACTCTGCACAGTCTCCTGTTTTATATCACTAGCCTTGCTTAATGACAGAAGTAAAGAAGAAAATTTCCCAATGCATGTCATCACCGACAGAAGCCTTGCAGTGTCACAATTGCATAATTTTGTTCTTCTGTTCTTCTTCTGTGCTTGCAGACAGTCCCGACCATGACAAGTGTGCGTGTTTGTTTCTGCCTGGCTCTGCTGCTGCCTTGGTGCGTCCAGAGCCAGAAGAGAAGTCCCGCTCTTGCCAAACTTGATGAAGACACACAGAGGGACGTGCTGGCTGTCAACATACTAAATCACAGCGCTATGTTAAACTCATTGCTCAGATCAGAGCGTCAAACTGTGCTCCGGCGAGCACGAGCACCGCGTCCAGCCTCCCAGGTTCCAAAGAGAGCCCAGCAGGGGTCCCGTTTCGCCCTGTCCCTCGATGTTCCCACCAACATCCTCAGTGTCCTCATAGACCTGGCCAAGAACCAGGACATGAGAACCAAGGCAGCAGCCAATGCAGAACTAATGGCACGAATAGGCAAGAGGAAATAAGAAGCGGAGCCCCTGGGAGCTGTCAGGGTCTCAATGGATAAAATCTGACCTCACAGAGGAGTTAACTTCTTACATTGTGCCGCTGACACCTGCTTAGAAACAATGTTAGTTCAGGTGAAAACAGTCATTGCGGTCAGTATCTGTCCTTTAGAGCTTAGATCTGCTTTACTTTTATACTTGTATTAAATGATTATATTACCTCACACTTCACCCAAACCACTCCCATTGACTGACTCTTGAAACAGAATTTATTAGAAAGAATGGTGTAAAACATAAACAAAAAGACAACGCAAACAATGTGAGATGAAGCTGTTTTTTTTCAAAGATTATTCACCCACGGGTCAGAAACTGTGATCAGGTTCTGAAATCTGCTTCTTGCGTTGTGTATGTGTAATCTTGAATTGAAAGAAAAGGTTGTTCAATTAAATGCGATATGATATGATCAAGTCTAATTCATTTAAGTCTGCATTGATATCAGGCGTGCTTAGTATGATTACAAGCATCAGCAACCCATAAAGCACAAATGAATGGGTCTGAACCAAATGAGCCTGCGTCACCCACAACGGGGTCTGATATGTGATAATAGGGCAAAGACATGGGAAGGATATTGACCTCTGAAAGAAGAACAGACCCTTTCTATGGACCTTTGTTCACTAATACTTGATAAATTTGGCAAACCAGTCGCAGCTATTTTAAGTCTGATGCATTATCTGCTCCTAATTAGATTAATATCTGTGGCATGATTCATCTGCGCTCCTGCAGTGAGCATGAAATGTGAAGCAACAGAGTGAAATAAACTGCTCATCTGATTTACGTATGAGTTTGTTCTGTTTTACGCTCGTCATGACCCGGAATTCACTTAAAGCTGTGGAAACTTCAGTTCTATAATCGTTAAAGCTAGTAAAGCTAATAAAAAATAAGGCCACTATGGAGTCGCAGAAATTCACCAACCCTATTTATCCAGCAATTATTCAGAAATTAGCAATTGACTGTGGCCACAGCTGGCATCAGTGAGCACAGGGTTGTTTATGTTGGCATGAGAAAGCCTTAACAATAATCTATTTAAGGAATGCTTCTGTTACAGCAGTTATTACAGGCAATGATCCACAAAGGAAACTATATTTTTCTGTAAATCATGCCGTATATTCAAAAATCCAATAAAGATTTGTTTCCTACGCTACAGTCTGCGGAGGTGGAGAGAAGAAATGTGCACAAAATAAAACTTCACTCATCATACGCAAGGCAGTTATCACAATAAACATTTAACTGGAGGCTACTCTGGTTTATGTAATGAGCACAGTCTTCTGAGAAGCCACAGTCTTTATTTAGCCTTTTCAGTTTGGGTTTAAAGAAGTTTTACAGATTTGTCTTGACAAGTGTATTTCTGCTACACTTGCTAATGTTACAGGAAACCCAAGCTGTTTCCAAAGCCAATGGTATGCTTTTACTCAAGTGCTGTACTTAAGTACAAATCTGAAGTACATATATTTCCATTTTATTCTACTTTATACATAACACTAGAGGCTACATTTCAAAGGGGATATATCATCCATTTTACTGCACTATATTTATCTGACATATAGTTACCAGTAACAAATTGAAAAGGTGTGATTATCTTAATGCAATGCCTTGGTACAGACTAAACTAGAGCTGCCAAGATTAGTGGATTAATTGATTAGTCGATCGAAAGAAAATTGGTAACCAACTTTGATCATTGGTGAATTGTTTCAGTCATTTTTGAACACAAATGTCAAAACATTTGCTGATTGCGGCTTCTTAATGTAGGTTTTAGAGTGTTGGTTGGACAAAAGAAGCAATTTAAAGACGTCACTTTGGGCTCTGGGAAATGATTTAATAGACTAAACTAAAATTAATCATGAAAATTATCGGTGGTTTAATTAATTATGAAAATACCAAATAAAACATTAAAATATCTCAAAATAAATAACAGGTTGCAAAAGAAAAAAAAAGGGCTATAATATAATAGCTAGGCCCATTACATTTATGGCAACGTTACTTTTACTTTGGATACTTCTGTTCTTTGTCTTAGGCTAATTACATTATATTTGCACCAGAGTAGCTATTTCATATTGTGGTATTGCTACTTTTACAACAGTTAATGTCCAAAGCATTGGAATTTATTTCAACAAATGTTTTTTTCCTACCCGCATGAGTCTAAACTAAAAGCAGTTCGTGGTTTGTCCACATGATGTCCTCATCATTTTCACACACACAGACTCCACAGGTCTTCAAGTATTTAATACCAATATATTAGCGTAGTCTGTTGAAAGACGACCCCTCATATCGTTAAATAAATCCATTATGCCCACTTCGTCATAGCATTTAGTTTAAACGCTCAATGGCTACCATTCAAACAGAAGAAGAGAAAGGAGCCAAAATGGCGGACGGTAGTCGTTGATCAGTCTAATCCAGGTGTTGTTAATTAGCGCTGAAACAGTGACGGGCTCTTGTAGAGGCACTTTACAGCAGGAACACGCAGGGGGAAAGTAAGTCGGAGTATTTTCCCTGTTATACTTTTTGTCTTACTGTCTTTTAATTTTTTTTAATAATATTTTGTTCTAGTGGTTTACACATTCTATAGAAACCAGTGCATTTCTATTACTTGCCTACACATTTAGCATTATGCCATGGCGGTATGGTGTCCTCTTTATTTGACATGATAATCACCAGTTTCCCACTTTCTGCATTAAGCCTCCCCCTTACTGTATGAAATGTATGAAGTTACCTCAATCTGTCTATTTAAGGTTTTGTTGTTAGCCTCACTTCCGGTGGCTTTGTTTTTTTTGAACTGACAAGTTAAAATTCTTTAGAGATGCTTCTTTATCAAAACATATTGTGATTATACCAGAGCATCTTACAGCCTTAGGATTTTATTATCTTAAGAGATCTGAATGCTTAATGTATGTTGTTTTTTTGTTTTTTTCAAAAAGACAAAACCTTTTTATACTTCAGTTGGTTTTCTGGTGCAGGTTTCTCACAAAACCGCAGGCCTCCTCTGAAAATTACACATCTTAATTCAGACTCACCTCACCCCAGGCTGGATGTTCCCTTTTCTTCGTTACAGAATGAGGACAGAGGATTAGTCCATAATGTCAGGACTTTGCGTTTTACTCCCTATTCCTCTGATTCCATTCCTAATGCCACAGTTGTGCAGGAGGCTGCTGAGTCTGCATGATGTGTTGCTCAAGATGTGTAAACTTTCAGACTGTCAACCAGCGTGAAATACTGCCACTGGCAATAGCTTTGTTCTCTGGCCTTTCAGCTGAACTAAAGTTTGTTTAAGTGGGACAGTATATCTGTTTCTCAGCAGGTGTGCAAGTGAGGTACCTTCTGATCCACCGCAGTTTTTCTTTACAGTGAGACAAACATTTAACATCTTATTTTTTTGAGGGACATTAATTGAATATGGTCTTGAACAAGGAGGGAGAAACTTGTTTGACACTCCTGCGTTATCATAATAGCCGTGGCTCTGCTTCTTTCTAGTAAAACAGCAGATTTATAATTGTTCCTTTGTCTCTGTTGCATCTTTTTTATTTCAGTCCCTGGGTTTCAATTGTCTCGGCTAGTGAACCCAGTTGATCTCAGACTACCTGTAGCTTTAGTTGTGTAATAATGCTCCGAGGTCTGGACGCTCCTTGTCTGCAAATACCGACACATCAGTGTGTGAGATGACGTGTGGCGAACATTGAACGATGACCTAATTTGAGACATTTTCAGGAATTTTGCTTAATTGTCCCCGAGCTCTGACAGAGACAAGGTGCTAATTATTATCAAAGTTCTCTCAGAGGTTGAAGTCTGAAAACCAGCCTCAGTTTTACACTTTTGAACTAATGGTAATTAAAATGCGTACAGTCCCCAGATACCTGTAACACATTATCACCAACTAACAACTCCTTAGTGACTGTATTATAGGGAGAAACCATGGCACTTATCACTTGTTTCTTGTGTGTGTTTATTTCAATTTAACTTGATGTCAACACTGTTTTGGAGATTTACTTAAAAAATGTGTTGTGCGCTAATGTTACACATCTGCTCTTGTGATTGGCCATGAAACCAACTTAATATTTTATTAGTCAAGACTTCTGGTTGTCTGTTCACCTACCTTTTGTATTGTCTTTAAAGGATTGATTCACCTAAAATACACAAAACATATATTCTCCTTATCCCAACTTTTATATAAAATGTATACAACACAGTGGAGGTCATTAGAATCTTGTTTGTGCTTCTGAATAATCATTGAAAGAATATATTTTAATGTATTTAAAATCCTTGCAATTACAATGCCAAAAACCAAAATGATCTACATGGCTACATACACTAGAGGTAAGAGAGAAAATGCGTTTCATCTATTTGGGTGAACTGACTCTTTAATATAACTGTTTCTGTGGGATCCAGGGCTTTCACAGGGGGAGGGTCCGCGGGAGTGTTCATGGAGAATTGCTCAATAAAGTTGCCAAACTAGATCAACAGTCATCAGCACAAAGTTCAGTGACCAAGTGGTGCAAGGAACAGCAACAAGAGAAGAGAGTGTATGTTATCAGGGGCATTCAGTGGTGAGAACAGTGTTAGTAGCAGCACTTCAGGAACACAGAGACCACTAAAGGGGGAAAATACACACGGGACAACTGCTGGTGAAGTGTCACTTTTCTATAACTGTAAGATTATTTATGTTATAGACTTTTGAGTCATTATTGGGACATTATTGTGAAATGTGTGTTTTTTGTTTTTTTAAAGGGTTGTTTTACAGATTAGATTTGGTTATGATAAATGTCCCCATGGAGGCCTGAACACTAAATAGGGCCTGTAGTACCAGAATTTACTTCAGATCATTGTCTTAATTTATAACTTTCTACTTGCTTCATGCTCCTTTTGTGACACCTGTTAGTAATATTACCATTTGCTAGTGATGATGTGTTGCCTTGCAGTTAAAGTCTAACTGCTAAACTGACTCTACTTCCAGTCGCAGGTGGAGGTGCTCTTTGATGGATTACGCTATGAATACCCTCAGCCTTCTGACTCCATCTTCCCTCTCCAAGTAAGAGCTCTGCGCCCTGAGTTGGATATGATGGTCAACACTGTCACATTAGTTGACAGTTTAACATTATGAACGTATGTCTTATTGCTTTTCTCAGGTGCATGACAGCCAGCGCTTCCATGACCCAGCAGCTCCTGTCGGGTCGAGCTCCTCGGCTAAGGCCCTTCAGAGTCACAAACGCTGACCGCAGCATGAAGAAGGGCATCATGGCAGGCACTCTTGAAGACCTGATTAACAAGGTAAGGAGGGGATGGGAAGTGTTTAAAGGTTGGCGTGAGGTATTGTGATGTAGCTGTGGGTGGTGGTGATCACACGGTGACATTAATACTAAAGATAAAGAGATGAAGCGGGGATACATCCTGGTGTGTATAAAGGATTAAAATGACCATGGACAAACTGGCTTGTGACTCACTCATTGATTCACCATCTGTGAAGCTTACACATGTTTCATGCTCTTGCTGGTAAAAGTTCACAAGACTGAGGTGTATCTGACTTCAATAATGTCCTCACTCTGTGTAATGGACCATATCTGAATAGTATTCTGATGAGTAATGTGTATGTGCTCTCTCAGGTCAGCGACTCGTTGAGTGTGCTGTGTGTCGGCGCCCTGCTGCTGGATGAAGATGGCACAGGGGTGGACACAGAGGAGTTCTTCCACACGCTGCCTGAAAACGCTGTCCTCATGGTCCTGGAGAAAGGCCAGAAGTGGAGCCCGTATCCAGTATGATAGTGTTTGACCCTTTTCATATCGACCACTAGGTGACACTGTTGATCAGCTGCTTCAGCTTTGAAATTGCACAGTGTGATGTGATCATCTTCTTGTGTTCAGTGTTTGTTATGCCAGTGATTGTTTGATGTAGTGACGGAGCAGACAGGGAAATATCTCTCTCTTTAACGCAGAAGCCATGAATATGGATGGTGTTTGGGTCTGTAAACTGAGGAATAATACACCGACTATTCAATGGAATCCAATCAGCCAATATTGGATCCTTCAACCTGAACAAGGAAGTAATATGTCAGTTATTGTTCAAAGGCAGAACACAGGGCAAACACCAGAGATTAGTTTCTTCCTTCATCATGTTTAGGGAAAAATCTCAAAGGCTGGAATTGAAAATTAATCAAACTCGGAGGTTTCATTAAATTTTGATGCATGCAGTATTTGCAACCCCCCCTGGACCCTTTTCACCCGACTCATGCGTCTCTTCCTGTCGTCTCACAGAGCAGCCCCTCCAGTGACCGGCTCAGTGAGTGCAGGCCGCAGCACCGGACAGATGTGGCCAAGCTGACTTTTGACCTCTACAAGAACAACCCTAAAGACTTCATTGGCTGCCTGAACGTGAAAGCAACCCTGTACGGTGTTTATTCAGTGTCCTATGACCTGCGCTGTTACGCTGCCAAAAAGATGCTCAAGTGAGTGAAAGAGACTGCCAAATACACGAAACCTTCAGATATTTTTATGCTTTTGTGCTTACACTATTACGTAATGTTTTTTCATCATGTCAAAGCATTTCTCTGGTGACTTTACTGAGGCACTATTTGGTTTCCTAGTAATGGTGTAATCCAGTTAGAGATGAAAATTAAGTAATTGTAATGAGTTTCTAATCCATAAATTACCACACGGATCATCACTTCTGCAACACCACCACCCACTAATAATATTTTTAAACTGCTTGTCTGACATATTAACACCAGTTGCAGTGGTCTACACACAACCACTAACATGTAATGTCTGATTTCATATTTTACTCTGTACACCCGTGTGGCTGGCAGGGTTGAAATGGTCCAATTGCAGAAGAACAAAGGCTAGATTTTACTGAGATTACTTTTGGTTGGAATTATGTCATCACTGCTGAGATCTGCTGGTTTTCAGCTTTGGCACGGAGCTTCAGTCGGAGAGGATTAAATTTTGCAGACCTGTCAAATATGAGGCTTTTGCACTCACATTGCACCGTAAGAGGTTTGTCTCTCATGTCAGATTTATGAGATGTAGTTTATGAGAAACAATCGTCTGACTTTGAGAATAATTCCTGTCAGTCATTTTCTCGTCAACTGGTGCTGGTCTGTCACGCTTGTCTATTTCATTTTCTCTGACAATTACTCAGTCACAAGTCATTTTGTTCTGATAATATTCTCATACATACAGGTATGTATATCCCAGTGTAGTCATGCTGTGTTTTTAATGTGTCTGTTTAATTTGCTATTTATGACCAGCCTCTCTTGCTTCCTCTCTCTGTGCTTTGCCTCCAGGGAGGCTCTGCGGTGGACCGTCTTCTCCATGCAGGCCACTGGCCACATCCTGCTGGGCTCCTCCTGCTACATCGAGCAGCTGCTGGAGGAAGAGGAGCGAGCAGAGAAGAGTCTGACGCTGCCACAGGAAAGCAGGATCAGGCAGCTGCAGAGCATGCTGCTGGGAAAAATATCCTACTGATGATGGACTAGAGCCTGGTGATGGTGGAGCAAAAACACATTGCCTTGTGTCTATGGCACATTGTAGATGTCAGTTTCCTGTGCAGTTTGTAGACATTTCAGACGGTGTCTTCTCACAGTCACTTTTTGCTGTTACATTTTTCTGCCCCATATGTATGTCAAAGCAGACACAACAAGTTATTCCTCAGAAAGCACTTTTACTCACTGCTATGTAACTTTTTCATTTGAATAAATTAAACTAACACTTTTTATATTTTCCCGTTCCTGAGGGTCCCTTTAAGTCAACATACAGCAGGTCCACAAGTGGGATGTGATGTTGAAGATGTGCAGCATCAGCCCATTAATGTGTGTGTGTGTGTGTGTGTGTGTGTGTTCCTGGTCATAGTGTAGTTTGTAACAGGTCCAGCTGTCTCCCCCACACTTCCTTAATTGTCCCCTGGCCTGGCCTGTCAGCTGCAGCCTGGCCCTGCCTTAGAAAACCAGAGGAAGAGAATGAAGGAAGAGCAAGCAGCTGCAGGGGGCGAGGGGACGGAAGCAAACCATTATGAGAAAAAAAGAGGGATGATGGATTCAGCTGGTGGCAGAAGTACCGCTTTTGCCTTCTTGTCTTGGAAGGTGGCAGCAAAAATCTGCAGACCAATTTGAACCAAATTGGCTGTCTGATTATATCCTTTAGAAGATAATGTCTGAGATATGGATTCATAGGTCAACAGTATGTGATCCACTCACGTCTCATCTACTGGTTTCTCGTCTTTTTGTCTTGATTTTCCATCTACAGAAAATACAATGACCAGAAGAAATAGAAACAGTGGCCAGAGGTGGTCATTTTTTTGTTCAGTCCATATTTACATGAGGTACAATAAATCACACATACCTCACAAACTATCTGTTGGTTTATTGTTTGTTAATGTATTGAGGGATATTGGCTGTTTTTAAATGTAATGCAGTAATGAATCATGGGGGAATTACTGAACTTTCCCATTATTTTGTATTGGCTTTTCATCAATTAAATTACATCTCATATGAATGCATGAATTCTTGTTGTCCACCCACATAAAAAAAACATAAAAGTGAACACTGGTCATATGCCATTTCTTTGTCTGCACTGAAATGAGTCATGAGGTGCATGCTGACAGTCTCATGTTTCTACATTTGTTGTGGTTCACTGTATTCCTAAATGGCACTATTCACGCGTATTAAATTATAGTCATACAGTTTCTATAGTCTCAGCTCGTTGCCAGTCTGTTGAATAGTTTTGTTTGGCAAGTGTCCGCAGACAGTGTGAAGATTCTGTAACTTGACATATTCAATCAACTACTGTTGTCTTGGTTGAACTTTAAGTTTCAGGTCAAAATTATAGCTTTAATGTGTATTCTGCGGTCATGAGGCACCATTTCTGATTTAAATGTTAAAAAAAGGGTCCTCACTACAAAAAAACCCCTAAACATTAGATTGGAACCTGCTATCAATAATTTAATATTAATTGACAGCTCTTTTTAAGCAGGAACACAAGGAAGGAAAACTGGCCTTTCATCACAATGATGAAAAGTTGAGAAGCATACAAAATGTAGATTTTTATTTAAGTTTTATACAACTTTTTATATACTCTGACCATCCCCATGACCTGTAAACAGAGCTCCGCCCATTTAATAAAATTAATAATTTGTCTCACAAAAGTTTCAGACTGGCACTTTAACACAACATTATGCCAGAATTGGAATTTTTTGTGATTTGGGCCCTTAGTTTCAGATTGCAATTCACATATACACCACTGTTGTAAGTATGAGGCTGTACACGTGTATTTGTTATATTACTTTTAATAATAATAAAAAAAAACAAGCCCACAACTTTGCTAACACAGCCAAACATCAAGCAAATACAGGAGATAGCAAGCCAGCTAATAATGCTAGTCCAGCAAGCAAGAAGGCCAGCTCGGCATCTGTCTTGCAGCCTTTTATCTTGCAAAGCTCTCACCAATAACTAAAAGCCAGTCCAAGATTTACTCTTGCTCTTATTTGATCACCCTCTCTTTGGTGTCTTATTTGCTTCCGTCATATAGACGCTTCTGAGCCTGATTCCGCTCCCTACTAGTATTGCCCATTCCGGGCCTGAAAACCTCTTCCTAGCAGTCCCAAGGTCCTGTGCTACTGTTGTAAACACCAACACTTCACTTCAAGCTCTCAGTCCGGTCTGGGCAGAGTCATCTCTGCACTGCTAAATGAGCTCACTAGCTAACAGGTAGCTGTTAGTTTAGCAACAAGTAAAGCCGCCTGTCCATCAAGAAACAGGAAATAAGTACAGAGAGTTTAGGCAGAGCAAACCAGGGAAAATTTTTTTTCCATAAAATATGATCCAGTTTCACATAGTTGGTGGTGTGTGACCTACAGTGTTAAAGGGGAATTCCGGTATTTTTAAACCTGGGCCTTATGTTTATACTTGGATGTGTAAATGCTTCATACTTACCAAAGGTCCTGGAATTGGTCCAGTAAATAGTCTCAGCCGATAGCCGCGACACGGCTGCAATGGCTGCAACGTAATCCTTAGGGGCA
>JBBPCS010000359.1:11135589-11150860 GCA_037974645.1 Hollardia meadi
CACACACACACACACACACACACACACACACACACACACACACACACACACACACACACACACACACACACACTAACACACATGCAGTGAAGAGTTTGGGCACATCTCAAAGGACAGCTTCTGCATGAGTTGGCCCATGGTGGAGAGGAGGGGACCTTACAGCTGTTTGGCTGTTTACAGCTGTTGCAGCAGAATATGCCAGCCACCGACAGTGTGCATTGCAAAACAGGCCGAGAGCCTGAATGCACGCGCACACACACACACACACACACTGTGTGTGAGAGAGAGAGAGATGGAAAACCATTTTCTACAATCTCCTGCAGACATGGCTGATTATGAATTTGACTTATCCTTGAGCAGACGCAGTACTGACTCAAGATGCAGGAAACCTACTCGACGGCTGCATCTATCTTCTTAACTAAAGTTAACATAACCTTTAAACAATCTTCTGTTTGTCCACATGACCTGTCAGCCATGCAGTCAAGGTTTCATTATCATTAGCAACGCAAATGTCAATCGTTGCCTCAACTACAGCCTTTAAAGCCTGAGGCCATGTGAACAAACCAAACTGACGGACATGTGTTTCTGCTGGTGTCATAATGTGGGCAGAAATTTGCTGCAGGGCTTTTGATAATGAAGCATGATTGTCAAAAACACTGGCTGACTTTGTTTTTGTGGGGACTCTTTACAAGTGATTGCCATGCCAAGTCTAACTTCAGCTGAATGTATTTAAGGTTGACGGTAAAGTATCCCTAGGAATTACATCCATATGGGATGATTCTGCATCTCACAATTTATGTCCAATACCAAATACAAATTACTTTACGCGGCTCTTCTTTGGGTGACGTATTGTAAACAATGTAACATGAGCTTTGGCTGTCAACATGGCAGATGACTTGTGCCAAAACAGAACTAACTTTAATGCAATATTGTGTTTTATTAGTGCAAATGGAGAAATTCATAGGCTATTTCAAGTCTGGCTATAGACTACAGGGCATTTTTCAAAAAAGATGACTCTAACCACAACCACACTGTAATCATCATAAAAAAACTTTGTTGTTTTGATCATTTCAGCATATTGTATGTGAAAAAAGTTGCAAAAATTGATAAATTGCCTCAAGTGTCACTTCAGTCAGCTAAATCAAACTATAAATGTCCTCACAAACCATCTAACAACTCACTTCCTTTTCCCCAGCTAAAAATGTGAGTGAATGGATATGCACACATACATGCAGGCAAGATTGTATGCATATAGATACAGTATGTACAGTATGTATGTATGTATGTATGTATGTATGTATGTATGTATGTATGTATGTATGTATGTATGTATGTATGTATGTATGCATTGTCTGCCAAAGCCCTCTGTTACGTCTGTTGTTAAAAGTGTTATATGATTAAGTTATTTTTATTATATCAGTATTACATAAATAGATTACAGGTAAATAAATTATTGCAACATATTGGTCATCTAATCAAATGATTTACATGGAGACCACAAAAGTCAGCATTTAGGGTTTCACTCAAGTTGATGTGCAGTGAAAGCCAGCAAAATCATGAGCAGAGGGTAACAAGGATGAGGATGAGGAGAAAGAGAGTCAATCTTTTGGCTTTTTGTGGAGTAATGACTGCTACTTCTGCATGGAGGTGTGTGCGTGTGTGTGTGTGTGTGTGTGTGTGGATGTGGAGCCGGAGCCACGAGAGGTGGGACTGTGACGTGAACGGCTTCACAGAAAAAGATTTCATTCAAGTGTTTAGGATGTTAAGTTCTACTTTTAACTACATCTGTCATCACCTCTCCACAAGATTCTTGTGGCTGGACCCTCGCAGGCGAACGTGTGTGCGATTCAGACTGAGGTCAGATTACAAAATATCAGATCTGATTTAGGACCACATAACAAAGTAGCGGTCCGACCACAACTACACCACTGTTTGGTGCTGCAGAGTAAATCAGAATACTTGGGTCATAATTTGAATTGTTCGCATTATTACAGGCCCTCTTCTCCCTCTTTTCAGTTGCAGGCGAAGGAGAAAAAAAGGGAACAGCAAGGAAAAGGTCACTTTTATAATAGTGTCATGAAGGTGGAGCAGTAGGATGTTACAGGGCGGTGTGCACTTATGCATGCGTTCCTCCTTCTCCCACACACACAGACACACACACACACACACACACACACACACACACACATAGAGCAACAATAAGACACACAGAGGGAGCTATTTAGAGTGTTATCTTAATCATACAGACGGTGCTTTGGATCATCTGCTTGTTCTTTGGCTGTGGCCCCCAAATATCAGAGTGAATCTGGTCACATGCAAACAGCCAAAAGGGACTCACTCTGGAACTCACCTTGCTGATAGACATCTGCCTCATCTCAGCCAAAATGTGGTGTGTTTGATGAAAGTGAGTTTGAGCAATGTTCACTCTTTGCATGGTAAAAAAAATAATTTTAAAAAAACTTGATTTTTTATTTTATTTTATATGGAGCAGCAGGCGCTCTGCTGCTTGAGGACTCTGTGCACATTTGATGGCATTTACAAAAGTGTGAAAGACAAGCTAACACACACACACACACACACACACACACACACACATGCGCACACTTTCACACATGCACATCCTATTTGTGCGCAAGCTGAATAGCCTTATGGCTACAGTATTTTCTCTAAATTCACATCAAAGAAAATCACATATCTCTTTTTGCCTTCAGGCTTCTCTGCACTGTACAATAAACACGAGAGTCTACAAACGGCACCCAGACGGAAAGAGGTGGTACAGCTTTGATTCAGTCAGAGCCAGGACACCGCGCTGTTGTTGATTCCTGTTATATCATTTCACTTGGAGTAAAATGGGGCTTTTTTTGACTGGCGCGAAATGCGCATGGTTGGCACAACGCATCCAAAGTAGGCACGATTGAAAAGATTACATAGCGGCTTCCCCTGGCATGTAGTTCTCACGGAGCTATTAATCCTTACATAAACTTGAGCCATTTAGTCACGGTGAAGCGGATCACAGACGAGGTGACCGCGGGAAAGGTCCCTCGCCGTGTGGAAGTAACACACAGACACCAACATTCAGGCACCAAAAGCCAACAGATGTTTTATTATATATATATATATATTTTAGTTGCACCAGGGAGACGCAGGAATTGATCAAGTCAAAACCAGATGTTTCCTCATAACATCAGCACACACTGGAGCTTATCACGTTTTTTTTTTTTACATTGTGCGTATTTTTCACTGATCTTATTTACACCGCATAAGTTATTGCATGCAAAAAAAAAAAACCCCATCAAAGTTAAAACTCACCCATTCCAAAACACGGATAAATCCCAGAGGTAATTTTAGCACTTGAAACGTCCCCGTAGATGCAAGCTGCATGGGGACACAGGGGACGGATAAAGGCACTCATTTAAATCACCAATTAACGACACATTGGCCAATTTAGCAGATAATCACACACACGTCTGGGTCAAAAATCATCTTTACTCACTTGATCAGCGGTGTCCATTTCAGCGGCGAGCTACTTTTTTTTCTTACTTGTTTGACTGGATGTAAACACACTCTCAAACCGCAAGCCAGGACCCGATTGATGTCTCTGTCGCGCCTCGTCAAGGGCTCTCGGCTCCGATTCCGACTCCGTACGGAAAGACCCGAGTCCTCTTAGTTTTTTTTTTTAGAGATAGGCTATGATTTGCCATGGAGACAGGCAGGGATTGGCCTCCGCAAAGAGGAGTGACGCCTTCATTTTTTTGTCATACTATTTATTGTACTAGTATTATAGAGAGAAGAAGAATATAGAAATAGGCCTAATATATTATTGTCCTGTATGCAGCTACAGCGTTTGTTGTATTTTTTAAAGCAAATCTGGCTTCTATAATCAGGCTACTCGAATTCTATAGCTGCAGGTAACATATTATCTATATTCTATTCTATTATTTTCTATATAGGCTATATTTTACAATAAATAGCCTATTATCCCATTGGACTTAAGACCAAATGGACAAAAATAATGTTGCAAAACACCTTTTCTTTCACAGGGATTTAGAAAAGGCTGGCACGTTTTCCCTTACCTGGAAGAAAAGTCATGTTTAAGCAAAAAAAAAAAATGTAATTTTGTGGTTAAACAAATATGTTTACACTTTGGGAAAATATGCATATTCGCTTTTTGGGGTCTAATGAGTCGCTTAGTTTAGCGAAAGCATGAGGGGAAACAGCTAGACTGGCTCTGTCCAAAGTTAAGAAATATGTTGACCAACATCTCTAAAGCTCAGTAATTCACATGTTTTGTTTGTTCAAACTATACAAATGAGAAATGTAAAAACAAGTGTTTGCGTATGTGCTTGACCTATATTTCTTGCAGAGCAAAAACAATCACTGCAACTTCCTGGATTGTTCTCATAGAAAGGAATATGGTTAGTGACACTAACTAGGTCCATGCAACCATTGATTTTTTTTATATTTCTGCCTATGGACAGATTCAACAAATGAGATACAATGTGTTAATTAATAGATATCTTTAGAAATGCTACAGAGTCATACTGTTTCCCCGTTTCCAGTCTTTATGCTAAGTTAGGCTAACCGTGTCCTCTCTCTATCCCCATGTTTAACATGCAGAGATGAGAGTGGTTTCAATATTATTATGTCATTCTCAGCCAGATACATTAATAAATGTATCTTCTAATAGACAAACTATTCCTTGAAACAGAAGTTCATTTTCTGACTCGAACTCAATGTAGGACCACCAGCCCCCTCCCTACCTTTGGAACAATGCTTAAAGGCAGCATTCCTACCAAGTGGGTTCTAACGTTTACTACACTTTGTGGAGGACTTGTGTTATGCAATCTGACAGCCAGGAACAAGGCAGGCTCCATTCATGCGCACGCAAGCACGAACGAACGCACGCACACACACACACACAAAAAAAAGACACACTCAGACATACAGGTGACTCTATGATGATCCTTGACTGTCTGCTGTTTTTGTCCAGGTCTACTACTGCTGGTGCAGTTTGTCATCTAATGAGTTTGCCCAGGCAGAGAGAGCCTGAATCTCACTGCACTCAAGATGATAGAGAGCGAGTGCGAGGGGGGCTTCCCTGAGTCTGCTGCACTGATGACAATTCCTGTAAAGCCAAGTGCAAACTGCTCTGACAGCGTGGCTAATTTTACAAAATCACTTCTATCGTTCCTTCGTTTTTTACTTTTTCATTCTCCCTCCACTGTCTCTTTTTCCTCTATCTCTCTCTCTCTCGAGCACACGCTCACACACATGTATGCACACACATATACACACTCTCCCTGCCTGAAGGGCTCTGTCCATGCGATTAGGGAATCGGTGGATCTGATTGGCTAATATTTGCTCTACAGGAAATCAAAAGGATCTGAGCAAGAAGAACGGAGTCTCTCATGTGTAATTCATCCTTTTAGTCAGGATCTGTTTCAGATAATGAGCTGAGGCACATCTACTGGCTTTCGTGGAGGCCTGGCGTTTGACCTGACTGCACAGTTTGACGTGATGGAAAGATTATGCAGACTTATGGTTTCTGCCAGAATGACAGTCATTTTGTTCCCACATATCATGTTTCACCAAACTGATATTATTTGATCATGTAAGCGCGGCCATACAAGATTGTGGCAGTAAAATGTCTGATTGTATTGAAGCGTGGATATTATTACTTATGAATGAAACTTTTCATTTGTGAGAGGGTGATTGTTGTTTTTTGTTTAGTTACACGTGTGCAAATAAGTGTATTTCCCAAAATGTCAAACTATTCCTTTAAAGGTCATCAGTCCCTTATAAATTGATTTGCAGCTTTAGCTAATTATCTATATTAAATTCTGTTTTATGTTCATATCTTTGGCTCTTTGCACTGCCTGAGCCAATTTGAAGCTCAAGTAACTATCAACACACCCATGATGAAGAGCGCTGCTACATTTTAAGCATGCTGGGAAATAGGAATCTCCAAATAGACACAGAGCACCTGAAGGGATCACAGATGTAGCCAATCATCTCTCAACTTTCCCTCACTGTGGTGCTGTAACATTTGTTACAATGTGGATGGCAAGCTACTGTATGCATTTGGCTGTAACTATGTGTCCTACCTGTTGGTTTAGGCTACTGTTTGTGTATGTGCTAAAACGACCTAATTTTCTTGATCGGGGGCGGGGGGATAACCTGTCACACACACTGACAGGTGTCTAAAAGCATCCCAAGAAACTTAAAGTGTACTCCAGACCCAGAGAGCAACACACCTGGGTACAGTAGCTAAAGGCCAGTGTGTGTGTGTGTGTAGAAAAAGAGACAGAGCATGACTGGAAGTAGATAATAATAAGCTGGTGGGAGGGGGGGGGGGTGTCAGTGTGTTAAAACACCTTATTGCAGATGAGCCTGAAGATGGCTTCGAATTAACCTGTGAAAAAAACAAAAACAACACGGTATAGTAGCACCTGTCTAGTTATTTGTTGCATGAATGGCACCCACAGAGGGAATCTGTGCAGATGGAGCTAAGCAGGTGCCATCTTAGTCAAAGGGAAAAGCAGTAAGAAACAGAGTAGAGAGTGACAGCGGAGCAACAGTAGGAACAATCACCATTCTTCTCCTCTGTTTAAGCCTCTTTCATATTGCGACACACAGAGGAATTATAGCGCAGAGACTAGGTCAGCCACTTATCCATCTCATCCAACAATGCAACATGCCACAACTCCACAGCAATTACCGCTCAGCTGGAACCGCTGCCAGAGCACGTCCACATCTTCTGCTGCTGATGCAGTTTCAAGTGCAGTAAAAACAATGAACGCTGTGTTGCAGAGGAGCTAGAAGCATTCAAAAGCATCCATGACATTCAAACAGCAACGGAGAGTTTTTGTGATGCTAGTCATATGAAGCATGGAGACATGAAGGGATAAAATAAAAACAGTGAATGAACAGAATCTTAAAAATGTTCAGATAAACAAAAACTGTGTCAAAGACGCAAATTCATGTGGCAGCAAAAAATATGAAATCTTTGACGATCAGGCAAACCTGCTCCTTCTGTGCAGAGAAATGTCAGAGTATTTGGATGGATTCCTACATTTCACACTCACTTGTTAATAAAACCTATCCTCATATGCCTGTACCAACACAAAGCAATGAAACATGATTAGATACCGAAACAAAAGATGAGCTCTGGAAACGTTTCTGGGTAAAATGGCATTAGTCCTGGTCTCATTCTGCACCAGTTAGACAGCGTTCATAATCAGGATTAACTTTAGCATGATGTGGAGAGAGAGGAAGGTAGAGAGAGAGTCATGGGAAGACAGAATTCCCCCTCAAAGTCACTCATCCCGGTGATAGATGGCAACACTGGTGTAGTGATTACCACGTAATGAATTTAAGAAGCACTTTTGTTTCCATGTTAAACAGAAGTGTTTTAGTCCTTCAGTCTAGATGTGTGTCCATGAATATTCAGTGAAATAACCAAATACTCTATGCCAAAGATATTGTTTGATAATGGTCATTTTAATCTGCTACAGAGATGCTAGTTCCCACAGTTAGCGTATGAGACAGATAATGATGATATGTCCTACTTTGTATTGCATGAGCAACTGATATATGGACATGGTGATATCTATCACCCTTACAGTGATAGAGTGCTGCTGTTGAGGTTTTAAATATCGTTACCGGGGCACTTCATCGTCAAGGGAGCACTGCAGAGTGGAATGAAAATGCAATATTTATTATTTATATTATAATATACTTACACAAAGTGCAAACTAATTTACGGAGCAATACAAATGCAGGAATACAGCTCAGCAAAAACAACAAGCTAAATGAATAGCCAACTTAAACTTAAAGCTGATGTGAAGTCAATATGTTGTATATTATTTATTTTCAAATTACTCAATTTATATATCTCTGTTGTTAAATGTTGTTATATATTGCAGTATAATGCACATATTTGATATACTTTTACATACAGAATTTTCTTCTGTTCTATTCTAGGAATAAGTTACCATAGGGGGTTTTAAGTGCATATAGAGTATATGTACTGTGGTGGAAATCTGAAAACAAGAGTCGACACAATGAAGAAATAATCTTTGTGTCATTTAATAAGAACTTTGCAAAGTGATCAGCTACATACACACGGAGTGTAAATGCAGACTGATGTCTGTTCAGAGAATATACATGCTTTTTTTTTATAGAAAAGAGGAGTATGTGATAACAGGATGTGTGTGTGTGTGTGTGTGAACGGTTAAACCTGTCAAACAGAAAAAAAAGAAACAGCTGCGTTTTTCAAGGTTAAGGGAGGCTTCCTTCATTTGTCCAAGACAGTTTCATATAAAGAGTAAACAAACACAGCATACGTGCAGAGGGCAAGATGCCCTTTAAGTCATACAAAGTTCAGCAGGTAATTTTTCTATTAAACAAGAATTTTCTATTTCAGTACACTATGTTGTTTGTTACTGTGCAGTGTTTTAGTGACATTGAAATATACATGATAAATAAGTACAATATGATTATTTAGTATTGCAGAGGCATTTCACAGGAATTATTTTTAGGTCTCACATGGCTAATTGATGTAACTGTATGTATATTTTGAATGTGATGGCTTGTGGAGAGAAATCAATCAAGATCTTTTGCCTGATAAGATTTGGAGTACAGTATTTCTTCAATGGTGGGAAGGGTGGCACCAATAAATGACCCCTAATGATGTCTCGGGCTTGGAGACAATAAAACTTATATGACAACGCTTGTGTTTCAAACTGGTGTTGGTGGAGTTGAACAGATGTAGGTGGGTGGGTTTACCAGACAGGGAGGGTCTAATGAGCCATGATGTTATGAAACCTAAAGTGTAGGGCCCAGTGGTATTATGAGTCTGACTCATACCAGAGAGTAAAAATCAAAATATCTGCTGCTTTGATGTTGACCATACCATTTTTAAATGTGTCTCTCTCAAGTCCTCCACGTTATGAAAATGCAGTAATAAATTGCTGGAGTCGCTGCTGTTATGAGGCTTCTTGTAAGGAGACCGTTTTTGGTATTACATCAACTGTCACGGTGGATATGTGCGAAGTGGCTTGTCACTATGATGAAGACTGCAAATCTTCAGGAAAAGGGTTGTTATTAAAGCCTGAAGACGATCAGCACATTTCTCTGATACTTTTTCCTGTTGCTTTCTGCATCCAAGTTGAGAAGGACAGAAGGGCTTTCTTCACACTCACAATTTGGTGTCTGCTGTAAAGTGAGAACATGCTCAAGCTCACCAGGGTTTGAATCACGGACACACGCATGCTCTTCTCAGGGTGTGAATCATCAGGCGTCAAGTCTTTCCTACCAAGAGTCCTCTTGTCCATCAGTGGTTAGAGAAGTGATGTAAAGGAAAAAAGGAAGGACAGTCAACACCATGATAACAGACTTATTCGATGCGTTGCTAGGCAACTAATCCAGCAGGCATGGGTCTGCTTGTTGTGACAATGACGGCCAATTATCAGCTGCCTATCTTGTAGTGAATGCTATCCGCTCAGTGCACTGTTTACAAGTCTCGCATGCTGCAGGGACGTTGCACAATGTTTACTGGTGCAACATGATGTGTGGTAAGTGTACATCTCACTTGTCACCAACATACTCACGCTGCATATAAACAGATCCAAGCCACAAGCATTGTTCATGCCTTTAGGCACTTGGTCAGTAGACAGGAGTTACCGAACACACCATCATGTTGCCATAAAATGTGTTAGTGGTAGCATTGGTGTCCTGCAAGGGAGGATTTGAGATACTGTATATCTTTTAGATTCAAGATGGTGATGATCTGAGGTTTGCTGCCAACATTTTCTTCAGAGGAGGGTGGCATGGTGGTGAAGTGGTTACCTCACACCCAGAAGGTTCTGGGTTTGAGCCTTTCAATGTGGAGTTTTTTGTGTTTTTATGTTGCCTTCCTTCTGCTGTTTCTTTTGTTGTTTCTATTGTTGTTTTGGTTTCAACCTACTCTTTTTTTCTGTAAAGCGCTTTGTAACCTTGTTAATAAAAGTGCTATACAAATAAAGTTATAATAATAATAATTATTATTTTTATACGTTTGTTCCCCGTGTTTGCATTGGTGTCCTACAGTCTCCCTCCCAAAGTCCAAAGACATGCAGGTTAAGTTAATTGGTGCCCATAGAGTGAATGATTCTTTGCCTCTGTACGTCAGCCCTATGATGAACTGGCGACCTTGCCCCCACCTTTCGCCCAATGTCAGTGGGGATAGGCTCCAGCCCCCCCATGACCCTGCAAAGGATGAGTGGCTATAGATAATGGACGGATGGATTACATCATGAACTGTAGCATCTGGTCTCTAGCTCCTGCTGTAGTCTGATTAACAGCATAACACTTTAGTGTTGGATCGGTCAGTAAAGCCTTTAAGAACAAACCTGTGGCTGCTTCTCGTTCTGTTGCTCTTACAGTGCATGATTTACACATGGTCAAGAACTATTTAAAAAACACCTCAGCAGTTATTCTACTGTGAACATCATGAGCTCAAACTAATTAAAACCTGCTTAATTTCACGGTTAGCTTGTGGGTCAAATTACTGATTGTTACTACTAGTGTTAGAAATCTAAATATGAAACTATGCTCTAAAGCAGTGGCTCCCAAACTTTTTCACACCAAGGACCCCTAAACAAAAACAAACTAGACCATGGACCCATTTGATGAGAATTTTGCTTTAAGTTATTTATGAAACCCATGACCAAAATAGTCATACATTCTGTCATTGAGTTACTTATGAATGGCATTACAGTGGAAATAAATTATCCAACTTTTTGCTGGGGACCCATTGGAAGCCCCCTTGAGGACCCCTGGGAGTCCCCAGACCCAACTTGAACTCAACTTGAAAACCACTGCTCTAAATCTCTTAATACACAAGAGAAAATACATTTAACTTTAAAATCATACATATTTTCTATTCAGTTTATATGTGAATACAGTTTCCTGCAGTATATGACTTTCTAAATAATGTGACGAGAAATGTTTTCTATTAAATAACGACATATACATTAATGTACACTTCTTTATTCTTAGATGAATATGCACAACATCGAGAGTTGATAGTTGAAAATAGGTCTGCATGATTACATGTTAAAGTGCAGTGCAGTATATACAAAAGAAAAGCATCACCCAGCAGCACAACAACAGTTTTCATTCACCTACTGTAGGACAAAAATAGATAGCTGATATCTTTATTTTAAAAAACTAGGTAGTACTTTTATCTCATGTTTGCTTCATCAAAGGAGCTACCATTTTTGTATCACGGTGAAGTCTGTTTTAACAAATCAAGAGCCAGATGGTAACAATCAAAGTAGGCATCAGTGAACAGTGTTCTGAACTAGCTATGCTGAATTAGATGATGGAACATTTTACTGCTCCATGTCATTGTCATTCTGCAGAGTTTTCATTGCAAGGCCCCACAATGTTACACTGGAGATAAACTGGCCCTCACTGGACCTGTAGGGCCCAGTATTGGGCCTACTAGAAGCAGTAAGGGAACTGCAGCGATTATCTGTGGGAGGCAGGTAGGGCCTCCCCACCAGACCTCTGCCCATCTCCACTGACATATTCCCATTCTCCACATATGGACCATACTCAGCCTCCTGAGACAGGTGGGGTTTGGCCAGCCTCATGTGGTCTGTGCCAGTCAGGGCTGCGCTTCTCTCCTGATGGCTGGAGGAGAGGAGGTGATGGGGTACCAGCGAGCGCAGCTCTGGAAGGGGGGTGGGGGTAGAAGCGGGGCTGAGGTGCATGCTAGGAGGTGGAGTCTCTATATGTGGCGTTGGCTGTGGTGGTGAAGTAGGAGGCGCTGAAGGCTTCTTCAAACCTGCGTGGGGCATCACGCTGGGGAAATGCTGCTCACTGCTTGTGGCAGGTTTACTGTGGCTGACGGGTTTGTGGAACGAGGCTGCTCCATCTGAGCCATGAGGTGGGTCAGAGCTGTCGGTGACGGGGCTGTCGGCTGGAGCCCCCTTGCAGTGCATGGTGCTGTGCCTCCTCAGCATGGCAGAGCGGGTGAAGCTCTTTCCACAGGCGTTACAGATATAAGGTTTCTCACCAGTGTGTGACCGTATGTGACGCTGCAGGTCCCCTGAGCCAATGAAACACTTCCCTACATCAAGTCAGAACATATATTGACGGAAAACATTGCGTATTAATGATATTCCATACTGAATAAACACTTTAAAATATTTCAATACATTAAAATTCTGTTAAGTTTTACACGGTGAGTGCTGTCAAACATTCAATCATCATCCTTTCAGTTTTGTTCATTTTAACAGGCAAAACAATGCAATATAACATTAAATAAAGTGTCCATCCATCCATCCATCGTAAATGTTTTGTTGTAGAGGACCCCTTTAAAAAGAGATGGTAAATCTCACAGGGTTATTCCCATCAAAGAATTTTCCCAATCTTGCTCATATTGTCAGATCACAATGGTACAGACAAGTCCATCATGCATTTAAAGTTACAGGAACTGAAGGTGGATTATTTTGAACTGGGTTAGATTTCTTTTATTAAAATAGGATGTTTTGGTTTATTTTATGTTGCTTTTATTTTCCCTGCAATTATTATTTTTTGATTAGTCGTTTGGCCTATAAAATGTCAGAAAATAGTGAAAAATGCCCATTATAATTTAGTAAATCGCAAGGTCATGTCATCATAATGCATTTTTTGTCTAACCAAAAGTCCAAAACCAGAGATATGCGGGTTGACATGCATGTGAGAATAAAAGGAGCAGAAAATCCTGGCAAGTGAGAAGCTGGAACCATCAAATGTTAACTATTTTTGCTTAGAAAAGAGACTTTTTGATTGATTATCAAAACAATTATTGACCGACTATTTGTTTTAGTCCCAGAATAGTGTTTTATGCAAATATGCCTTCAGTGGAATCAACGTGAATGATATTTCCAACAAGACAGAGACTGTTCCTTACCACAGGTGGCGCAGCTGTGTGGTTTTTCCCCAGCGTGGCGAGCCTTGTGCTTCAGGAGCTTTCTGTGCGTGTTGAAGGATTTTCCACATTGGTCACATGTGAATGTCTTGTCTGTGGCATGAGTCCTCTTGTGCTCCTTGAGATTACTCAAGTTGTTGAATCCTGAGCAATAAGACAAGTGCAGTAAATAAAAAAACAGTCTTATAAACACGTGTGTCACAATTCTCCAGCTGGGTCTGTGAACTAAGCAGCTCACAATCCAACGTTTGTAAAGGTTGGATTTAAGAATGAGACCATTAGGTAAGAACTACATATAGAGGGATTAAGGAAATAATTAAGATTTTGAGCAATCATTTACCTCGACCACATATATCACACAGATGTGGCTTCTCCCCTGTGTGGACCACTTTGTGACGGTGGACATCCCCTGATGCAGTAAAGCTGGAAAACACAGATTAATATTTAATTTGTAGGCAACTGTCGGGGTTATTAGGGCTATGTCATTTAGGGAAAGCATGATATTGCTGGGGCATACACTCAAATGTAGTCTACTCTAATTCAGTTAATCAGTCATCACCACAAATTCTTTATTATTGCCTCAATATGCAAGTTAAAGACAGTATTATCAAATTCTAAGTTATTATCAGTATACCTTAAATAATGGCCTATTGCTGAGCTTTAGAAACAAGCAAACTGGCAAAAAAAAAAACTATACAGAAATATGAGGAAAAATGTATACATGGAGTGTACCTTACCTTTTACCACATAACTCACAGATGTATGGCTTCTCTCCTGAATGTCGCCGCAAATGTGTCTGCAAATTCCCAGCCTGGGAAGCAAAATCAGTTAGATATCGCCATAGAATTTTTTTGTCTAAGAGTTACTGTAGCAAATAAGAACAATACACCAGACGATACCTGTGAGAAGTTTCTCCCACAAACATTACACTGAAAGGGCTTCTCACCTGCAACCAAAAATGTAGGTTTGTGTATGAAAATAAATTTCAATTAAATCAGTTATTACTGAAATGTGTATGTGTGATAATAATGCAATTATAATCAGTAAATACCGGTATGTGAGCGCTTGTGCAGCTCCAGGTTGCTCGGGTGTTTGAAGATCTTTCCACACACCTCACAACAGTACTGCTTGTGTGCCGTCTGCTGCTGTGGCTCTGGCACAGTCTTCAGATTTTGCTCTTCTTGGTTCACAGGTGGAGGACTGGGAAGCTGTGCATCTGTTGGAGTCTCTGTAACCTGCTCGCTGTCTGCGTTAAGGCCCTCGACGGGAGCTTCGGAAGCTTCAGTCTGGACCACAGAGTCTTCTTGCTGACTCAGCTTGGGACAGTTGAGGACAGGTTCACTGACTGATTCAGCAAACATCTCCTCCAAAGCTTTCTGAGACCGGAGGTAGTTGTATTTCTTCAGGTACACGGCCTTCTTTGGTCGCACTAGTTTGTTGAGCATGGAGTCTGCTGAGTTAGAGTTTGGGGTGTTTAAATTATCTGAGGGTGTTAAAGAGGAGACAGGGTTCTTTTCAACTGCCACAGATGTGCAGGGAGGACTCGGCTGAACTGTGTTTCCTGAGCATACAGGAGTGTGGCCGCCTCCCTGGCTGACCCCAAGCTGACATTGTTGCTCCTCGACCAGCACCAAAGGGCCTGGGCCTTGATTTAAGGCTGCACTATTAGTCTGAATTGCAGTCTGTTTGAAATATTGCTTACTGTAGAAGTTACGGAGCTTGTAGCCATGGACAAGCTGTTTTTCAACAGGTGCTTGAGTGTTGTTAGCTGCGTCACAGTTTGAGCTGCTATTAGAAACAGGCATCCTTTTGCTGTGGTCCACGTCACTGCTGAAGCCAGGCCTCTGGGTTTCAGAAGGACAGTGGAGGTCAACATCATGAGGAAGACTGCTTCCCAAGAGGCAGTCGTGCTCAGAGCTCAGCATGCCTGGAAGAGAAAATGAGGGGATTTCCACTGATGGAGGACAAGGCTTGAGGAACGCATTACACATGCTCTGAATGTTTGGAACCTGCAAACACTGAGCGATGTCCAGGAGTGCTTGAACATTATCTTGGTTGATGTCAAGATGGGAGGTGTACATGTAGTCCAATATTTGGCCAATGCCACCGACGTCCTGGATGACCAAGTTGAAAACCTCATTCTTCTGACTGGGGGAATTTTGGAATAGAGACCTGGAAAGATCACATGGTGTTACTCTTGAACAGAAGAGTAAGATTACTTATTGACTGGTGTGTTCACTATTGTGTTGCTGCAAAAAATAAATAAATAAATATATATATATATATACAGTATATAAGACATAAAGGCAC
>JBBPCS010000359.1:11156415-11178654 GCA_037974645.1 Hollardia meadi
CACACACACACACACACACACACCCACACACACACACACACACACACACACACACACACACACACACACACACACAGCTACAGGAGGAAATCTGCCCAGCTTTATGAAGCTCTGCTAATCCCAGCAGGTTTAACACAGATACTCATTCATCACACTGCTTACCTGTAATTGTATATTGCATACTTTGGGTATTAGTCATGCTGTTACTTAGGTTTGCTAGTATTAAAATTGTGTTTTTGTAGTCCTCAATGGGACTTAATATTGCTTAATTCTTTTGTTTTGATCCAGGATACTAATCCACAAGATACTCAGAAAAACTGCAACTAAGCCTGTTACTGTTGCAAAACAACAGATAAACATTTTATTTCTGCCATTAGATACTGCAGGTTTAACTGTGGCCATTTGTTTGTGGATGTTTCATCCCTGAACTTTGGTTTTAATGGCAGCTATAGCTATCAGCAATGTTAGTTTGAAATAAATGGGTACCTTGGGTTTCAATGTGAGAAAATGTCGTTTCTGACAGAAGAATTTTTTTTTAAAATGCCAATTGAAATTGATAAGTAAGCATGCCTTATATTACTTATTTCAATACACTCAGCGCTTGTAGTGCTCCAGCCATGGTAGCTGATATTACCATTAGCTTCTGGTGCTACTGTTAGCTTAAGTTGACATTGAAATTGTTCAGTTTCCTGACTCTGATCCTTCTCTACTGTTACTACTGTACTACTGTTACATTATGATTGAGAATTTACTATTATTTAATGTCAGTCAAGTAATAAAACACCATTGCATAATGAAATTTTGTTTTGGTTACAGCCTTTACTCGATTAGCTTTACTTGCTCAAAGTTAGCTAAGCTTCATTAGATAATGCTGTACTAACATTAGTTCTAGATGTGGTATGTTAGCATTCATATTATCCTGTAATTGGCACTGTTGGCCACTGTGTTCAGTATAAGTTACATATTCTAATTTAACCGTCATTACACGGAAAGCACTGTAGCCCTATAGTAGTGGGAACACCTGTATGCTACTTGTGCTATCGTAGAGAGGTGGTAAACATGGCCAGTTTTTTCTTCTTCTCTTACTTACTCAGAGTAAGAACCAGTCATCTAAAGGATGGAGGAGGACACTCATCTGGTGCCTCTGCACAGGAACAAGGAATGCTCATGGATGCAAAGTAGCTGATGGCTCTGTTACCTTTACGTGAGCAAAAGTCACTTGTTTTCCCAGTGTTACATTCCAGAGAGGTCAATTTACCCTATTAATATAAACAAGGGTATTTTGCTTATAATGCTCTCCAACAGCACCTCAAATACAAATTACCTAACTTTCAGTGTTCGCTAAAGCTTAACATTATTCCAGGACACTCGTAGTAGACTGAACTATAGATCATATTTTGACTTAAGTGGGAAGTTGTTCCACAGAAAAAATGGTAGCAACCAACAAAGTAGTTGCATTTTTCACTGCCTATGCCCAATCTTTGCCTTGTATGAGAGTTTTTCGATTGAGATGGGACAAGGTATCAGCAGTGCCAGATTCTTTCTTGCCAGCACCATGTAAAGGTATACATTCGAGATTAACTTTGGAATACAGCCAGCTATTATGCATTCTGCAGTTTGAGGGATTGAAGCAAATGTGCTGTGTCAAACCTTATATCCTTATATCTAAATATCTTTAACCTTATGAGGGTATATATTTTACTGACTTTGACTTATCTACCTGTGCTATTTATCCCATGATGATTGCACCAGACATATATTTTTGTTGTTGTTGTAGGGAACAGATAGTGAATCAAATGAGCAATAAGATTTACCTTTTGGTAAAGGTTTGATGTAGCAACAACCAGCTTGCCAAGTTTTGTATCCATGCATGTAAATGGAGGAAAACAAAAACATTGTTTACTATAGGCCTACACTAAGGGACCTTTGTCAGTTATTAGCACTGGCAAAAAAACCCAACTAAATATATGATAGGCCAAAGTAATTAAAAGTATGCAATGTCTTTAAAATTTTCTTTAAAACTAAGACCTCGTCCACCCAAGTACTGGTTATTTAATTTTTATTTCTAATTCTAATAATTTAAATTTGTTTCTCTCATGGGTATAGACCTTTTTCACAGCAGACATTTTGGCAAGAACTAGTCGGGTAAACACAGGTGTTAATGATGCTAATCAAGGTTCTGTTCCATTCAGCTCAAATAGAGTCAATGTGCTGCTTTTGTGCATGTTGGCTCACTGAATAGGCCCTGCCACATTAAATGGAACAGAACCTCAATAAATTTTATTATTTACACCTGTGTTTACCTGCGACTTCATGTCAATATGGCTGGCGTGAAAAGGGTCTATTGATTGCTGATTCTGTAGCTTCCTACTCAGTTATCTCAACAACAAGGAACTACAACTGTCGCTTTAAATTGCGTCATAAAAATGCGACCCTGTGCGTGTCTAACAGGAAGTGTTTTATAATCAGTAGTTAGCCTTTAGAGCTAGCGCAAGATAGCATCAGTATAATGCTTAATGACAATGAGCTTGCTACGTTGCGGAATAGATTTAAGAAAGATGCGGAGTTTCTTATGCAAACGACGACATCGTCTGACGAAGATGAAAAGAGTAAGCTTCATAAACATTGTATTGGCTTATATTATTAGCCAACTTTAACTAGTTTTCTGGCAGAGCTAACGTTAACCGTTAACACTTGACTTAACACACTTGACGGAACTGGTTTTGGTGCTGACTTACTGTAAGTGCTAGTGGCTATCTTAGAATAGCAGTCAGCTAACTATTATGATTAAATCTGTTGAATGGCCAGTTGTAGTGCACACTTGATAGATAGACTTTTAACAACTTGGCGTTTTTCTTTTATAAGACTATAACAGACAGATATGTGCTATTTGGGGTTGTAGGCAACTTGTACAGTGGACAATTGTCCGACTTTGAGGCCCTCACTGGCAGAAATCCAGCAATTCTTGATTGTTTTGACTGTAGGCAAACGCTGTGTCTGCTCAGCAACATAATACAGGGAAACAAAACTCCTACACTGTCCCCAATCCAGGGGTCGTCTCTTTGCCAGTGTAAACTGATAACTGTAATATAAGCAACAGACAAAACATTTGTCAAGTGCTCATCCCTTCTTTTTTTTTATTTTTTATTAATGGCTGCACATATTCCAGTTTACATACCACCAGTCCTTCTGGCAAGAGGGACTGGATATATTATATCTTGTATATAAGATCGACCACCAGGCATAACTTTGATTAAAGATGTAGGCCAACTGCTTGTTAGGGGCATTGAGTTTATTGTGAACTCTGCACAGAGTATACCAGCGTGCACTTCAGCAGCCAACAACAGGCACTGATACATTTAATCATCCAGTAAATTATAGTGATTAATAGATCTCTGAGACGTAAGATTATCTCAAAGAAAGCTATCGGTTTCACCTCAAAAGCTCCTTAAACCTGAATGGTGGGGATTTAGCACATTCTGCGAAGGCAAGACAATAGTATATTGGGGTAGTAAATTCAGTACCACATTGTATCCATTGCAGTGTCACCTATAGGATATAATATGTAATATGTTTTTCTGCATTAAAAAAGGCTAAAAACGACTCGACCTTTGTTATGTACAGTATTTTGTTGAATTGTGTACTACCATTGTCTTAAATGTTTCCAACAATGTTCAAACCCAGAGAAATCCGTCATTTTATGCAAGGTGAGAGTCAGAGAGTGAGGAAGGAAGTTGTCGAATGTGACTAAAGGTCATGTTAATAAAACTTAAAAACATTACCTAGTCCATTATCATTTCAGTCATGCCAGATAGATTTTCAACGGCAGTGATGGTTTTTTAGCAATGTGGACAACAACTGCCATGACCCCTTGATTCTTCACTATATCCTCAAACTGCGGCTTTTGTTTGAGAGGCCTCTAGTGGAAAAAAATTTCATACCGTGTGTTCAAGTTTTCTTGAAGTCATGCAGTATAGGGTAGTGTTGACTGGTACATGTACTTTAATAATGTAGTCAAACTTTTGTGAGTGTTTGAATTGTTGAATAATAATAATAATAAAGTATAATTTGGTTGTAATTAATTTGTTGTAGTCCGTTCTCAGATCTTGACTTTTCTAAAGACTCGAATGAAGCATGCTCTTAAAGTGTACACATGAATTGAAACTCTCTTCATTTTCTATAACCTTTCAGGTCAGAAGGAAAAAGATGCTAAACCCCTCCCTCGCTTTAACAAACACTCCGTTTTCTGGATCGTGGCATCTATAGGTGTGACCTACTATGTGGATTTCCTCCGCAACATCATGGATAATGATGCTATCAAAAGGTGATGAGTTATGAGGAAGACAAAATTTTCATCTTGTTCACTGATTCTCTATTCTGTACATTATAAACACTCATAAAGTTTCTTTTATTTAAATAGCTCCAATTAATCTTTATAGATCGCCTTCAGGTCTGAAATATATTTTCCCCCTTTGAACCTTTATTTTTCTAGTTGGTGGTTCAATGTGGGTCTGCTACTCCTTGGGATCTGCCTGTCTTTGGCCATGTTTTGCATTGTGTACCTGGAGTGGTTCAAAGGCATCAAGCACTATGACCAAGAGTACCCTGCCATTCCTCCCATCACCACTGCAGCCTTTATTGCAGCATCTTGCAGGTAAAATGGCAAAATAAATAAACTGCAATCTGTTTTAGCAAGCTGTAATCCTTCCAGTTTCCTAACAGATGAACTATAAAACATTGTTTTAAACACCAAAAATGTATTTTATAAAAACTTGAACAGTTTATAAGAACCCCTGTCATACTGTACCTCTTTGATTTTAATGTGATTGAATTAACAATTTCAAATTCTTTGGGCACATGGAGAGAGGTGAGACGGTATTAATTGTCCAATTAGTAACAAAACATTGCAGCTCAGAAATTACTTAAGATATGTCTGATGTATAAATAGAAATATAATTTAAAAAAATTAAGTTTACATATTTATGTGAAAAAGAACTAACATGTAATTGTTAAACAACAAAACTCTCTATCTGTAGAAACTCTGGTATTATTTACAGATAAACTTTTCACCACACGACCTAATTAAACCCTTTGGAAGGAATTAATCATTCTAGAACTTTTTTGTAGCAGGTTTGACACTTTTAAATAAAGAAGGGTGCCAGTCAGATAATAATAATAATAATAATAATAAAAATTATAGCTATAAGTCATGGAGTCATTACGGAACTATAATTATCAAATCATAATTATATCTCCATACAAAACAGTAAAACAAATAAAAAGTAACAATGAAATATGTCGCCAAAAAACAACTCTGCGACAACAAATAAACCACAGTTCTGTTTACAATATGTGTATTAAATCAAACAAGCACAGCTGTATCTAGTATTGTATTAATTAGTATAAGTATTTTATTAATCAGACGTCTGGATGTTGCCCCCCGGAATGGAGTGGACACAGGACCTCCTGTGTCCACTGAAGAGTGTGAAACTGCTTCATTCAGTGTTTTTACCGGTTTTAATACCCAGGTCCATTAATTTTGAAAAGGATGATACCTCCGTGGATTATTATAGTTTGTGTTGAATGGAGTCACTGAGCAGAAGAAAAAGAAAGCTGTCAAATGCAAAAGTCGTCCATTTGAATGCTGCTTTAGGAAGAATGCCAAGCTTGAGCTTCTTTTGAGTGGAGTAAACCTTGTTGTGTATATTCTCACGCTCTCTGAGTGTTTGTTTCGTTATCAGTATTGGAACAAACAAAAATACATGATCTAAAACTTCACTGGCATCGTAACCGCCCACATTCTTCCTGTGCAGTGTCTGTGACAACATGACAGTGTAGGGGCTGACTGTATTGATTTAATATTTTATGATTGATCAGTTTTTGTACTTCCCTTGCAGCTTTAACATTGCCCTGTGGCCAGTGTGGTCCTTCTTCACTCCACTCATCCTCTTCACACAGTTCATGGGTGTGGTCATGTTCATCTCTTTGCTTGGATGAATGTGACAGGTGAGGATGATACGCCGTCAATTTCAACAAAATGTCTTTTTATTGTGATGAATAATATTGTATTTGACTGTAATCTGTAATTGTGAACATTTTATTCAAAACCTTTGTCATTAAACTTTACATATTTAATACCAATTATTTGTGAACTTTACATCATCTTGTTAACAAAAATGTTGAGTTTTAAAAAAAATAGTTTTTACACACGTTTCTTAAACAACACTCATGTAACAATTGCATGAACGATACTCACTGCACTAGTATTGGTACAGAAAACAAACTTTCCAAAAGCACTTTAACACTAAAATTAACATATTTTGCAACATATGCACTAAACACAGCCAACGTTTGGAAACACATTCAAAGTAAGGTATTCAAAGTCAGCCACAGTTGTCTTTTTCAAATTAAGATTGATTTGTCATCTACTCAAATATGCAATCAAATTCTCTAAATGTAGAAAGTACTGTAAAAAATAAAATTAGAGTATAAAAATGTATCCCCCTTCACATCCTTGTTCCTTGGCATAATCCTTCCTCATCTACATGGATGAACTCACAATGTTCTTCATCTGCCTCAAGTTCAACTCTGTATGTAATGAAGAGTCAAAGGGAAAATCAACTGTTACAATATTTTAAGATGTATAGAATTATGCAATAATACAATAAATGAAAATGACCTGTAACACAAGATAGCTATACTTTGATATAATGGATGGATGGATCACATAATTTTAAGTGTGCTCCATTTGTGTTGTTATAGGAGTGACTGTAAACCTGTTGTGATATCTGGACACACTGACCAGCTTCCCTCTCACCTGAGAACATGGTTCACCACGTGGTCGATGACAGTGGCTCGAGTTTTATTTCAAACTTCTCCGCCTCGTTGCTCTCTCACACCCTCCAGAGATTCTTTTTTTTTTTTTTTACCTGCAGTAGATTGACTGTTGCCATGCAGTGTTGACGGTTTTTGTCTGTATAGCAGGTCAGCATTGTAGGATCGCTGTGGTGACGATGTGCTGAGAGTTAAACCATCTCACTTTATGATTTGTCATTGTTGTGTTTTTTTAAAGGAAACAATGACAATGTATCAACATTCGATTCAAGGTTCATTGTTTTGAATGTTTGGCAAACAGCACTTATGAGTTTTTCAGACAGAGTCAAAGCAGACATTTTGGCTTGTGTGTTAATGAAACAATGTTTTTAAATTATTATTTTTATTTTTTCTATACAGTCTGTGGTGTTGAATGGAAAGACTTCTGCTCATATTCTGTATTTTTTCTTTAATAAACTTTTATAACTAATTTCATACTAAAATTGTATTTATTTCTTGATAAAGCACAACCTCAAGCAAATGCATAATTTAAAAACTGCAAAAGTGAAAGATTCAAAGGACTTGAGAGTGCAAGTACAACCCTGATTCCAAAAGAGTTTGGACACCATGTGAAACATTAAAACAGAATGGGATAGTTTGCTAATCCTTTTTTTTACAGACACTCAATTGAAAACAATACAAAGACAATATATTTAATATAACTTTATTGATATTTGTAAATATATACTCATTCTGAATCTGATGCCTGCAACACATTTCAAACAAGTTGGAACAAGGGCAACAAAAGACTGGGCCTACTCAAGGAAAGTACAACTGCTCAAGTTGATCTTAAGCTTTTAAAAAACATTTGTTGACCATTAGATGACCATAAAGCTTTTACAGTGAATCACTGTTATTGATGTGTCCTGAAACTGCATTCAAATGCAGTGCGTTTGTTTTGAGGGTGTCCCTGAAGTGCAAACGACAGAGAGCTTAAACACTTCCAGATTAAATCAAAATGTTCAGACTTTATCAGTCGCCCATTAAAGTGCCTGATAGTGAATAGATTGGACTCTTTCTTTCGGTGATCAAGAAATCAATAGGCTACCACAGCGGATGGGCGTTGAGATGTGCTGTTAAGAGCCATAGGTTGATTATTTCTCCAATCCTCGTGATGCCATTATGGAGTGCCTTTCACGGGAGGCTAATGGGCCTCTCACTACTAAGAGACAAAGGGTTCCCCAAGGTTGAAAAAAGTTGAAGAAGGCCCTTTATCCTCCCCAATTCGCTGTTCACCAACTTCAATAGCCTACACATTTGATGCGCACGTAAATCAACAGCTGCGCGGGCTGAAGACGTGTCTATTGTTTCCTCCACGTGTCATGCGCGGATCTAATATGTGCTACTGAAAAAAATCATTGCAGTTTGAATTCTAAGTCCATATGAAGGCTGTCAAATGGCAGAACTGTGCGTACGCTCGCGGGCGTTTCCTCACGCACGCTCTTAAATCTGCGTCCTGTGTGTTTTTGATTTAGTAATACAGTATACCGAAAATTTCAGCTGCTGCACTTATCAACCACCAAATATAAGACCCTCGCCCTTTCTCAACCATCCACCAATCACCTATCCCAGCGGCTTGTTGTTGTTGTTTATGATTTTTTTGAGTCCAAGTTTCTTCGGCTGACTCAGGAGCCCAGACTCAAAGCGGGATAGGAGCTATTGTGAAGCCACTGCATGTATCCATTTCACTAATTGTGTTTCACTCTTTAATTAGGCGTTTTTGTTTTTCAAGCAGAGCTTGGTTTGGTTTGGTTTGTTGAAACATATATCAATAATTAAACGGTTGTATGACATTCCCTCCTAAACTCACCTCACACCAATCACCTCTCAATCTGTGTGAGCGGTCCTTCTATTGTTATGCTGATTGCGCGCATCCGCCCAGGTTATTTATACAGAACCAGAGGTTACATGGTCTCATAGCTCGGTGCAGATGGCCTCCCCTTCTTGACATCCACTCACAAAAATCCATTGTGAATTTGATCAATGAAATCTGAAATTCTTTTTGTTTTGGATCTGAAAAGCTGCCCGGCCGGGTCGTTTACCTTCAGCCTGTAAAAATCACAAGTTTGTGAAATTATCTTTCTTTTCATCTCATCCAGTCCTACATGCTTAACACCCGATAGCTGCCCTGAGAGGATTTCAGCAGACTTGGAAAGAGTGTCTGGCAGCTGCCCTGAAGAGCTGGATTTGGGCGCATGCAGCTCGTTTTTTCCTGTTATGGTGGATCATTCCGTGCTTATAGTTTTTGCTTCTTTAGGCGGTGAATGGCTGGCACAGCAAGCCCAGTGATTTCTCTGAAACATATGGGAGTTTCGAGAGGACGGCGGTCTGGGATCACCAAAGACTGAAACGCAATCTCCGATTTTCAGTTACACGACCTGATATTTCACTTTCAGGGTTACAAGATGACAATGGCATCTATCAAATCCATCCTCAGCGAGGCTGGACATGGAAACTATGCGTGACCACTGAGCCGGACCTTGAAGATTGAATGAGCATGTTTGGCACAGTACCTATTCAGCTGAATCCCCACCTTGTAGCAACAGGTTACGCACCTGGCCTCCCTCAAATGCACTTATAGCGCGCGGCTGCGACTTGACCAGTCTGTCGGCACTGCTATTTTTATACATATCTACCATCATGGTGGAGCACAGCGGCCTGGATATCACGTGTTTGAACAAGTACTGTCACAGTTCCTCCTCGTCGTCCAGCTCCGAACACGAGAAGAAGATTTTCTCCAAATTAAAGCGCAGTTTGTCCCGGGACTATCCGAGGAAGAACGCAGAGATCCTCAGCGGCCAATACGGGACCAATGTGCTGCTGATCGGGGCGGCGTTGATGTTGGCTATTGCGCACCATGGCCCCACTGTCAAGGAAGAGCACCTGATGTCCTTTGTCACCTGCCTCATGATCCTCCAGCTGATCTGGATGATGTGGTACATCCTGGTGCGGGACAGACAGAAGAACACGCGGACCGAGAAAGATGTCCACGCCACCACATGCTGGATAAGAGGTGTTTGTAAGATTGCGCGCAAGATAATAATAGTAAATGCATAAATGGCACAAGTGATGTTATTCTTTTCCGCGTGTTTGGAGGTGTGGGCTTTTTATTTAAGCATGTGATCATCCTAAACCATAATCTAGATTAAAACTAATGGTATGTGTTTGACAAATTAAAGAGAACCTAAACATGATTTGTTTTGCCACGTTGCAGGAAGCAAATATCTTATTTCAGCGGTGGCAATAACAACTTCATCCTTATTTCTTTTTTTCTTGGTAGGTGGTTTGACGCTGCTTGCACTCCTTTCACTGATTATGGACGCGTTCCGAATCGGGTATTATGTTGGCTATCAGTCTTGTGTGTCGGCGGTGCTCGGGGTATATCCTGTCATCCATGCAACTCACACCGTAGCGCAGGTAAGTTTACAACCCAACTTTAATTTCAATAAAGTGATAATCTTTCAGCAGCGTTAGACACTGTGTCTTTTTTTCTGCGTGCCACTTAACCAGGTTGGACTTTCAATAATGTGCTCTTTGTTGCTGAGGCGAGTTTCTGCAACAATATAATCCTATCATTGTCCATGTTATTTGAGTGTACCTGCATATGACAAGGGAAATCCTTCTGGTAAAGGGATTTAAATAAATCTCAAGATGTTGCTGTTATTGATGTTGTTAATAAAATATATTTTATATCTAAAAGTTTTGTGTCTTGTTTTTGCTGTTTTGTTCAGGTGCATTTCCTCTGGTTTCACATCAAGGATGTCATCAAGAGCTTTGAAACATTTGAGAGGTGAAATATTTGACATTATAGTTTGACAAGTCTTCAGCGCATATTGTTGTTTTACATTCATAGATCCTAAAAAAATTGTTCTGATTTCACAGTCATGAAACATCTCATCAGCGACTAAAAAACGTGCAAAATATGAAATCTACATGCACATCATGACACACATGCTTTTAGATGACTGGTCATCAGTCTTGTTGTTTGTATCCTCAGGTTTGGTGTGATCCATGCAGTCTTTACCAACCTCCTCCTGTGGTGCAATGGTGTGATGTCAGAGGCCGAGCACTTCTTGAATAACCATAAGAGAAGACTCTCTGCCCTGGGCTACGGAAACCTCACCATAGGTAAGGGCAAGGGGTTGATTGCTGACTTGTACCTGGATGAAAAGTACAATGGTCCACTTCAATGGATAAAAGAAAAGGGAAGGAGAGGAGGGTTTGCGAAGGGGAAGGGAGGTTAGCTCGGCAGCCCAGTGGTCCTTGTTTGTGTCGAACGTCTCTCTATTACACACAGTGTTGCTAGTGCTGAGGCCCCCTCCCCACACTTTAGCCACCACCACCCTCCTTGACAACCCCCCTGCTTGACCTCAGAAGGCTTTGTCCCCAGGCTGCTTACTCCCAAGGGTGCTGCAATTACAGTAACTGATACAGCTAAGCCTAGGGATGGGGGGTTCGGCTGCTCCTCTTCATATCCGGCTGACTGTGAGGCTGGCTGCACCCTGACTGCTGTTCCCTTTTTAATTAAAGGGTGCTGTACCATAGTGGTGGCCTTTGGTGGGGGGTGGGGGGTGAGGGTAGGAGAGGGTGAAGGAGGGGCATACGGCAGGTTTTTGTTGAGATGATCTTAAGAGGGCAACAGCATTTCCCCAGCGTGTTGTGGTGGGCTTGAGAAGGAGTATAAAAAGTGCATTGTCATCAACTTCTAAGATGCTCAGACATTCAGCTAATTTCGAATGAATCCAATGAATGTTGACCAACAAAAGATAAAGCCTGTAACTTTATTTAAAAAAACAAAACAAAACATGATTGTCTTCTTATAGGCTGCTGCCATGAATTTAGTGCGAGCTGAGCAATGTCATGCTTTTGTTCTTCATTGTTGTGGTGATACAAATTACTGGTGTGGAATCACTGTAGAGGAGTGGTTCCCAGTGTTTTTTTTTTGGGGGGGGGTGATGTTTATTTTTCAGATCATCATCTAATGTTTTTCTTGTGAATTACTGGATAGTTTGACCTATTTTGGCCACTTAAACTAAACAAGATAATAAATTCACTTTTGGTTGAACTGGTCACAGCTTGTAGATATATATGCACTGACAAATAGACATTGCTTTGTCACTAACCAAAAAAGTTTGAAAACACAACCTTAGTGAATAGACATGTGCTTCTGGTGCTAACTGCATAAATAAGAATGCATTGGTGTGAAATGAAGACAACATTCAAGAAACCTAATCTGCATTTGAAAATGGTTTTCTTGAAACATTTGAAATTAGACTTGGTTACAGTTCAGCAGTTATAATTTTGCATCGAGGCTTTCATTTATTTTATTCATTCACTCTTTTTTTTTAAGGTGAAGTATGTTACTCTTATTGTATTACTGTTTCTGCGCACAATATTGATTCACATATTGATATTCTCTATGTTGACCCTGTTTTCATTTAGATAAACTCATGAGATCCAATCGTAATTGTTATTTAAGTACTTACTATTTATTTAATCTGATATTGATGTTTTAAGTTTCTTGGTCTTCCTGCATGTATAGTATTATGTATGGATAGACAGATGTGGTTAATGTTGTCTTAAAAGATATCCATACAGTGTTAATGCAGCATAAAAATGGATATATTCCTCATGCATCTGTTTTTATTTGTTTTTGCAGTGCACTCAGAGCCTCACTGTAATTGCACCACCAGCACCTGCTCCATGTTCTCTAGCAGCCTCTACTATCTCTATCCCTTCAACATCGAGTACCACATCTTCGTCTCTGCCATGCTCTTTGTCATGTGGAAGAACATCGGACGGACCATTGACCTGTCTTCAAACCGGAAAAGGGTGGCCACCAAAACCCAGGGCCTGACCTTAGGTCCCGTTCTTGGTCTACTTGCACTGGCCAGCACTATCGGGATCCTGGTGGTCTACATCACCCATGTAGAGGAATCCCTCCGAACGCGTCAGTCAGCCATTTCCATGTTCTACATTTACGGCATCGTCATGTTGGTGTTCATGTGCTCTGGTGGTGCTTCAGGCCTGCTCATATACCGAGCTGACCACATGCCTCTGGACACCACCAAGAACCCGTCCAGACAGCTGGACACAGAGCTGCTGTTTGGGTCATCGATCGGCTCCTGGCTCATGTCCTGGTGCAGCATAGTGGCTGTGTTAGGCTCTGACAGCAGTCCTCCTTACCGCTGGACCAACTTTGTCTACTCCCTGCTTATTGTGCTGGAGAAGTACATCCAGAACCTCTTCATTGTAGAGTCCCTATATCGCCAGCAAGAGGATGGAGAGAGGGAGGACCCTGAGTTACTAGCTGCTCCAGAAATTTTCTCGGTGACATCCTCTTTGGCCCCACCGTACAACGGCATCATCAACCGAGCCTATGAGACTCCAGACAGGGCCTGTGTCACCATGGAGAACGAGCAGGAGGGGAGCGGACAGGTGTACAGATGCCCGAGGAAACCTTCGGAGGTGCCGCTGCCTGTTGGAAACAAAGTAGTGGAGCCCCCAAATATTAAGAGGCAAATCCTGAAGAACATCGCTGTCTTCCTGCTAATGTGCAACATTTCGGTAAGCATTTGTACGTGTCTGACTGAGATTTTATTAGATATAAGTTTTGTTGTGTAAAAAGTCTAATGGTAATAATAATGGCAACTATCTGAACGTTTTAACTGAATGCCTACTTAAAATTAGACCCTAAACCAGATTTATTCAACCAAATGTCAAAATGGCATTCCTGAAACAATCCACATTGTTTTGGTTTTATTGCCCACTTTACTGGTTTGGTTCACTCTCACTGCTCTCATCGACCTTGCTACCAGACATAGATAGCAGCTGTTTTCAACAAAAATTCTGTACACTACCTGCCCAGCACCCAACATCAGGCAGACAAAGCTAGAGACTAGCTGGTGAACATAGTGTGGCATTTAGCAGCTAAGGGAGAGTGAATACCAGACCTACAATTGTCAGGATTGCGGAGACATGACTTCAAATGAATGCTATTGTGTCCGCTAGATGTATAAATCTAGCGGACACCTTATTTCTGGAGCAGCTAGTAACTTCACAAGGTGATAATATGTCAATATTGTGTGCACAGCTTGTTGTGCTGCCCCCATGTGGCCACAAAAAATATATAAATGAATGGAGGTTTAACTCACTTAATTCCTTTCTTTTTTTCAGCTGTGGATCCTTCCTGCCTTTGGCTGCCGACCACAATACGATAACGGGTTGGAACAAGAGACATTTGGCTTCAGCATATGGACCACAGTTCTCAATTTTGCCATTCCTTTAAACCTTTTTTACCGCATGCACTCAGTTGCCTCCCTGTTCGAGGTGTTCCGCCGGGTCTGACAAAATAGCCGATGACTCTCAATGACAGAAAATATGCACTGGGACACTTGTCACGACCGGCTGCCAACAGTGTCTCACAGCGCAGGTCAACCGTTCAGGAGGCAGTCTGGGTCACACTCCAACAGACTTGAAAGCAAGCCACGGAGACAAACAAAGTGTAGATGCCTCAGTGAGGGGGATTACAGAAGGAGACGAACCTATAAGCCTATGCTCCTTGAAGATTTGTCTCGTATAACATGATGCCCATTCAAGATGGTAATGAAAAGAGCCTTTGTATTTTTTGTCCTGTAATCACATTTCAGTTGATTTTCCTCAGTGGTGCATTGTGTAAAATGTATATGCTGTATCTGAGACGCACATTTAGTACTGTTTCAAATTAGTAGTATCACAAAATACTACAGCTAAGCCACTGAAACACCCTTTAATCTCAAATATCTAATATGTTAATAGTACTGTATTTAACAGAGCCACAAGTGCATTGGTGTATCATTATATATGGATATGGTTCTCATTTACTTCTCTTAGTAGTTCAAGTATTTTATTTTAATGTAACATTATACGACACTTGAGCTATAACAATAGTGACAATCTTAGCACTATATTTTAAATAATCTTTATGAGTTGGACTATAGTTCTATATAGTTTATATTTATAGTTTAAATTCATGTATGTTAACATGAGAAGGAGCTTGTTCAAATCAGGTGCATCTATTCTTGTTGAAAAGTGAGGAACTTGTGTCATAATAGTTCCAGCATTAGTAGGCTGCAGCATTATAAATACATATTGGTGAAAAACAATAATGCTGTGATGAGAAGTGATACACCAGACCGTAGATTGTATGTTTACACCCAAAGAATCAGCAACAAAAACCGTCCCAGTCTGTGAAATTAATTGTTTCCTTTTGATATAAAAACACAGATATACTGTATACTTGTACTGTACAATTTTATATCAAATCAATGTATATATTCAGTCAGCAAGTTCTCAACCTGGTGCTATCCACTGTATGTGTTCTCCCTATGTGCCAACATGTGGTAAAATCCTTTTTGTTTAGGTGAAAACTGCAATATTATATCATCTTTTTAAATACTGTAATGCTGATCAAAATCATCATTCAGACACTGTGATACGATTTTGTGAAATTCCAATGAAATGGTGCTCATATGAAATTCCGTGTACAATAGTGATGAATGTATATCTTTAGCCTATCGAAATAAAGAACTTTTTTTTTTCATACACAAGGCCTGTCACAGCTCTTAATTTGCTCCTCTTAACACTGAGGTTCTCTTTGCTGAGTGTTCGCTGAATAGTCAGCAGTTGTAGTAAAGGTTTACACCACAGGATGGCGCCATTTGTATGGTTTTCTTTTTTAGGAGTTTTAATAGGACAGTCTGAACGCCCCTGTATTAAAGGCTCGGGTATCTACAGCTTTGACCATTGCTCCATCACGTCTTCATAAATGTATGCTTCTTACAAAGGTCTTAATAAAAGACATTGGGACGCAGTTAATGAAAGGGAACAACAAAAGTATACAGAATAATAAATGACAGGAGTTCTCACAAAAACACGTGAATTACAAAGGATTCAGCCATTCAGAATATAAATATTGGCACACAATAACTTAATTCATATCATTCTGTGATTTTTTTTTTCTTCCTTAAATGCGTCAGACGCATTTCAGACATCAACCTCTGATCTCTGTTTGTCTGTCAAACAGGTCTATAGGCATCATACTCTTCATCCCTCAGCATATTCACTGGCTGCGGTAACATCTGTAGCTTATGTGTAATGTAAAGTCTATGTCTATGTAAAGAATTAAATGCTGTGTCGGACACAGATTGCCTCCTGACATGACATTCAGAGATTATAGGTTACTCCAGAGAATTTGGCATCAGGCGACGGGAGATTATTTTTGACGTAATGTCAGAACGATTTGACAGGCACGCAGACGCATCTAAAAATATCCGTGACGTTTCAGAGCCGGAAACAGCGCTGCTGCTGCTGCTGCTGCTCCTGCTGCTGCTGCTGCTGCACACACACACGACGACACAAAGCGCGCGCCGAGCTCCTGCCTTAATATGTGTGAATGTGACTCAACTGTTCAGGCAACTCTGAAAACTATGAGCTATGACCTCATCAGAGGGCAAACAGCTTCCAGTATTCAGTGATAGTCTGAAAAAGATTGATTTTCCCATATTTAAAAAGACCCATGAGCTTTTTTCATTAAGCGCACATATTAAAATGATAGATAGATAGATAGATAGATAGATAGATAGATAGATAGATAGATAGATAGATAGATAGATAGATAGATAGATATCATGCTACCGGGCTCTTTGCTTTTTCAGAACCATGGACAGCTCCGTCACTGCTGTTACTTTTGACTACTGCATTACAGTCTGCATGTGAGGCTCTTTTCACTTACAATACATCCTATTAATTCTAATTAGTATGTGAACTGGCTGGGTGTATCTACAACTTATACACAGCACATGAAATGCATCTAAATGCACCCAGTAGCTTTAAATATATATATATATTAGCTCATAATATATATATATATTTATATATTATTAGTAACCAGGCCACGCAAAGTTGGATCGTGCACTCCACATTGTCACTCCTGTCACATTGACAATTCACTATTTGCACTCAGCTCTCGGCTGATTTCGAGTTTGTCATTACACTCTTTGAAACGAAACGATGAAAACCTCTTCAAATGTTGATGCTTCCTCACACCCTTTTTTTTTTTTTTAACGCAGTGCACTGTGGTGCGTAACACCACGCACAAAGGAGGCGTGATGTTGTGTGCGCCCAGCCCTGGTTAAGTTATAGTGTGGAATGATGTAGGGACTCCCTCCTCACCTACACCGCGCTCAGGATACCTTGGACTGGAGAGATTTGCAGAAGCAGCCAGGTCAGACGACCGCACCGGCAGGTCTGCAACATGCGCTCGCCACCGCTTGCTGCGTTTCAGTCCCTCAGCGCACCTGGCTCGCCGCTCGGCTCACTTTTAACCCGCTCACCTCTCCTTTTCAGTATGTTTTACACACCACTTCAGGCTGGCAGCCGAGTGGGTCAATGGGGACAATATGTTGAGTGGCAGAGACCTGCGCCCGTCCCAACGTACGGAGCAATGAACTGCAGTTTTACTTGAAGAGAGACACATGGAGAACCCAGCCAAGTATCTATCGTCGGTGCAGGAGATTGACTCTTTGCCAGCACCCCTAGAAGAGATTATGTGGAACAGCACCGAAACGAAGGCAACAAACGACGGGGGGAAGGATATTATGGTGCGTACGGTGACGGGCTGTCTACTGTCCCTGCTCATCCTATGGACCCTGCTGGGGAACATCCTGGTTTGCTCCGCGGTGCTGCGCTTTCGGCACCTGCGGACCAAAGTCACCAACATTTTCATCGTCTCCCTGGCTCTGTCGGATTTATTCGTGGCCGTCCTGGTGATGCCCTGGAAAGCAGTGGCAGAGGTTGCGGGCTACTGGCCGTTTGGCACTTTCTGTAACGTCTGGGTCGCTTTTGACATTATGTGCTCCACCGCCTCCATCCTCAACCTCTGCATTATCAGCGTGGATAGATACTGGGCAATCTCGAGCCCCTTCCGCTACGAGAGGAAAATGACCCAGCGTGTAGCCTTTGTCATGATTAGCATCACTTGGACGTTGTCTGTGCTCATTTCATTCATACCGGTCCAGCTGAACTGGCACAAAGCCAGCGGTGACGGCGTGGCTGGGAACTCTTCCGCGAGTCAGCGGATGGATGAAAACTGCGACTCCAGCCTGAGCAGAGAGTATGCCATCTCCTCCTCTTTGATAAGTTTCTATATTCCCGTGGCAATTATGATTGTGACTTACACCAGAATATACCGGATTGCACAAATACAAATTAGAAGAATAGCCTCTCTGGAGAGAGCGGCAGAACACGCGCAAAGTTGCAGGACAAACAGAATAGAGTGCCAACACCACAACACCTTGAAAACGTCGATTAAACGGGAAACCAAAGTCTTCAAAACTCTGTCAGTAATTATGGGTGTCTTTGTGTGTTGCTGGTTACCTTTCTTCGTCCTGAATTGTATGGTGCCGTTCTGCGACAGACCGGCCACAGACCAGGACGCGGGTCTGCCGTGCGTCAGCGAGACGACTTTTGACATCTTCGTGTGGTTCGGCTGGACCAACTCCTCCCTGAACCCCATCATTTACGCCTTCAACGCAGAGTTCAGAAAGGCCTTCGCCAGCCTCTTGGGCTGTCGCCATTTCTGCTCCAGCACGCCAGTAGAAACTGTTAACATCAGCAACGAGCTGGTCTCATATAATCAAGACACCCTCATCCACAAGGAAATCGCGAACGCCTACGTCAACATGATCCCCAACGTGGTTGAATGTATTGAGCACGAAGAGACTTTTGACAGGATCTCACAATTTTATCACAGCAATGAAAACGGCACCGACTCGGTTTGTGACTTGGAGGACTGCGAGGCAGACATCAGTCTGGACAGGATGTCACCGTTCACACCCAGTGGATTACACTGACTCCAACTATGTGTCTCTCCGTGCGTAATTGGATGTACTCATAACAATGCCATCGTTTAGTCATGTCCCACGAGCTCTTCTCCGCAGGGAGAACACGGGCCAGGGTCTCCTGAACCACCGAGCAGCGCCCCTTGCACCTGGTGAGGGATCTAGTGACTTGCTCGTGGACACTTCAGCAGGGCGCGCGTCTCTGCAGCCACCAGACCGCCCTGCAGCCCCTCTGCGTTATATATGAGATGTGATGTTGTCCTCCTGTTCTGAAGAAAAGTGATGTGTAGGTGTTTATTTACTTGACAAGTGAAGTCTGTGTTCATTTGTTCAAAGGTTCAGTGTAGCTGAAGCTGTTGTTTACTCGAAGAGCGTCCGTGTCTCATGTCCATCCACTCGGAGGGGAAAAAAATGTTTGTTGAGACCCGGTTGAGGAATCATAATGGAAACCTTTTGCTGCTTAAAAACCTCATGTGTATCCAGTGCCCGTCTTTCCACTAAGCATGAAAACGGGGCAGCCTTACAGACAGCGCAACAAAGATAGTTCTAATCAAATGCAGTCATTTCAGCGCCTTATAGCTTATTCAAAGAAGAATTTGGAGACATGAAAAGAATGTGTTGTGTGGAGTTTAAGTTATATGATGCCAAAATGCAGTATTAAAGTGTTTACCAACCCCAGTGACTTCTTACAAACACTCCTTGTGATCTTTCATTTCTCACTGAGGCCAAAACGACTGAATGGTTCTGCTTTATCAGCCACAGTCAGCTCTTACTGAACAAACAGAAGAAAAGAAAGAATCGACACTGTCCTAAATGACCAAAGATTTCAAGAAGTTTATCAATAACTTGGACACAATAAGGCGACAGTGTTTTTTGTCACATACATGTCACACACACACACACACACACGCACGCACACACGCACACGCACACCACTGGGTCAACATAACTGGATGTCATACCTCTCCCACACCTCTCACCTCTCCATCTTTGTACTGTACAGATGACCTGATCTGAATGTATACTGTCCTTTATACAGTGACGTGTGTCATCATTTGTCTAATAAAATGCTGTCAAACTGCTCTGGTATCTTCCTCAAAGTGACATTAGTGTTTATGAGTTTCACAAATGGACAAACTTTGCGGGGTTGAAGGATTTTCACCTTTAGTTTAACATTCGTTCTACTCGTACTCGCTCTGACCCTTCTTCTTTTTAATGTTTTGTTTTCGGGGCAGTTTGCCTTTTTTGGACAGTTTGACAGCAGCAGAGAGTGACAGAAGGGGTTGGCAGAGAAACAGAGAGTGAGGGATGACATGAAACACAGGTCCCCAGCAGACTTAAACCGCTGGCATTGTGATTGCATGGTGTGCATCTGCTGCTCCTCCAGGGTATTTCCTTAGACTGACCTGTCCTCCACATGTTCAGACAGGTGATTTATTTCTGCACAGACAGAGAGCTTTGAATGCTGCTCAGAGCGGCACCATTTTGTATGTTAAGTAATAGAAAGGGAGCAAAGAACGCCCTGAAGAAGCAGCTCATATTGTTGGTCAGTACTCCCTTTATTTTCTCTGAGCCAATATCAATACTTTATATGAAACTCTCCATTTAAACCATAACAGGCAATGAAAGAACACCTCGGTAATCACTATTTGTTGAACTGCCAGCAGCACCTGTCAGTTCAGTCTTTCTGGCAGCAGAAAACAAAACCGCTGTGTGAAAATCCCTTCACTGTCTCCATCTTATATAGATCTTGGCACACATGAGTTAACAGATAAATTAAAAATTAATACATGTATCTCTATATTTTCCAATATTCTGGAGACGACTGCTTCACCCTCAGGCTCAAAGCTTTTTCTTAAAGGTAGAGATGAGTAACAAGTCTATGGGACAAACAACCACTCTTCTTGTCTGAGAGTAAAAACAGGCACATTAAAGTTGTATGGAATAAAGAAAGGTTATCCTGGGGCCCCCTGTTGTCTACAGTCTGTCTGCTTATGACATTTGTTGTTATATTTCCATGTACTTTATGACAAACAAGATAATTCTTTACAATATAACTGTGTACTCTGAGTTTTCATGCCAACCTATCTGTTGTCTTCTGCAGCTTTCACTGTCATTCATGCGACAGACACAGACAGTGGAAGAAGAATTGAGACCCGTTACTTTTAAAGGTCACGCTTAACTAACAGTATCGAAGTAAGCACAAACTGTCAAAATAAAAGTACTTGTTTTTCCCAAAAAAATGCCCCCTTTGAGTACATTATTACACATTTGTTGATTGTTAATACTCAAGCATCAGTGTTTTACTGTTGTAGCTGGTAGAGGTAAAGCTAATTTCAGTTACGTTAATGTGAGTCCTGGCCGACCTCAGCAGGCAATCGGCTGACATGGGAGGGACGTCAGCTGATCTATGTAGTTCACCCGGGCCTTCAAAGGGTATAACACCTGGCCCATGGGATCACTCTGTCTCTCTCTTACTAAAGCTGGCATCCACCTTACATCCTTTTCTTTTGGTTTACAGTGTTAACCCTCCAGAGCACCCATTGCCTGCATTACTGGTACTCCTGATTTGCATTTTTGTGGTCATGTTCGTTTTAATAAATTCTATTTGTCAGAAGTAAATCTCTTGTGTGGATTCCCTTCCTTTCACGTTCCTCGAGTCCAATTTTTTGATGTTTTATACTGTGAGGAAGTTTAAGAGTATGTACTAGACCTACTCTACATGTTAAGTGTCATGAGATAACCTTTATTGTGAAATGGTGCTATACAAATAAAATTTGACTTGACTTGATTTTTATAAGTTAATATGCTTTAATGTAAAATCTTTATCTCTCAACAAAATGTAGTAAGTAAAAAGAACAACATTTCCCTCTGAAATGTTAAAACGTAAAATGGAAATAATCTAATTACAAGTACCTCAAAATTGTATTTACATGTCGTTTTATGACAGTGGATTGTTATCACTAAAGCATTAATGCACAGAATTTCAATATTGCAGTTGATTTGAAGTGGGATTCATTTTAACAATTTTAAATACTGTTGGGCATTACAAAGCATCATATTTTATAAGTTGAATAAAGATCTTATATGTAAAATTTGCAAAGTAACTATTAAATATTGTTGTCCATCCAATGTGGCAAAGTAGAAGCATAAATTGGCATGAAATGGAAACACTTTGGTAAAGTACCTCAAGAATTGTAAGCTACTAGAGTAGATGTACTTTGTAACATTTTATCAAAACATGGAGAAATGGGAGTCTCACTATGTCACGATATAAAAGATTACACTATGTAAGCCCTGTTTTCAGAATAAACAGCTTTGTTGACCAGACAGCAGCCATATTTGACCTTGTTTATATGTTTAAAAATGTGTATAAGACTATAAAACCTTATTGCAACAACTCAGGCGTTGCCAATCGGCTTGCTGTTCCCTCACTGCGAGGGACACCTGGTCACTCGACAAAATCACGACTGTTTGCTGTCCTGGC
>JBBPCS010000359.1:11179898-11206102 GCA_037974645.1 Hollardia meadi
ACAACAAGAATCAAACACAGAAACAAACCAGAATTCAACCCCAGTAAAACAACCAACCAAAATCGAAACCATGACACCTAGTGCATGCAGAAAAGCCACGAGACAAGATAGGTTTCAAAACAAGGAAGAGGAGAGTTTAGAGTGAATCATCAACTGATAAGGAAATGACATTGCCTCAGTGTGCTGACATGCACTATAGACGTGAACACATATGGATGCTAGTACAAGACATGCAGGATTAAAGACCAGAACTTGGTCACAAGTTTAGGATTTGAACATAAGACCAAGGCAACAAAGTCAAATCAGTTTTTTAATATGCTGAAAGCTTTGCCTTATAAAACTCTTACCAGCAGAACCTCGACTACAATTTGAAGCACTGGATTTTTAAATTTACTCAATGGTCTGGATTTGTACGGAAGGACTCAACAATGGTGTAATAGTGTAATAGATAGAAAATAAAAAACCTTAGTCTGACACCTAGTGGCTATATGAGCGTTAACACTTAGAGATACTGGACAGCAGACATCACCATAAAAAATGCAGAAATTGTATGACATCCGGTGGTCTGTTTTTTACCAAACACAGTTGGTGCAGGGTATTGAACACTGGGATGTATTGTGAAAAACGTTCAAAGCAAATTTAGGGCTTCCACCTTCTAAACAAAATGAAGAAACCATCCAAGCACTTTACATGTAACTGATGGGAGTCAGTGACATGTAGTACCGCTGATTTCCTCTTCACGCAATTAAAAACATTTAATTCAGTCAGCTTCCACAATGTAAATGATCATGACTACAATGAAAACCAGCAAGACACTGAGTCCTGAGGAGGAGGATTAAAAATCATGACAGAATACGTATGACAGATCAAATAGTCCTACCTTATGACAAATATTTGATTAAACCACTTTGATTTTGGTTCAGTAGCTCTCATTACTAATCTGGATACTAAAGCTTTTATTAGCATTCACTGTCATTTATTCTAATGACAGTTCCAACTGGTTCACTTTTATTTACAGGTGTATATCCAGAGTTTAACTGTTGTAAAACTGTTGACAGGACACTTTGAACGGCAAACAAGAATAATAACTCTTTCTATTATGAATTTTTGATCCATGGAGGTTTTAAACTTGTAAAACTTTCCTTGAGCCGAGAAAAGACATTTTAAAATCTCTGACGTCATCACAATGTAAAGTCTATGGGTAGAGCAGGAACTTGCGGGCAAGTTTTTTTTTTACTTCAGGTGCAGTTTTCTTATAGGTGCTGTTGCACTACATGATCAGCGCTGTCTAATTACAGTCGAGGTCTGCTCGGATCCACTCGTATATCAGTGTGTAAACTGACCCAGAACTGTGGTAATAGAACAGGACCTGTCCTGGACCCGATTTACCGTATAAAACGTAGAACTGAACCCCTACGAGTTGTGGTGGACCTGTGAAGACCTACTCCAAAGTTTATACTTAACTATAACAATACTTGACATGACAGAACAGAAACACTTTCATGACGGAAATAATCCCTAACTCAAGGTCAATAATGAAGGTTTTTGAAAGCCCTTCAAAAACCTAGTAAATGGACAAGTAAAAAAAAAACAATTCTATAATGTAAGTAGTTAATGAGGAGTGCACAATTTACAATTAAGCCTGAGAATATTTGCAATCACAACCAGGAATATGTCAACAACTCCTTCTGTTTGCCAAACATGCAGAGGAAACCTCTCTGGTTGGTTATCAGGCACCACAGACATTGACTTTAGGTTACCTCCCTCTCGTGTCTGTGTAGACCTCACCATGATCTATCAGATATACACTGAGGAAGGCTTCAGAGTGTCTTGCCTTTCATAGAGATAACAACCTAGATGTTATTTCCAATACTTTACTTGGTTAGTATCAACCAGTTTAATGAGTGAATTTCTTTCTCTATGCAGATAATGATTTGACCTTCTGTTGTTTTATTTTATTATTTTTTAAGTGTTTCAAACTGTTTGCATGATGATGTCTGGCCAACCTCAATTAAGCAACAAACAAAGCAAAATAAAAAAATCTATGTAATGAACCGTTCCAACATGAAAACAGTGGGTGCACAATTCTATACACCAGAACTCAAATACTCAGATACTGCACTGATGTAGGTTAGTGACTTTTGTCACCTTCGCAAAGAAATCTTTTTCTTTCAGGTGCTCCCTATTTTTAGGGGTCAGCACAGCGGATCATCACCGGGCCTCACCTAACTCAGAATAGAGATCTACATATTTCATTAGGCATTATTTTTGGGGCTTTTTGTGCCTCTATTAGAGAGGACAACCAAAGATGTGACAGGAAAGGGTGCATGGGGGTGGGGGTGAGATCCAAGCCTCTTCTCAGATTAAACATAACAATAACTACATCTAAATTTTTACAGCTGCCTAATGCTGTTAGAGGTTTCCATAATAGTAATAGTATAATAGTTTCACAGTAACAGCAATACACAGCTGAGCTAAGCAAAAAAGGGCTATAAGTTAATGTATAACCAAATGAGCAGTGATCATTTACAATTACAGCTTTCATCCATGGTGCAACCTCGTTAATTAAGATCCTTGGGCAGATAGATTAAGATTGAGATATGGCAAAATCAGATATACATTGTGTATTCATTAAATAATTAATTGCATGAGGTCAAAGTCATGTAATTCAAAAAACGTGTAAAATGATAAGATGATAAGATGATAAGATGATATTATTATATGACATAATTCTGCTGAGTCAATAAACTATAATACTATGTACTAAGGTGTGTGTGTGTGTGTGTGTGTGTGTGTGTGTGTGTGTGTGTGTGTGTGTGCGTGTGTGTGTGCGTGTGTGTGTGCGCGCGTGTGCGTGTGTGTGTGTGTGTGCGTGCGTGTGTGTGCTGTATGTACAGTATGTATACAGTTAGTATACTGTTAACTGAAAACTTTCTTCTTCAAAAATAGGATGAAAAATGATGACCAAAATACTTAAGTATACTTAACCATAAGTATGATAAGCGCAAAAAGACTAGTGCACTCCAAGCTTTAACTAAAATATTTAACAAGCATAGGCAATAGCTATCAACGTTTCAGTAGACCGCAGACTTGTGCAAACATGTCTAATGTACCAGTGGAAACAAAACTGAATTTAATCGTTAATTATGTTACATTCCTGGCATCCAAATTGCAATCGCATGTAGGCGTACACCTTTTAAACAATCACAAGCCAGAGCTGTCAGTCATAATAAAACCTAATTGAGCAATAAAAAAAATAACTGCATCGATAGCAAATCACATAGGCAAAATATAAATGATTTCCAACTACTTTTCTATTGTATAAATGGCCCTAACATATATAATTTAAGTAAAGTCATATTTACAGTTTGAGTTCATTCACTGTCATGCGCCAAAATACCTAATTTCAAGATAAGACCACAATGTAACAAAAAATAACACACAAATTCAATCTTCACAATGTATAAGAGAACAAAGAAGAAAAAAACCCCATCCCACTTAACCAAACTTCCATAATCCTGTGGATAAAACCTGAGAAAATTCACAACCTATGCAGTAAAGTCTGCAAAATACCGGCAGACCATGATATTGAGGATAAAGGAACATTTCCACATTGTTCACTAAACTGAGTGAGAAGTATCACTGTCTGCATACTCACCCACGTTCAGGCTGTCTCTCCAATGATAGCAGGAAGAGTACTGACCAAATACTACCTTGACAGGACTATTATAATAACACTGAAAAATGATTAACTTTGATGTGCCCCTCCCTTCTTCTCCCTGTCTCTCTCTTATGTTATCATTACAATCTGAGGTCAGCTACACTGCAGGGAAGAAAAGCATTAACTACGCGTTTGTTTTGTTTGATAACATTACTATGCTGATTTATAAAACAAATACATTAATTTACCCACGAGCACCGAGCTATCCACTGTCTAGCCATAATCACCACTATATTAAACATCAGCGAGTAACCAAATTGAATTAGGTTATTTTGCAAACATGTAATTGTCCTTAAAGAGGACATTTGTCATTTTAATATAGAAATAGAACATTGATTTAAGGGACACCTGTCATGAGTGTAATAACACTCTCTAACAAGCAGTTAAATTCATCAGGACGTTTTAATGCACAGACTCCACCATGGTGGTGGTAAATAGTCCCACATCCTCAGTCATTTAGTTTGAAAAGATTCAAAGACACTGTTGAACATTAACTGCTCTGTATGCTCGGTTGAGTCACTGTTACAAAAACCTTATGGTGAAATTCAAACTCTTGTCCACAGCAGACAGACCTATGTGATAGGATCAATAAATAATTTGCTTCCAGCATGATTCCATGAACCCAGTTGCCATATTCAATCACCAGGGCCCACATTTATAAATGTTGCGTAACGCACAAAAAGCGCTTGAAATGTGCGTAGGCCACTTTCTAAGCATAAATTGTAATTTATATTTTTTTTAAATCTGTATATTTACTGAAACTTTGACCCCATGCATACGAACATTTTGGAGAAAAGGAAAATTGGCGACGCATAGAGGTGGTGAATTAAAGCCAGATTGAATAATGATGCCTCTGACACATTTAATTTCACTTAGGCCTAATATCAAACGTTAATTATAAGCATTCAAACCAGCAGTGATATTTGTGCGTGTACTTGTAGTGAGCCATAACTTAACACCTTTCAGTTTGAAAGGATAAGCCAACTCAAATATTAGACTAAACCAAAGTCCGCTCAATATTTCATCAACGCTGTCTTACCGTCACACTCTATACCTCCAGAGAGTAGTGAGAGGGTCGGACTGTATCGTAACTAACTGATTAACTTATGTGTTGTAGAAATCCAAGATAACATGAAATCACACCAAAAAAGAACAGAGCATCAGTCGTTTATTTTCTAATACTGCGCTATACAAGTACAATATTAGTTTTCATATAGTTTGTGTAAATCATTGTTTTGTACACGACTGTGCTGTCAGGCGTCACAGAGTGCACTGGAGACAGCGTGGTGGTTGCCACACACTGTCTTCTCCTCACATCTTCATCATCTGCACATATGGACTGTGTAAAGTCTGGAAATAAAGTGAGTGACAGCACTCGCACAATCAGTACACTCCGTATCTTTGTATGAGCCGTAAAATCCTAACACAGGGCAAGTTCAGAACAAACTTAGAATTAGGTGAAGTTGGTTCGGACATTCAGGTTCCAGCAGTATCTTACTATGGATTTTTTTCAATAGCTTCCAGGTCATGTGACCCAAGGACTCCAAATCAATACCAAATTCCATATCCATGACAATCCCATACACAAAAAGAAGAGGGAAGCAGAGAACATACAGAGCACATGGAAAAGGAGTTATTGAAAATAAAAATGCACATTTTTTGCTAAAAATATTAATATAAAATACAAAAAGCACTTAAAAAGAGGTGTGTCTCATTTGCCCACTGTAGTAGTATAATCTATATTGATTTGGAGTACTTGGGTCACATGACCTGGAGGCTATTGGAGAAAAAAAAAGCAAATTTTTCCTTAAAAATATTAATAATGGATTCAATTCCCAGCCAGGGCATTTCTGTGCATGCTCTCCCCGTGTCTGCGTAGGTTCTCTCCGGGTACTCCGGTTTCCTCCCACATTCAAAGACATGCAAGTTAGGTTAATTGGTGACTCTAAATTGCCCGTAGGTGTGAATGAGAGTGTGTGTGTGGTTGTTTGTCTCTATATGTCAGCCCTGTGATGAACTGGCGACCTGTCCAGGTTGTACCCCGCCTCTCGCCCAATGACAGCTGGGATAGGCTCCAGCCCCCCCGCGACCCTGCATAGGATGAGTAGTGATAGATAATGGATGGATGGATGGAATATTAATAAGAATACAAAAAGCACAAATATCAAATATAAACAGGTGTGTCTCATTTGTCCAGTGTAGTAGTATAATCTGTGTTGATTTGGAGTCCTTGGGTCACATGACCTGGAAGCTATTGAAAAAAATTGCCAATTTGTCCATAAGAATATTAATATAAAATACAAAAAGCAATAATATCAAGAAGGTGTGTCTCATTTGTCCAGTGTAGTAGTATAATCTGTATTGATTTGGAGTCCCTAGGTCACATGACCTGGAAGATCAGAAGTGGGCCTTCAGTTACCTAAGGTTGAAAACCTCTGACCTAAATAAATGTTTATGAAATAGCCTGCTCAACTTTTCAAGCCATGATTTATTTAACTGTAGCTATAATCGAATCTACTTGCTGTGGGAATAGGTTAAATCGTGCAACAAATGGATGCAGAATGTAGCACTTTAAGTCTTCTGATGTGTATATTTATGTTCTTTGTTGTCACAAAGACCTGACAAATAAATAACTGACTGCTTGTCGACCGCATGCTTTGATAGACACAGGACGAAAACAAGTACTGCCAGCGAAAATTCCCGCGCTTACGTGAATGTGTTACCATGGTTACCAACTAGTTTTACATAATATAACGTTAGGCCGATACATCCATGGCCTATACATGGTTTACAGATCGATTATAAGAACGTTTCCTGAAGTGTTCAATCCGCAGGTGGACTTACAGTTTCCTGATTCGAAATCTAAATTACTATGAAAAAAATCATATGTCCAATAAAAAAAAACCTGCGGTTGGTCCTAATTGCTTTTACAACACGGTTGTAAAAGTCGGTTGCAGTCGGCCTGGAAGCGGACCGAGACCCACCTTTTCAAGCGGTCTCGGTTCGGTTGTCCACACCTCGGTTTGACAGCTCTCACACCAGCTCAAACCAACAACAATAAACGGACAAACGCAGCAGGGTCCCTTGTAGCCTCAGCAAACAGGTTAGCTGTGAAATGATGAAGCTAGCTGGCATAACTTTACCTTATGCTTAATTTTACCTTGGTTTTTGAACATCGCATAACAAAGTTAGATATCGCTAACTGCTTTATTCACCCAACTAGGGCCTCTAAACTTCGGTGGAATAATTAAAAGTGTCAGAATGAAACCTTCCTCATGATAGGATATTATTAGCTTACCTGTTATCAATTTGGTTTAGGTTAATAGACTTGCCAGTTGTGAAGAAAATACTTTTATTTTTTTTATTTTTTTTCAATTAATTTTTTTTTGGGAAATAGGGTGGCCAGGCGTCCTCCCCTTTGCCTCCCGCTGAATTAAAAACATTAAAAACCCCTTGAGACATCTTTTCTCAGCCCCGGTGTCTAGGTTATAGGTCTCCCTGGGTGTGGTTAGACCTTCAGTCAGTGGGAAAGGCAGACTGTGCCAAACCACTGGTAGTCGTTGACAAAACTCTTTATTAACATTTCCGTCTCAAACTGTTATTTCTATACAGCATTTCCAAAATCTTGCACTACTAATGTCTAAAATGCAAATGACTGTTGCAGCTACTGCGGTCTTTCTGTTCAAACGTGCAGTGTACACTAAATACTAATGTTATCTATATAATGCAGCACTGCATATGCATAGTCTGTCTGTCTGTCTGTCATTGTCTTACTGCCCTAGTGACTGCCCTAGAATCAGCAGCTGTGTTAAACACCGACTTTCCCACTGTGCCAGTGGCTTTGGATCACCTAGCCCCCACAGAGAAATGTTTGTGCCGCTGTGACTCTCTACAAACCAGTTATTGTGAATGAATGGGAAATTAAAGTCTCCTAAATGTCACATACTAGCAGGATAATTCATTCTTTCACAATCAATTACAGAAAACAAAACTCACCGGGCCACTCTCTCAGGACTACTCCGCTGTTCAAACTTGTCCTTCAAAATCCACAACCTAAAGTCAGTGCAGGCACTTAATTGAAAAGACACCATTATCACATGTGACCGACCTAACTTAATTTACTGAAACTGGACATGAACCAAAAGTACTTGTGACTCCAAGTACTTTTGGTTCATGTCCGGTGAAGTGAAGATTGTCGGTAGAGGAGGTGTTGAAGTTGGTTTTAGGCTGGATATTCGACGGACATTCAGGTTCCAGTAGTATCTTACTATGGATTCTTTTCAATAGCTTCCAGGTCATGTGACCCAAGGACTCCAAATCAATACCAAATTATACTACAACACGGGACAAATGAGACACACCTCTTTATATTAGATATTATTGCTTTTTGTATTTTATATTAATATTTTTAGCAAAAGAAATCAGCATTTTTTTCCAATAGCTTCCAGGTCATGTGACCAAGGGACTCCAAACCAGTACAGATTATACTATTACATTGGACAAATGAGACACACCTCTTTTTATTTGATATTATTGCTTTTTGTATTTTATATTAATATTTTTATGGAAAAATTGGCCATTCTTTTCAATAGCTTCCAGGTCATGTGACCCAAGGACTCCAAATCAATACCGACTTCCAAATCCATGACAATCTCATACGCAAAAAGAAGAGGGAAGTACAGAACATACAAAGCACATGGAAAAGGAGTTATTGAAAATAAAAATGCTATTTTTTTGCTAAAAATATTAATATAAAATACAAAAAGAACTAAAATCCCTTATAAAGAGGTGTGTCTCATTTGTCCAATGTAATAGTATAATCTCTACTGATTTGGAGTCCCTTGGTCACATGACCTGAAAAAAATCCGCAGTAAAATAATGCTGGAACCTGAGTGTCCGTCGAATATCCAACCTAAAACTAACTTCACCTAACTGTCGCCATGTCAGATCAGCGAATAACCTACTGTATGCATTTTGTCAGGTTAAGTCACATAATAAACTTCAGTCGGTAGGAAAAAAAAACTATAAAATTCTATGAATGAACCTTTTCTTTTCTGTACTTTGACAGCAACCATGCTTTATGTAGTCTAAAACACAGTTCAATTAAACATGCACCACATGGTTGATTTTCTTACTTGTTTCTGAAAAGCTGAGATGAATGATACAGGGGTTGTCATAGTTGTATTCACAACACATTTATGTTTAAGATCTTCATTAATGTTTATGTACACTGGCCTTTGTATCACTCCTTGCAGTTTGATCTGACAAACCCAGCCAGTAGTGGTGCTGGAGAGGGAGGAGTGAATCTTTAAGGAAATCTTTCAGTACCAGTTTCTTTATAACATACTGTGTGCATAAACATTATGAGAGAAATACAACCCCTCTGACTACTTATTGTCTTTGCTTTCACTCAGATATTTTACCGACCTCCCTCTTTCCTGGGAAGAAACTGGAAACTGACTTGAGAATACGCACTTTATTTTTTATACGTGACTGATGTCTGTCAAGTCTGTAAATCTAAAGAACCAAAAAAGAAACAGCTGTTGTTAACTGGATTATGTTGGGTCCTTATTTTGATTTAACAAACACATTAAGGTTAAATTATTTTTGCTTTTCTGTGTTGCTTGTGTTTCTCTTTTCTCATTCGTCACTTTAGAAATGTAACCAGGGGCTGAAGCAGTGTTTACACTGGCCTCTCTGGCCTGTTTCACTTCTGACCACGTTCAGTGTCATGAGGACATTTCTGTGGACACTAGCTTCCCCATTTTGAGTCTTATTGAGTCTCATATTCAGGATGTGGCATTTAGATGGATGGGACATGAGAAAACTGGTTATTGATACCCCTGTGTAACCCTGACGAGTGTTGACGTTTTCCCATTGACTGTTGCACTCATCGGAAAGGCAACGCAAGCTATCAAACATGCAGTCATTATTTACTTACTTTGCTATTATTCTCATCATTTGGGGTGGGGAAAAAATCTATTCATATAATAATAATTTTTTTAACTTAAACCTGCCACTCTTTCAGCAGCCCATGCCTAGAATTGCACCGACTGGACCCTGAAGCAACAGTATTAAAACCAAAACTATTGATACCACACAGGATTATCAAATTATTATTTAGGTGCATGACAGAGGACTTGATATGGATTATGATTTATGCCACATTTGGAGAATGTACGCATGTAAGATACTTCGGCAGGTACTAATGTTAGTAAAAAACACAATATTCAATGTCCTTCAAATTATTTTAGCTTGCACCAAGTGTAACCTACTGTCTACTATTTAGTTATTTTATACTATAAATTAAATGTCATCAATAAAATGCATTAATTACTTGATGATTCCAAGTCATCAGCATTCGTATTGTGTTTCCAGATCAAACCATAATGTGACCAAGACTATAACCGTTATTGGTTTCCCTTGAATAGTTAGGAGCACATCACTGTAGAAAACTCATCAGAAATGTTTACAGCACCAGACTGTTAAAGTTACCAGCATTTTAAAGATACTTCCCTCTTTCATTTCTGCTTTCTTGAACCGCCCACAATAAAAGCTGATAGGAAAGATGGAGACATTTAAGAGGCAATGGCAAACCAGGGATAACAATTACATAATAGCCAAATGACCCATTTAGTTAAGTTCTGGCAGTGTTGAGCTTTTTTTATTGGCTCCTTTTAGTCTTTACACCCTACTAAAAGCAGTAAACACACATAGGTTAATATGCTCCTCTCCTAAAATCTCCTGAGTGCCATGAGATTGTGATAAAGACTGTCATTGTTATTAACCCTAACCCTAACCTGCACTTAAATCTGCAACAAAGAGTGCAAACCTGAAGGAAAGGGAAAATGCATAAAAAGTGTTTATTATTATTATTATTATTAATTAATTAATTAATCACTTCCACCTTGGAAGGAAATGCATAAAGACATGGGGGGAAAAAATAAGTGAGACAAGCATAGTGTGCCTGAACAAAAACAAAGCAACAACACAGGACCTTCAACTTTAACAGACAGCATTCTTGATTGTAGACATACTTTGTTCTTTCAGTTCCTATTATTGCTCCCCAGTCCAACAGGAAGCATTGTGACAAAAAGTATGAAACAAAGCGCAAAAAAACCCCCAAAAAACAAAACATACCTCCTTAAAGTTGGGACCAGTTACTTCTCATTTCAGGAATGTAACCAAAAGGTTTCACTTCTTTCAAACATGATTTTGTTTATTCAAAAGAAACAACTCCCTTTTGGTTCATCCGTTAAGTTAGGATGTTTTGAGCCAACCACAAACAAAAGAATTTCAGTTAAACGGGAAAGCTATAACATATGGAATGTATTATTCTGGGTCCATAACACTCAGATGTAAAAGCATTCATGTTACATTGAATTTGTCTCAATTTGTCTGTGTATAAGCAGAGGTTATTCGCATCAAAGAGAAACATCTTGGGTCATTTAATGGGAGCTCTTCCCAGCCATAAGCATTTACAATTCAGATGTTTACAGACAGCATAGAACAGCATTTAGACAGTGAAAACACAGTTTTAAAAAAGAAAGATTGAAGTCTACAGTAGTCCTTGCCCCTGGAGATGTGGACGTTTGTCTGCTTGCAGCTCAGTATGTAATAGTCCACTGCTTGATGCTGCCATCATGGGAGGTGGTGACTAGAGTATGCTCATCTACCCAGGCCAGGCTGCTAACATGGTGCAACCGGTGAGAGTCTGTAGACATCAAAGCAAAGAAAACCCCTTTTTACAAAAATATCGAAACACAGAGAAAAGTGTTGAGTTAAAATACAAACATTTGTAGCCAAGTTCAGTTTGCTCAAGTTACATTTCATAAGAAAAGAAAATGTGTCTACAAAACAAGATGTGGATATTTTCAGCCCTTTTTGACAGTGGTTCAGTTTTAAATATTGCAGGGAGTTAACAGAACAAGGGAGCCACAGTGAGCCGTTATTAGCGCTAATAACATTCTGACTGAATGATTCAACAATCAGATCGCAGTATTATTATTTAGCAACTTTTTTAAAATTAAAACACAGGCTTGGCTGCACTGTAAACAATATGCTGGTGGCTTTTCTGTTATATTTTTGACAAACTACTCAAAGACTGTTGTATTAAAACCACACTTCCTGTTACCACCAGCAACCAGAGGTGTTGCCATATCAACCAGGAACAAAATGTTAAAGATTACAACTTTAAACCCAGTTACATGTCCTAAATAGATAATTCAACAGAGCTAAAAGTGTCCTGTTGCCTTTGTTTTTGCAAGTTTGGATTTTGTTGCAGAGTGGACCTACAGACAGAGCAGCCTTCAAGTACAGTGGTGTTCACTTGCATGCAAGCCAGGCATAAGTGAATGCACATGTTAGAGATGCTCTGATCCACTTTTTTTGAGTTCTGGTCCAATACCGATATTGAACTGATACCACTTTTTTTCATCATCATCATCAATGGTGGTATTATTTGTAAGGTTGCATGAGGCTGAACCTAAAGTTAAGTTTCTGTGAGCAGTTCTGCATCAGTAGATGGGTTCACATGCATTTAGAAAGCTTTCCGCTTCTCTTTCAGACTCCGTTTTACTTGAGGACCAGCTTTATGATTTGGATTTGGGATATTTCTTTGATTAGCCTGTTATTGTGGTATTTATGCAAAAATCAATATACTCTGTGATGATAGTGACCCTGTTATTTTAGTCTCCATCAAAGATGTTAGTGCATGCCAGGGAACCTTGGAATTGTATGACGGCATCCTCCGACCACTGTGGGGTGCTGTAGGATTGTGACATTTACGTTCATGTTTGAATTACTCTGTCGCTTGTAAAGTTTAAAAAGGGAGAAAAACTTAAATGTCACAGAATCACAAAACACATTCAGTGTTGGGTTTATCATTGGACGCATCAGATATATTAGTACTGGATTTATTTTTGCAAAGTCTCCAAAAAGACAATGCAGTTCAAGGCTGGATTACAAAGCTTCTGAAAGGGATACGAATGCACCAGACCAGAGACGAGGGTTATCTTCTGGCGAAAAAATCTCTCACATGCAGTGATCCAGAGATACTGAGCTCTGGTTTTCTCCACTTCAGCGACACAGAACGCAGTTGTTGTTTTTTTACACCTTAGATTAAACATAACATTTATTTTTGACTTGCCTCGTCAGATAACTTCATGAGGCATTTCACTTGCCCCAGCACAGAGTCTACTTGCCACAGCCAAGCGTTAAAGTTGAGCTCTGTATATAGCATTAGCATCCTTGGCTACCAGCTCCACTGGCGTTAGTGCGAGGGTGCTATAAAAACATCAGACTATGGAATCTGGATCGGTTGGTGGCATCTATCCAATATCCGATGAGTGCATTACGTCTGGATCGGAACTCAAACTGATATTGGATCAGATCTCTCCCATCTCCAGCACATGTACACTTGTATGGCCTACCTTGGATCTTAATCCTCTTTTCTGTATCACCAACTGTCCAGACATACACCATCATGTCCATCCCACCAGTTGCAAAGTGCTCATTATCAGGTGACCAGGCCAAGGACACTGGTTTGGCATGGTGCCCGTAAAACACATTTTTGACCTGGTAGAAAAAATGAAAGAAATGACTGTAAAAAGACACAATGAATAATTCATACAACACTGTTATAAGCACAGGATATTGAGTAATCCACAAATGGAATGCATAGGACACACAAATGTTTACCGAGTAGCCATCAGCCACAGAATAAACTGTGGCAGTTTTTTTCTCATCAATGACAGCCAGATAGGCTCCATCATTGGAGTAAGCCATGTCTGTGATCCACGCTTTCCCCTCGATGGTTTGACCTTCGTCCTTCAGAGTGTTGCCCTGAATGGAGTAAAGATGGATCGTCCCATCCTAAGGAGAAAAAAAAGGAAAGAATTAATCTCAAATCTAATATCACCTGGGTATGATGAAGAGTCCAGTGACTGTCTCTGAGGGTTACTTAAACTGGAAATAGACACTTGTTTTGTTTTTTTGCTTTAATATATCTTTATGAAGTAAATGTTGATTGTACAATGTAATTATTATAGAACAATAGGCATTTAGATTGTTGTTGTTTTTTAAATGAGAGATCCAATCAGGCTCCATTATAGACAATTTCTGAGAAAATTGGAAAGTGACACAGTTGTCTTGGCAACAGCCAACAACAATAATACCACTTGAAAACGCTTTAAAATGGATGATGTCATGTTACCAAGACATGCTGTTCCTATTTTTCCCCTGAACTAGAAAGCATTTTCCATGATAATCTGGGTTATTAGATGTCCACTTACTGCTCCCCCCACCGCAGCAGTGGTGCCTCCAGGGTGGATCACTCCAACCTCTGCTTCATAGCTGAGATTGTCCAATGTGAAGACTTTCTTCTTATCCTTCAGCAAGACAATCTGGAAAAAGCAAGAGATGATGAATGATGCCATAAAAACACACATTTGCAGACACTGAAACTTTTGGAGGAGTCAAATATGATGCAGAACCTTGGAAATGGCTCAAATGTTTTCACAGGACAAACACTGTACTAAGAACTTGACAAAGCTAGACATTACCTGCCCAATGCACACAGCCAGTGACAGCCCTCCTGCTGCTGCCGACACACTTTTAGGCTGGAAGTCCATCTTCACCACGTCAGAGGCACTGAAAACCAGCAGTTAGGGTTATTAATGTTATTCATAAATAAGAACTCTAACATTCAGAGGTGGACAAATATAGAATTATGAAGGCAAATATCCAGTATTAGGTCAAAGGAAAAAAAGACAGATGACACATAATTCCAAGTGATCTTGCAAAACAAGAAATCTAATAATTGAAAGGCTAAAATATGAGTTGTTCATACAACATCTGCTTCACATTCTCTTAAAAAAATATAACGATTCAGAACCAACACTGAAAACCTGCTGAGAATAAATGTTGTGAAAGATAAAATACCAAAATCAGGGAACACTATTAATGATTTTCTTGTTTCACTAAACATTTGCACATCCATCCATTACCAACTGTCATAACAAACTTTCTTGCACGTCTGCCCTGCCCAGATTGACTTCCATTATTATTAGCAGACAAAATACAGAGCATCATTATAATCCCCAGAGTCATTGTCTGCACAGCAGCATATTATGACCCCTACCTGTACTCTTTCTTGTTGATGTTGGTGTAGCGCAGTGTATCGTCCATGCTGCACGTCACTAGCTCCTTGTCTTCATTAGTCACCATCTTGCTGACCTGGTTAGTGTGGCCCTTCCCCGAGAAGCAGTCATTCTCCCCAGTTTCTGCATCCCAGTAATGTGAGGCAAGCGTTAAGGAAAACATTAACTGTCGACATGGAAACCCAATATTACAGGAAAGCGGCGACACAGTCACACAGACAGGTGAGCATGGGGCTACCTCAGCTAGCTCTACACTTAGACACATCAAAAGATTGATTCTATATAAACAAAAAGGTGTCTCGACAGCAGAGTGCTACAGATTGTACCACAAACATTTTCCCAACCAGCACTGATCCCACATCTGAGAAATACAAGAAATTACTTCTTTTTTTTTTTTTATAAACTAATGTCGATTGCATCACTCCACAATTTTGACGGCCCTCTTAAGAGTTGCTTCATACTGAGACAATCAACATCATTGATTTTTGTAATATATGCCTATTCTGAATTTGCCAGCAACACGTTCCAAAGTTGGGACAGAGGCAACAAAACACGTTGTTGGAATGTACGATAATTGGTAACAAGTTGATAGTATCATGATTGGGTAAAGGCTTAGTCTTTCATAAGCAAGGATGGGGCGAAGTTCACCACTTTATGAGATAACCAGCATTGGCCGATGCCTGTGCTCACAGGGCCGAAAAACATATTGAATGTATAGAATAATGCAGTTGAATGACTTTGCTTGACATTTAATTTCCTTTTTTTTTTTTTTTTTTAAATCCAGTTAAATCTGAGCTCAGTGAGAATTTGCGATCTCTGCATACCTCAGTTTTTACCCGTTACCCAGAAGCTTGCGGCACACATCTAGCGGGGCATGTACGCACATTCAAGCTTAGGGCACCCACTTCAATAAATAACATCTGTTGAAATCAACTGGGGATCTCTGGGCTGTTGGCTTGGCCCTGGATTAGACCAGACGAGGTGTGGAACCATTTTTTCAGGTTTTTTTTTTGTTTTGTTTTTTTAAATTGGAAAACAAGTCCCCTGCTTCTTCAGCTGTTTCGGAAAATGCTGCAGTGCTGTTTTGCCGTGTAACTCCAGAAATGTTTTATGGACAAAACGTCACTTGAGTTTCCATTGGCATGGGGGAGAGTAGGTACTTGTTGATTTTCATTTCTGGGTTAAGTGTTCCTTTAACATTAGTGTTAAATTCACGTTCATTTAAATGTTTAGCAATTTTGTGTCTTATTTATTATATTGTTGTATTTTAGCAGACGCAACAAATATCAACCACATGATATCAGCATTATTTAATCAGCCATTGGCTGTCTAATGCTCTCTAAATACCGGCATTGGTCAATGAAAAACCAATACCAGTGGACCACTAGTAGTTTGCAAATGATTGCATTCTGTTTTTGTCTCTGCACCGGCAATAGCCATGGTCAGACATATTGTATTCAGGTTGTCCATCCAATTCTCATTGAGCTATATCTCATTTGGCACAAATGCCTCCAGGGTGAACGGATTTGGTCAAGGACACCGTGACCTGACATCCGTCCATCCCAAATCTCATGAATGTGATATCTCAGGAAAGTTTTGAGGGAATTTTTTCGAATTTGGCAGAAATGTCCACTTGGACTCAAGGATGAGTGAACTGATTATATTCTTATACCGGTTATATTTGTCAATTGAAAATATTTTAATATTTTATTTAAATACATCAAGTACATTAATTACTAGAGCTGCAACAATTAGTCGATTGAAAGAATTAGTTGCAGCTATTTTGATAATCGATTAATCGTTTCGGTCATTTTTAAAGCAAAAAAGTCAACATTGCTGGTTTCAGCTTCTTACATGTAAGGATTTGCAGCTTTTCTTTGTTATTTATGACAGTACATGAAGAGTCTTTGGGTTTTGGACTGTTGGTTGGACAAAAGTAGTAATTTGAAAATATCACTTTGGTCGGTCTCTCACTTTGGAATTGTAATGAGAATTTTTCACAATTTTTCATTGTGAAACAGATTCATTGACCAAGCAGTTTTCATGTGGCATCCATATGAATGCCAGGAACCAAATTTCCTAGAATAAGAGATCATGAATGTTATTCACTTCACCTGTAAGTGCTTTAAATGTTATGGCAGATTGGTGTAATGTCATTATAATGAGCAGCTCTAAATGATCAAAAAGTAATCTACATACACTATAAAGGGCCCCATTTTTGACTTGTAGAACACAGAGTGACCTTTACAATCATTATTGGTGCCACTTTATCAGTGAAAGGATATTGATGTGTCCATCGTGACTCCCCGAGTAGATGTATGGTCGCCCATCACTTTTGTGAACCGTCAGACACTGGATGGATTTGGTGTGACCCTGTAAGTTGAACAAGTACATGTTTTCTGATACACATAACAGGTAATGTAGAATATTAACCATGAACATTTCACTTGAATGATTTGGTAGCACATTAAACCCAGTGAAAGCCACACGACTAATAACGTAATATACCATGACTGGCACTTACTGCCTTCTGCGACATAATACACTTTAATGCATCAATTATAGTCCTGTGGCTGGGTCAGCCGAACACCCACTGACATTATGAGAGACTAGAGCTTAAAGAGGAATACTAATGCAATTTTACACTACCCACCCACCACTTCTGATAAATGTGTACACCAGTAAGAAGCTTTTAGTCTCTGGTCTAGTGAAAGATTGCTTTATCTCCCCATGTCGTAGGGCACAGTTGTTGTTTTTTTAAATCCATTGAAAATATTCCAAAAAAAGTATCCATATTTTAAAAAGGTTACAAATGACATACAGTATTATATGAAACACAAGCTACTTATTACAAATTTAAAAATCTCCATTTGTATTTGCACATTTGGGGACATAGTAACATCTGTAGGATTGCAGATACTAATTTACTTTATGCAAGCGTCTAGTTATATACCTATATATATACCTTAATATTAACATGTTTTAAGCAACTCAAAAGCTTAAAAGCAGCCATTTCTTTGAAGAATTTCCCCACTCAAGAAAGAAGTGGTTTTATCAGTTTCAAGGACAGTATTGGCAATATCCAGGAATAGCTTCCTTAAACTCTTGAGACTCTGACCTTGATGGTGCGTATGGGCCGGTCAGGGTTGTTCTTGTCCAGATAGTTGATGTATCCTGACAAGGAGATGCTGAGGAGGTGGTCTTTCTGCCACAGGCAGCCCAGCTGCTGGTCTGCCACTTCAGAGCCCATGTTGAAGGTGGTGACGGCTGTACCTGCACCAACATCCCAGAGTTTCACAGTCTTGTCCCCTGAGGCAGAGATCAGTTGGGAGCTGTCAGGGCTCCAGCTGACCTGGAGGATTTAAAGTGGGGAATGGGGAAGTTGCAATATTAATATGAATGTAACCAAAATTGCACATTTTGTGCATAAAAATGTTCACTCAAAGACATAAACAAGTGAACAGAAAAATCAAATCAGTAACTTCAGGGCAGAAGGGGGCACATAATCCCTAATTTGAGTATTGAAAGAAGTATTTTCTGTGTCCACATACTCTATGCAGACTACATGCAAACTCTGAGCACAGCTAGCTCTCCTAAAAAATAAAACCCATCCAGCTAACACAGTTACTGGGCCAGAGGATGACAGAGATTAGACACTGTAGTGATATTTTTTATGTTCAAACAAGACAGACTGGCAAAAATATATACTGAATATAATGTCTTTTTTTAATTTATTTTTTTTACATAAAAAGACCTACTTACAGCATAGATTCCTCCTTTGTGGGCCTTCTCTCCACCAATTGAGCAAACAAGCTTACCATTATCTCCATCATAGACGAATAGCTGTGGAAATTATACAAGATTTTTTTGTACACAACTGCCATAATTGTGAACTTTTCATATATAACCCTGACACTTTAGGCTTAGAAATCTCTTGATTGTATTTGTATAATTTCAGTAACTATCACAGTGTATACTCACCTGGCCATCAGAGCCAGCTGTGACAAACCGATTTCCATCCGGAGAGAAACGAACACAGTTGACAAACTGGCTGTGGTCCTTTAGCGATCACCGGGTAGATGGAAGGGGGGAAAATAGTGGAAAATGATCCATAAAGAAAGATTGTGCATGTTAATATAAAGTCAATATTAGTTAGTACAACATGAAATATAAGAAACTGGCAAATAGAACAAGTATATAACATATTTAACATTCTTGGTCATCTTCATGATAGATGGAAATTCACAGTCCTTCCTCATTTTAGATCAGAGCTGACCAAGGCCTTGGTTTAAAAATACAGAAATTCTACTGGGAAAAATTATAAAGAAAATGCATTGCAGTGCCCATTGAAAGAATAGCACCAATCAAGACCAGGCATAGCACGCACGTTGATCCTTAAGAAAATAACACTGGGGGTGCTCTTGAATCTAAATCAACTGCTGCACTTGCTGTACTCTACAGCCTACTCCACCAACTATATCAGGAGCTATTGAATCAGTGAGTGATTGGTGCATGTGCTGCCTGACTTTCAAAACTTGCAAAACAAATGAATTAAGTCAAATTAATCAAGCAAAAAGAAGCTGTAATTTAAAAAAAAGACTAAATATAAAACAAAACAAATGCACAACATTTCTACTTTAGCTATAAGAGCCTTTGAGGCTTACACACCTACTTTATGACATATTTTCAATGCAACTGTCCAAACCTTGGTCAGCATTACAGAATGTAACCTACACTTGTATACTTTGTATACTAAAAAACACATTGCAGACTGAATTCTAAAAACACACCATAATGATTTCTAAGTAGGATAAAATTTACATGTTCATACAGGGGGCGCCTGCTTTTAGGAATGTGGCTCACACATTCTCTGAGAATTTATGGGGGAAGTGGGTTATGTAATATGGAAACAGACAAACAAGGCTACACTGTCAAAAACCACCAGGGTGTGATAGGCTTGCAATGACCAATGGGCATTAAAAATAAGACAGCTGGTTCAATGTTACAGAAACTTTTCTTAAGCTACTACTATGTCTGCATTTGCTTCAGACCAACATTTTGTTACTACCAAGACTGCAAGTTGAAGATTAAATTTTACCATTGGTTTGTCCGACAGGTTTATTAAAAAAAAAAAACTTGGCTCGAACTACTTGTTTAAACACAAATACACCTCTCCATCAACTGTACAAATGTGTACGGGGGAAAAGGAAATGTCTGCAACTCACACGTAGTGTAAACTTGAACTTGAATGGAGGCCCCTCGTAGAAGGACCCAGTGGTGTCATCACTGGCAGTGGCAAGGCGGTAAGGGCGTTTCGGCCTTATATCTACACTGTTGATTAATTTGGAGTGGCCTGAAACATCCCCCACTGAGGAGCCAGAGTCCCACAGGAACACTGCCCCAAACCTACAACAAGATAATGAGCATGAATACTAGGCTTCTGTGCTGTTTAAGGAATGAAAATAACAAAAACATCTTTTTTATTTGGATTCACAGTACACAGCATTCATACACTGCAGAGCAGTCTATTCATATTTTATACAAAGCCATGACATTAAGCAAGACAATCGATAATAACTAATATAATTCAAACAAAGCACCATCTGGCATGTCACCCCCAAAGGAAAATCACTAGCGTCAAAATAATGAATGATAATTGAGAATAAAGATACAGCAATGTATCAATCAACTGTTGAACAAGCAGAAAACAAAACCTTTTGAGATACATTTTGTGCTAGCCTGTATCACCCAGCTCTAACTGTACGCAAAACGATCATGCTTACTGTCATGCATAGTCACCCCCCAAAGGCTTATTCTGAGCCAGGAATGCTCAACGCATGTTAAACAAAAAATTATCTAAAGTAAACAAGCGACTTCCGCACAGTGGGCAGTAATCAGTGTGAGCACAAGAGAAACTGAGTGATGGTGGACTGAGGCTCTTTTCATTTCTTGAACACCCATCATACTCACTTTTCTCGTCCATCCCCAACAACAGCCATCCTCTTGTTATCCTCTGTCCATGCAATGTCCTTGATCTTGCCTGAAATCGGGGTGTACTCGAACTTGAGCAAGTGCTCCTTCTGGGTGGTGTCCCAGATACGGAGCTTTCCTGATGCATCTAAAGGATTTAAAACAACTATTGTATTAATATCACTGTGGCAACTATTTGCAATTATTTGTTGACATGTGTTCATAGGCAGGCCTTTCACCTCCAGATGCAATGTAGTATCCACTGGGGGAGTACTTGGCAACGGTAACTGGATGGGCATGTTCGGTGTAAATGTCTGCTATAGCCGGGTTCTGTAAAAGACAGAAAATCAGCAGGTCTAACAAATGACATATTAGATGGTTCCCTTCTAAATTAGTACCAAGCAAGAGGAAAATTATTTTTTAACCTTATTTTCAGGGTTTTGGTCATCGTTCCTATTGGTTATAACAACATTTTACTCATTACATTGACACTTAAAATATTCATTACATTTTGCACAACTGCTTCCTGGTTAGAGTGACTTACTCTCCTGTTGATCAATAGGGTTTGAAGCGCTCACTTTGCTGTTGTACTCAGTGTTCAGTGCATCCTGACATCACCAAAAGGTGTGGTTCCAGGTGCAACAGGGGCTGTGCTCCATTTGACTGTGCCACATGATATGCAGTGCCATGGGTGGGCAAAGCTCTTAAATGTAGTTAAGTTGGCAAATGAGGAGGCAGGTAGGGGTGTGCTATATGATATTGTTCACAACAATATCGGTAGAATTTTTAATTAGGATTGTTAATTAGGATGTGTGGTCTGCTGCATGGTATTGGAGTTCACCTGTGAACGAATCCCATCTCCCAACCCCTCCTGATAAACTGAGGATCCCGATTAGAGCGGTGGCACCCAGTCCAGCCCCCAAACCCAGAGGAAGCAATTGGGTACAACGCTAAAAAAGCTTGTTTGGCTCAACAGTCTGGGCAGCTCGTGCTGTCAGCTCGCCACTGTTCCTCTCATTCACCATTCTGTTGTGTGAAATAGTGACCTTTTCCTGTGAATTAGTACTGAGGCACTCATCTGGAGACTAGGCTGGGTTTAGATTTAAAAAAAGATTCCATTAGCGCACATGTAGGTATCATTTTGTTTAGTGACACTAGGAGAAGTGGGCTGTTTCTATTGTTTTTCGGTTTTCTTAAGAGTTCAGCAGTAAGGTCTTTCATTTTTCGGTTTTCTTTTAGGTAGATATTTGTAGCTGTGATTTTAGAGATTCCTCTTTTGGTTATATTTATTTCTTTGCTTTGAACAGCACCCACTAGCCCCTTTTCTTTTGTAGTTTTGTCTCACCTTTTTTGTTTGTAACTTAATCCAATTCCCTTGTAAATAATAGACTTTAATTTAACCAAGAACACCTTGTTTATTTTTGTTGCTTACCAATAACTTATACAATTATTAGATTAGAATTAGTTTAAAATTAGATCTAAGGAAGTGTCAAATTCTAGACATGCTAAACCGTCCTTGTTAATGCACCCAACTGAACCATCATTGAAGCCAAAGTTGAATACCTCCAATTTTTTTTTTGTGTCACGTCCACAAGTGTACTACACTACAACAAACCACAGAATACGACTGCGCATGTGTGGAATGCGTCCTCCGAGCAGACTCCAAAAACTAGTCAACAGAACTTCTACACATCCATGAACACATCTGTTTCAAAGTATATTAGGGCCCTAACACAGATGCTAGGTGATGTCAGAGGTAAAATGAACATGACATTTTTAAAGAGAGGATCAGTGAAATTATGGTTTTGAGGCTGGTGGTAACTTGCTCTTTAAAATTTGACTTATTAAATTGAGGACAATCAAAGCAATTTGTTAGAATTAGTGAGTAAAACATCACTGTGACTAATATGAATAACGGCCAAAGACCCAGGTTGGTATAAATAAATAAGCAAGCAACACTTGTTTAATATGGCTCTTAAAAGATGGAAAATTACTTCAATGTTCCTAATGATGACACACTTCCCATTGGTATACAGGAAGTTGTTGCCTTTAGGATCACCGCCAATCACTTTTGCAACTCCCCTCTCCATCTGTGGGAGACTGGCGAATACAAGTTCTAAAAACAAAGATATGAAAAGAAAGATGACAGGTAAACATATAATGTAGCATTAAGGTTAACACAACTTAAATGAGGATACATTGAAAAAAAAGTATTAAACTTAACCATAATAACCATATGGGATTGTTTGCAGACAGACAATGCTACACTGTCCATGTAGGGAACCATGAGCTGAAAGAGCCTGAAATCTCATAAGCTGCACTGCTTTGGATTAACATCTTGCATCACTACGGTTTCAGAGAGGATACGAGTATGCACAATTAATCAGCATTACTTAGTTCTTCACTCGTCAGAACTAATGCAGACTGAGGACTTGATCTATTGAAAATGGACTCCTGATCTCACTGATCTTTCCAGACACTGTGACCAAACAGCCAGGTAAGTCCTTATGGTCAAGTCAGTGTTCAGAACAATTCACTGTAAAGCCATCTCCAAGAGAGGTTATTTTTTTGCTCCAAAAGAATTTGCTGTTGTCCATCCCCTTAAAAACTAATAAAACAAAGGTGATGTCATTTAAGATTATACATCAATTTTACCCTATAAGAAAATAAGCAAAAATCAATGACATAAATGCATTTCCTGAAATGTTGCCTCATCATTTGCTGGCATTGTTACTATATTGTGGCACGAGGTTTCCAGGTTTTCATGGGTTTTGCTTGGGGTCTAACTTATAACACAAAAGATGAAAAACAAGGCAAATATCATCAATGTGAACCATCTTGATTGTGTTTTATATAAATAGATGTAAATTCACTGACAAAAAAAGACTTCTGTTTATCATACACATTAACAAGAAAGCGTTAACAAAGTTCTTTTTTGATTCGCTGAGCTTCCGCCATAGCTCTAAAATCACTGTTTTATCTTTAGCCCTCATCTCCACATCATAATTACAGTTAAACCCGTTTACTTTAGGCCTGTTCAACAGTGTCTGTGTGAGCTTGCGTTACATCCCCAGTACAAGTTCCTGACTGTCAGCCAGCCTCTGTCTGTACATGTCATAACAATGCGATGCGAGCACAACTATTTCCTGACGTTAGCTCAACTAGCTAACGCCAACTTAAATTAACCGCCTGTAATGAGCTGCATTTTCAACCAGAGCATCTTCCCAACATGCCGTGCTCAGCAGACACATGTGTATATTAAATCTAACAGAATAATTACAAATGCCGGTATTTTGTCTTTCACATGCGATTCGAAGTGTCAAAAATCACTCGGCTATGGGCGAGGCTAGCTAGCTAGCTACGGGGTACCTGGCTGACTAGCCTATTCTGCTGAATAACGTTAATGTAGCCCACAATAGGAGTTTCATTGCGGGTTTTCTCAATCGCTTCCATTAAAAATAAACACGACTTACTCAATTCATGCGCCATTTTCGCTGCTGCTCACTTGCTTAGCGTTACTCTTCCAAATGAATGAGACAGTGAGGCTCCCCCGGCTGTGTACTCCCTGTTCACACAAACACGGAAGCGAGTGCTGCTCTCGCTCTGTCTGGCTTTGCCCATATATAGTAAACTCAGATTCTACGCTGCGGCTGTCAGCCACTAGGCATACACTGCTGCCACTGACATGATTTAACCCTCATTACTGTATGTCAGGCTCCAGGGCAATTACTGTTACCATGTCAAAACTCTACCAACCAGATTGGCTAGGTATAACCCTGTGCTTAAAGTACTATTATTATATTAAAGTCGTCTTTCTGAAAGATAATAAAGAATTAACATTTCCAGACTCCTCAAAGATTCTTCTAACGAGCTGGATAAAAGAATATTATGTTTTCCAAATCACAACTATTTCCTATTCCAGATAAGAGAAGAATGATAACATCAATAAAGAGGTAACATTAATATAGATAGGCCTAGATATAACAGATAATGAACATATTTTCTACTCACTAGGCACAAACTGAAAACTGACATAGGCTATTTCTGGCAATCATCTTCATTTAGGTAAGGAAAATGAGCCAGAAAATGTTGGAAATATTTTTATTGTGCCGGAATATTTTTTTTCATCCAGATAGTTAGAGGTTCATTATGGATTGTGGAAATACCTTTAAAACAAAGTTTAAATATAGACACTGCAGCTCCCCCTGCATGCTAACATTTTGCCAAGTGAATATCTTTTCTGCTCTCTATATGAGCCCAATTTGTTATTGTGCAGTTCTGGAATTTCAGAAATTAAAGAAATTTAAAAAAAAAAAATTTTTTTTATCCAACTTTGAGTTCAAGAAATGGTCAACAGCGATTCAGAGCAGCCTGGACTAGTTGACTTTACTTAAAAAGTTAGAGAGAGCTGATTAAACAGTTTGAGTGAAATTGATTTGAATGCTAATCGATTGGAAGTAACATTTTAAGTTACATATAATAAAAGCCAGATTATTTGTACTCAAAGGCTGCAGTAAAACAGTTTCATTTAGCGTTCCATAGCATTTATTTAAATCAAATATTTAAGTTTTAAAAAAACAAACCCTAAACATCTTTTTCACTAATAAACACATAATGCAGCACATTTATTGAAATTTTATTTAAAATGACAGTAAAACGCACATTGTTGCTGACACATAAAAGAATCAATGTACTACTGTATTTCCATCCGTGTAGTAGTAGGCCGTGTCAACCCTACTTAGAAGCCTGTTTTTTAGATTTTGAAATTTGGCTTCAGCCATCAGTTGTTATCTGTTGAATAAATTTAAATTGTATAGCACACCTGCACCATATGTTTTATGATAGGACAAAAAGCAGTAATGATTGTAACTGTAAAACATACCTTGAAGACTCAGGCCCCAGTCCATCCCCTGGCACCATGGTGACTTAAACATCACACGTTTAGAAAGAAATTTACCCATTTTTGTCTGATTGATTAATGACTGCAATCAAAGTTATTATTTTTGATATTTATTTAATTTAAAAAGATTCAAATTTTCAAAGGAGTTCAAAGATTGCCTAAAAGGCCTGACTCAGGGCAATATTTCCACAAATTCTTACGCTGCTTTGACCCCCAGAGAAAATTATGCCCAGGCCCGTTTCTTGCTATATGCAGGCTATGCGGTTGCATAGGGCCCCCAAGCCACCAGGGGGCCCCCAAGCTGCCATTAACTTTTTGGCTGGACCGCAGAGGGCCAGCCCTATGGGTTGCTCTGTGGCTGAGTAAGTGAATAAGTAATGAAGTTGCGGGATTGGTCAGTCGAGTGTAGGAGTGGCTACGTCATCAGGGGGCGTTGCTCTCGCCTCACGCAGCA
>JBBPCS010000359.1:11206202-11221988 GCA_037974645.1 Hollardia meadi
ATTCCTTCACAAATTTGTTCCTAACATTTAAAATAAACATTTTAAGGAAAGTTCAGCATCTGTCTCATTTATGCGCACGAATGGAAGTTTCAAGGTGTAAGTGGAGGTGTGTACTTACAGTTACTTCCATGTAGGCCTAGCAATAAGCAATCCTGAGGAAAATCATAATTGTCATAATTTTATGTCAGAACTCTGTTTCTAGGTTTAGTCCAAGATAATAGACTATGTTTAGTATGACTGTCTCGTGTAAGTTGAGGACCCTCATGTTGGCCACATTTCCACTCCTTTACATGCCATACAATAACTGTTCTGTCAATGGGGGGGACCTGTTTTAGTCAGTGACAGATAAAGTAGCTCTTCTTCTTCTGTCCTATAGACAGCGCGGTAGCGCCAAAACACCACAGAAGAAGTAACACAGACGATGGCGGCCGCCTTGAGGGGAAGCTTGGTAACATTGGTCAAGGTGAGTGCCTACATGATTTACAAGCTTATTTTATACATAGGAAAGGAGTCGCTGTGATTGAAGTTGTGTATTTGTTCAACCCAAGCACTATTTTATCATAACCCGTGAAAGAAAGAGTTAGTCTTGTGACATCTGTCTTGTTGCTAACCATGAGCCTCCATCATTAATATTTCGTTATCCCCGTAGCCTTCAGATAAAAAGTGAGCTCACAGTTGTTTTATGGCTGGTAAACGAGAAAAAAAACAAGCAAAATAAAACAATCTCCTTCGTCAGTAGATATGTGACAAAGAGGTCAGTGGGCATATAGTTTAGAATTGTATGTGTATCTGAGACAGTAAGCTAAAGCAGCTGGCTAACTCATAACCCTGACATGTTAACCTCCTTGTCCTTATCATAACCATCAGTTAGTTACTTCTATACGTACCAAGTAGCTTACTGGAGCTAATCACTAGGTAACTGCCCAGAAAAGAGCTGATTAGTCTGTCTGTTCACTTCATTGCCTCTGGTTTGATAACGTGCCGTCAATCATCTCCATCTTTCTCATTTGCCAAATCGATAACTGTCAGTGGGAGCCAAGAGATGAGCCGGTTCTTAGATCATCTTTTAACCTGTTAACTTTAAATCTGCAGGCGTCATTTCCCAGTGAGTTGTCATTTTGACAGACCACAGTTAAAGTCAATTGTTCTTTATGCTAAGCTTTCATTGTGCCCACTTGTCAGTGGCTGATCATCCAGATTTCTCTTGAAACATGTCTACAAAAATAAAAAGCCACACCCATCACTGCCCGCCCCGATATTATCTAATAAAATGGCCACCATTGTGACTAGCAGTGGGTAATATGGATAAAATAGCTGTTAAATGATCAGAGTATGTTTTTTACATTATAATATCAATACATATGAATGATACAATACTATAAAAAATAATCTACATCAATTTAATCTCTGATATTGATGCAAAAATCATATAAAAATCCAGTATTGCCATAAAGAACATTTCTTGTATAAAGTTGGTAGAAAAAACATTCCTGCAACACAAAATTAGGAGTGCAACTTACAGTTATTTTAAGTATCAAAAAATTCACCTTTGTTTTCTCTTCTTACTTAGTTGTTTTGTGTATAAAGTGTTGCCTGTCACAGTTTCATAGAGACAAATTTAATGTCTCCAATTGTTGTAATCAGTCTGAAACCCACAAAATATGTAATTTACAGTAATATAAAACAGAAAAAACAAAAATGTCCAAACTATAAACAGTCATCAAATAGTTGCTGATTCATTTTTATTTATTTTTTTACTAAATAATCTTTATTTTTGTTGGGATTTTCTCTAGTTGCAGTTTTTTTTATCCTGAATAGAAAGATGGGAAAGTCATTGCTCACCTCTCGTATGCAAGTAGACACTGTTTTGTTTTAAGGGGTCATAAGCAACATTTGGGAATCATCATTATACTTCGAGATATTAAAGGGATTGATACTACGTTGTGGCAAAATCTGAGAGTGGACAAATTTATGTAATCCCATACTTAGGATTGCAGCACCAGTTATCGTCATATTATGGTATGAAATACTATACAATATTATACTATGTACATTTGCTTATCTACGGTATAGAATATGGCTGCCTTATAGATACTGTAATGTTTTAAATTTGTTCTTAAATAATGGGTTCTGTGGACATTCGTACTAGTTGGTTTAATAGGTGATACAGCTGTGCAGCACGTCATTAGTATACGACGTCCCTCACGACTGACTCTTTGGAACCAAGAATTTCTTATTTGGTACCTTCAAATCCTCTGCGCTTGCGTATCTTTCTTGCATCTCTCTCTCACATCCTTGCGATAAAGAGATGCAAGAGAGGGAAGCGAGGAGACAGATTAATGAAATGCACCCATTGTTGTGAATTTATCTTCTCTGTCATCCTCAGGGCCTGAGCGGCCCCCAGTGGCAACAGCTCGCCTCTCGACCATTGAGTGTGTCTGCTGGTCTGTGTGGCCCAGAAGTCCCGCCAGCCCGCGCTGATGCTACCTTCAAGGTCACCATGGTGCCAGGGGATGGAGTGGGACCTGAGCTGATGACCGCTGTCAAGGATGTGTTCAAGGTACGTTTTACAGTGATGGAATCATCACTGCCTTTTTTACATTCTAAAACATATGGTATACTATAGCTATATCAAAAGAGTAGAGGTTTTTAACACAAACATCAACACTAAAGTATTATTTTCATGTTTGACATTTCATTTTCCCCCCCACTTTAAACCTTTATATATGCTGATGATATGAACTTCAAAAAAATGACAGATCTTAAAGTTGACTTCTTTTGTTCTCATCTCCAGGCAGGAGATGTCCCAGTAGAATTTGAGGAGTTTCATCTGAGCGAGGTACAGAACATGGCCAGTGAGGAGAAGCTGGAGCAAGTGTTAACCTCTATGAAGAACAACAAAGTGGCCATGAAGGGTAGCTACATTTTTGTCTCCTCTGATATAGTTCACTTAAGGACAAAATATGAGTAATATGAATGCAGCAATAAAGTATTATAGGTTTTAGGCAGAACTAAGCAGACCTAACATTTGTGTTTGTGACGTGCTTGGTTATCCAGGTAAGATTCACACACCCATGGAGTTCAAAGGGGAGCTGGCTTCATATGAGATGAGACTAAGGTAAAACCAGAAAACGTTTGTGTATTTTGTGTGGGGTTTTTTTCTTTTTTGAATAACCCATCTCTCCCTATTCATTCCCCAGGCGTAAACTGGACCTGTTTGCTAATGTGGTTCATGTGAACAGCCTGCCGGGCTACAGCACTCGCCACAACAACCTGGACCTGGTCATCATTCGTGAACAGACCGAGGGGGAGTACAGCTCCCTGGAGCACGAGGTAAACAACACTCCTGACTGCAGTCATAGAGGATGGTTTTAAAACCACATGAAAAGGGAAGAGTTCTCTTGAATTTCTCTTTGCATAGATTTGGCCAGCAGTAAACGGCATATCAAAACAAAGATGAATAACTCTGACAGAGGTGTGAAATGGCACAATGTGTTTGTGCATCTTTAATTAACATTTTGGAAGGAACTCCTTATCACTCATAGGGAAGACTAAACATTCACTGCTTCTTATATAATGTTCCTTTAGCTGTCCTGTAGACTCGTGGACTGGACTTGAAGTCTAAAATGACACACTGCAGTAATCGGCATAAAGCATGTGTGAAATACCAGCAGTTATGGTCTAGGTGGTTTTATTCATTAAAATTGAAGCAAATCTCTTCCGTTAGATGGACAACTAACTGTGGGGATGTGATGTGTTGTTTTTAAAAATTCTCTTGCAGTGTTGTTTGTCAATGTTTAAATAAGGATGGCTGTATGAAAATGTATGTACCCTCGGCTTGTTCTTTAGAGTGTGACAGGTGTGATCGAATGTTTGAAGATCATCACCAGAGAGAAGTCGCGGCGCATTGCCAAGTTCGCCTTCGATTATGCCACCAAAAAGGGGAGAAACAAGGTCATTGCCGTTCACAAGGCCAACATCATGTAAGGAAATACAAAATTTTCCCCCTTCCCTTTTTGGCTCATATTTTGGAATCATATTCTTCAATTAATCTTTAAAATGGTGTTAAGTTGGGTCACGATTGTGTTACAGCTACAGCAACACTTTTCTTGATCCCGTCTTATTACAGGAAATTAGGTGACGGCCTGTTTCTGCAGAGCTGCGCAGAGGTGGCACAACTGTACCCCAAAATCCAATATGAAAACATAATCATTGATAACTGTTGCATGCAGGTATACTCAGCCTCACAGTTCACTCTCCTGATTTCATTCATGAATGATTTTCTGATTGGGTTGTAGTTTCACTTTTTTTTTTCTTGTGTAATCTCTGTGCTACTTTGCTGCAGCTGGTCCAGAATCCATACCAATTTGACGTGTTGGTGATGCCCAACCTCTATGGTAACATTATTGATAACCTGGCAGCAGGGCTGGTTGGAGGAGCAGGAGTTGTTCCTGGGGAAAGCTACAGCGCAGAGTATGCTGTGTTTGAGACTGTGAGTTTTCACTGACAGTTTGTTTCACATCTGTTAATACAGCTAGTCATGATATGGTTTTATTCTGGTTCCTCCTACAGAAAATGGCATTAGGCATTGACATGGTAGTACTGTAGTACTACTACTCAACCCTTACTTGACTGCAACAGTGCCATTCTTGATCCCCTGTCTCTCTCTCTCTCTTCTCTTTCAGGGTGCACGTCACCCCTTTGCACAAGCTGTAGGAAGGAACATTGCCAACCCCACAGCAATGCTGCTCAGTGCTGCTAACATGCTCAAGCACCTCAAGTGAGTCAACCTCTTAGTACCTGTAGTAAGGAATACACCCCATTTCACACCGTACCTCCTAATCCTGGTCCACTGCACCTGCCAAGCCTTAGAAAACACCCTTAAGTGCCTGTTTGTGTACATGTTGACATATGTGCAAGACAGTTCTAGCCACTTCCTAATTGTCACTGTATTGTGTTGCAGCCTGGAATATCACTCCCAAATGGTGTCAGATGCTGTCAAGAGGGTCATCAAACAGGGCAAGGTAAGCGTGTGTGTTACTTGTTATTCTACCTACTGTGCTGTACTGTGGAGACGCCTGCCATAAAATAAACATGTCAGACAACACTAACACTATTAACACCAAAAAGGGGGAATGTTTTCTGTTGATACGAACAGAGCAAAATAAAACGAGTGGTCCTGATTCAGAGATGGGAAGCCAACAGGACTTGTACACCTCACTCGTGTCAGCTTGTGTTTCTAAGTGAATATGCTGCTCTTCAATTTTGTGGGTCAGTACCTGCGGTCTCATCTATACAGGCACTGAAGAAAATGAAAAATATAAATTGAATGATCATTTTCAATGTGCAACCCTAAAGAGTTTTTTCATATAAACCAGTCAATTACCAGTGATGACACCAGCACGTTAAGTGTAATGAGAGCAGTTCTTGACCCACACATGCCTTCATCTAACAGCCTGCAAACTATATTTTAGTCTGTTAGAGAGCCTTTGGTTGCTTCCATTTGAGATTGTATATATGCTATGGATTCTTCTTCTTCTTTAGCTCTCTTGTTGCATTTTTCTTGCCTCGCTCAATTTTGTCCTTATAAAATGTGCAAGGTTTATGCTTTTCTTTCCAGGACAACCAATCTTTTTTTAAAAAAAAACTGGATCAGACTAACTGCCCTTTGCACCTGCTCCACATTGACACTAACATGCACTGACATTAACTCTAGCAGTGCAGTCGGTCGGCCTTAGTCCCTCAGATAAAATGCATGGTCAATTCAGCTCTAAAAATGATGCAACAACAGCTTCAGGACATATTTTTTCTTCTCTAAGAGGTGTCAAAAGCTGCTCTTTCAGTTGATGTTGGGTTGTGTCTGAGGCAACTGTGTGAATGTGAGGGATTATTTTTAAGGAATGCCTTTCAATTAAAGGCAGAATTTGCCTGCACGTTGTTTGAAGAGTCCTTCCTCTCCCTCTCCCCCTTTCCTTTAATTCCCTCCTCTCCTTGTACCCATCTATCGTGTTTGTGTGTATCTGTGTGCGCATCCCAGGTACGGACACGAGACCTTGGCGGGTACTCTACCACTGGCGACTTTGTGCGTGCTGTTGTGGAAAACCTGCGTCACCGACCTGTTTATTAAGATGTTACATCACACTCCTCACTGACATTTCTTTAAACCTGGACATTGTTCTTAACACGAACTGGACACATGTTTAGACTGGCCTCCCTTCTCACTGCCAAATAACAGCTGTGCCACAACATCAGTTGCATCCGAATGTATGTGCTTTATACCAAAGGTGCTGTCATACGTTACTAAAAAATGTGCAGCTCATGAGGCTTCTTAAGGATTTACATCATACGTCTGTGTCATCTCAACATCTGTCTTCATAGTTCCTCTCCACCTCGCTATCTCGTTCTCCATTTTATACCATTGTGCCTGTTGTTTAATTGTCTAATTGTTTCAGCCATGCTGGCAACACAGGTTAAATCTCTGCTATCACTGTTAGAAACTTTGCGCAAAGCAACCAGACTGCCTTTATCAACAGTTTATATCAGCTACTCTGCTTTTGTGTCACACTTTTCTCGCCTCACTTTTCTCTCATTTTTTTTGATAGTCTCATAAGTCGTGCCTGAAACATCTAAAGACTGACTGCTACTGTAACTCAATATACAGTATAACACCACTACATTTCTGACCTACGGTGTTTTCAATAAAACTCTTCCGTTGCAGTTCTGTAAACTCGACGAAAACCCGAGTTACTGTATGGCAAAGGCAGACCCATCCTGCTGTAATATTAATAAGGCGATTAATATCTTAACATTTCTGCCAAAACAAATTAAGAAACCAAAGAAAAAATGTAATTTCAGGTATTGCCCAATTCACTGTGAAATAACTTTCAAGTGTTACAACAGAATGGGCAATTTTTATAATAATTATACAGTTTAATTGCCACTGAAAATCTCTTTTATGTGATGTCACTGGATCCATAAAACGAATCCTCTATTGATTGTGAGTGGAGCAGTGCACAGCTTCTACACCAGGTTTTTGAACACTGTAGATAATCTGTGTAGTTTTTGGTCTTGTGACAACAAATGAACTGGGTAAAGTCATCATTTTTCTAGTTAGATACAATTTTCAACGACTTGTATAAAACAAGCTTTGTATAAGATGGTGCTGTAAGAATAAAAAAAAAAACAACTGCTCTATCATCACGTCACTTCTGTCAGGCTTTTTGTATTACTGCACCACAGTTTAAGATGCTTCAAAAGTAGCCGGCTGTTCACAACAATTAAAAGATAAAGTAATATATTGGTGCTAATTATGCTAAATTTTTCAAATTTTCAGCAGTATGTATACCACTACCAGTGTAAACAGTGTTAATCCTTATTTGTTTATCAGATTTATTATGTTTTGTGATCACATCTCCTGCTTGTCACAAGTGTAATGTAACGTTGAATAAATAACATTGTCTTCTCTTAATAATCACTGTTGCTGACTTTGAATGATGTTACTGTGGTTGATACTGATTAATGGCAAAAGAGTAGACGCATGTTGGACAATGGCAGTGTGTTCTTACATTGTTAACATTCATAACTGTTTCTGAACATTGATACTGTATCTGGTTTCTAGATTTATTTGACTGCTATGTTTTATTTCTCAACCTTACGTGATACTAAAAAGAAAAGTGTAAGAAAATAAAGACGACAACACAGCTCAGGAAACGAAATTGCTGATTTTTAAATATCCACATATACTGACGGCACTATTTGTCTCTGTGGGTGCAGTCTTTAAAGGCTCTCTAACATGCAGGCTGTCATACTGTATGTGGGCATGTGTTGCTGCAGCTGTGCATATAGTAACAAACTGTCCTTATGTTTGCAACAGGTGCGCACTGGAGACCTGGGGGGCTATGCTACAAGTGACGAGTTCACCCGGGCTGTCATTGCTAACCTGGCAGTCTAAGCTTTGTATTTGCGAATCTGTCAGCTGCTGAGACGCACCCACGCTTTATTTATTTACCTCCTGCGAAACTGGCTCTGCACATACAGTATATTTCAGTAACAGCTCACAGGCATTTGTCATACTTAAACATAGTGAAATGCAGATGTTATAGACAGCTATGATATCCACAAACTGTTTGCGGTTGACCATAATACATGAACTGTGACCTCTAAGGGAAAAAGATGTGCGTTGGACATGCAGTCTTACACAAAACGGTTCACAAATCATGTTTCCATGCTGGCACACTTGTGCACACCAGCCATGCACATTCTGATCTGTGGGAAGATCCCGTCATTAATGGTTTTATGTCTGGACATTAACCAGTGGTCAAAACATGATGTATGTATACATTCATATTATTTATTAACGTAAAGATTTAGCTTTATTGCTTCTTAATTTCTAATGAGACATGAATAATAAATAAGATATTTCATCGTGTGTGCAAAATCCTTGAGTGACTCTTAATAGAACACTGATGAAGTATTAATTTTTATAAAAAAGTTTATCATGGCTGCTTGTGGCTCAGTCAGCATGCATCACCTCATAGGATGAGGAGTTCAAATCGAGGGCAAGGTCTCTGTGTCCAAACAAATGCAACCCAGGTGTATGCAGATGGTAAAAATGAGTGTCTGGCTGTGTCAGACATACGGTGGACCTTTGCTTTGTGCATGCTGGTATATAAGCCAGATCCACAGTGCTTTATAGTCTAAGGCTGCAGCTAATGATTATTGTCATAATGATTTAATCAATCAATATTTGGTTTATTATGTGTCAGGAAGCTGTGAAAAATGCAAGTCACAATTTTCCCAAACCCAATTCAAATTGCTTTTTTTTTTTTGTCCAACAGTCCAAAACCCAAAAGTATTCAGTTTACTGTAAGACTAGGAAAGCAACAAATATTTGACAACTTGATAAGTTACAGTTGGCATCTTTGCTTAAAAAATGACTTTCAATTTGATTAATTGATTATCAAAATCAATCTTCTGTGAATTTCTAAGTTAATTTATCCACTGTTTGACCCTGCCTATAACAGTTTCAGATGAGGCAAGATTTAATATTTGATTACTTTTATTGCAATATTGGCATTTAATAAAAGAAAAGGGTTAGGGTTATTTGCAATTAAAATTACAATTTTTTAAATGGACTTTTAAGGCAATATGTATTTTCCTGTATGGTGTTAGTTATGTAATTAAAATGTGTAAAGAGAATTATAAAATTTTAAAGTTTTCCTTTAACCTCAAATCAGTTGGTTTCTTTTTACATGTCACTGTAATTATTTAACTAATATTGTTTAAGTTATATTCTGACTTTTCTAACCTTTTTCTACATTTTGTCAGTTTTGAGGCTCCATTCAAGAACTAGTCTAGCTTTTTTTCCTGAGTTCAATAGTACGTTCTGTTCGCAATAAACTCTCACAATCACTTTATGAATGGGACACATTGTTACCGTGGACTTAAAAAAAAAAAAAGTAATGTTACTTATTGTACCTTTATACCTTAGCTACGTCTACTTCTATTTATTATTTATTATAACACGCATTCATTAACACCAATACAATATGTCAATGTGTCAGATTCAGCCAAAAGGCTCATTTTCATCTCCAGTTCCTGGGCAGGTTGATCATGAATCTACAAGACACAAAAAAAAGACATAAAAAAGCAGACAAAACAACAAGTACCACACCTGCGAGGTTGATTAGAGGTTGTGGGGTTGATATGCACAAAGAGACACTGAAACTGGGTCAGGGGCCCTTCATGGACCCCTTGGAGGTCCCTGGTCCCTCTATGTGCTGGGGGAAGCACTGCTCCGGACTGCAAAGTCTAGACCGTGTGAGCTCCAGCTCAGCCAGCAGGTGTCGCTGTGCGCTATGGAGAAACGGTGGAGGAGAGACGGGGCCTGGCCTGGGAATTTTCTGTTCGCTTCCCATTCTTCCTATGCAGACAGACACACAACATGGCGGACTAGAATAGTCGGCCGACGCGCCCGGATACAGCGGATAAACCGTGGGATTTAACACCCAGGAAGACCAAGAAAGTACACTCTGAAGGTACGATACGTTAGGGAGAGTAAAGGATTTTTTGGGATTGCCACCCTTGCCTGGATTTAGAAAATAAACTGGTCGCAAAGTGTTGGCTGTGTGTCCCGGATCGTGTTTCCCTCCTCTGCTATCACCCAGGTCCCCCCACCCCGCTCACACTCTCGGTTCCTGGGGTGTGGAGATAGGGGCCGGGGTTAAAAAAAAAAACGTGGAAGAGAAAGAGGGGATACATTCCTACTTGGGGGTGGTTTCCCCTATGGTTTCCCCAGGGCGCTTCAAGAGTTGTGGTGAGTTTTCTTGATTTTGTTGCGCAAAACCCGAATCATGCTTGTTATAATGTCACTGTGTTAGCATGTTTCCTCTCCCAACACTGTGTCACCTACAAACAGTCACTTTGCTCCCCCACATTCAGGCTCCCAGGATACATTACACGATACCTGTATCGCAGCGGAGTTAACCCCGAGCTTAGCTATGAGTGGGGTTGTGTCTAATAGTCGTAAACCTCTTGGTAAGCGCTTGAACATTTCAGAAGTAGCTCGGAGGTAGGGAGGGAATTTTTTTTTTGGCGAAGGGGGCTCTCGAGAAAAGGGGGCTTAGAGATGAGCGCGACAGCATTTTTGAAGTCCGAGGCTGTGGGTTAACTCGGTTTGTTGTGTCAATACGGCTGCTGTTGCACTGGCAGTGGAACAAAGAGGGGGTCCAGGTCTGACTGCTTCACTGGAAAGTACACTTTATTGATCAACGCTTTGTTATTACACGTTCAAAGAGGGTGGGGAGCTGACTGGGTGGAGGAACTATGGGGGTGGGGGGGCTTCATGCGACCCACAACAGGAATTGGGTCGCCATAACATTAACATGTATGGGCTGTCAAATCACAGCGGCTGCTTTGTGTTTCTCCTTCTACTCACTGACAGTCTCTAGAGTGAGCATTCTCATTTACAACCTTTGCAATGATTAATATTCTCTCTCTCTCTGAATGATACCATTCCACTCTGGTGTCTGTTGGAGTTTTTTATTTATTACTTTGCTTTCACTTGGACTGTAAGTTTCCCAGCTCAGAACATGGACTTTTTCTTTAAAGGCTTGTTTGTCATGATAAATGGGGATAAAGAATATCAATGCATACAACAGTTTCTGTTTCACCAGCATCGGCTCAGATTTGAATACCTAAAAGTCAGCAGAGAGAAGCATTATCCAGGCTGAGGAGGCATTGCAGAGCATGGCTTGTCATATCTGAAAGAAACCCTTGCTTTGTCTGCCTGAAGCCTGACTCATCATGTCTGGACCTATTTACTCAAATTTACCAAGCTGCAGCACATATCCACCATACCTTTCCACAAAAGGCTTTCCCCTTCACCGTGGTCGTTGTCGCTTCACGTTAGGGGCCATCCAAGTGCAAAGATCAAGCGGTACCTCCTGCAACTTATGTGACTCCCCTCTAAATGAACCAGCAGGTCTACCTTGACCTCTGTTTGTCAGGCCTGGACATGTCCCCGTCTTTCTCAACATGTTGTCGAACAATCTCTGGTTGTCAAGCAGCCACATCTCGGGAAAGTCGGACTATGTAAGGGCCAAAAAGCGGAGCTGTTATCTTGCTTGTTCTGTCCGTATCTTCTCCAATTTATTTTAAGAAAAAAGGAGTTATTTCCGTCCTGGGATACTGAAAGGGTTTCAGCAGAGGAGCTTGAGTGATCCTCACACCACACTTTTGATGATTGGCCTAGTTTCTAAAAATAAGGATGAAGTATAGCTTGAAATCATCTTGTTGGACTGTTGTGTTTCAATAGGTGGATCTTTTAAATTACCTTCGGTTGTGATATTTCACAATTTCAGGGTACTGACACAATATGAGTTGGCTCTTTGGGTGGGGTAGGACTGGAGGTATATTTTTGTTTCCACCTGTTGGTCTACATATTTTACTGTGGAAAAGCACTGTAATTCTGCCTCTATCGGGATAAACACAACTACATTTAGAGGATTATGTAGCATTCTGGAGCCTGATTTCAGCCACATGTGATATGTCATTCAGCCTTAATCACATTTATTTTTGTGCAATACAGGAAATGAATCTGTGTGATGACTAACAATTCATGAATCAAGTGTCTTGCCTGACTGGGAAAACTTTCCCCCACAGTCATTCAGCTTTGTTCTGTCCCTCTGCAGAGTGGTAAATAATGTAATTCTTTATAGTTATTGAGTAAATCTTTAGTTTACATCTCACTGATGTGGGATGATTGATGTTTCTGGTTCACCATGGCTGTGATGGATATGGATAAAACTTTATTTCTTTTCAATGGACTTCAAAGACTAGGTGGGATTTTGTTTTATAAAATCATTTCAGATGTGAAAGAAGTTTCATGCGATCTTGTAAGCTCACATATGATCTAGGTGAATCAAAATCAGGTTGACACTTCCTTATTCCTTCATGACAGTTTAGTTAAGCAGGGTGCTGTTTTGCTGTTACCATGAGGTGGGATAATGGCACTAGATGTAGGAGTTTGGCTGAAGCAGTATATTAACATTCTTACACGAAGCATTACACTTGTTTGTGCCTCTTACCTTAACAAGAGCCACATAAATTGTTTGATTGTTGTACAGTATGTGTTGACAATGGAGACAGTTATATTAATGTGGCCACTAGTCACTGTTTTGTGGGCCTAGAAGCCATATATTCTCATTTTGTTAAGGAAAAGCAGAAATTATGAGCAAAATGACACATTCGGTCACATTGTGTTGTATAATGTATAATTTCAGTCAGTTTTTTCTCCAAAAGAAAAACTTTGATGTGCTTTTGTAAACAGTGCCTTCATAGACAAGGTCAAATTCAGGTCTTATTCAAACCCACTTGGGAGCCTTAGTTTTAAATATTTGCCCTTGTCATCAGCCTTCGAGCCAGCAAGACCTGCCTTGCCCCACTGTGAAAAAATGTCCGAAGAACATGTTAGCAAGTCTGAGTAGTCTTTGAATGCATCACATAAAGACTGATGTGGAAGAAAGGGGATTTTAGAGAAGCACTGTCGTGATACTGCTGTGAGTAAGTCTCAGATGATTGTCTCCTCATCTTGGATGGGGTTTTTATCTTGCAGAGGAAGAGGAGGGGACAAGTTCAAAAGGATGGTCACTTCAGATATGAGAAACTTTACTTTGGGTTCCCATTGTTAGAGAACCTAAATGACCAAAACAAAGATAGAAATTTGGCAGGGAAACTGGACAGTGCCACTGCCACCTGTCTGTTTTCCTCTACTACATTTCAGAGGTAAATATTGTACCTTTTACCCCCTATTTGTGAGGTATTATATTCAGATTACTTTCCAAATTCAGATTTTATAGAAACACATCCGAAGATATTATATAATATGAGGCATTGTTATAAATCAAACTAATTTCACTAAAAATTAGATGTACCTCAATACAACCACAACAGTAAAATACAAATTGTATGATAAGTCTTTAAAAATTATAATAGTAGGAAAACTCTCTCTGTTTATTTAAAGGACCGATATACTCTACAATGGACGCGTACACGGACAGCTGTGGACACCACGGTAGCAGTTCTACTTCTTTCTGTAGCGAGCTCGGAGTAAGCATTCCACACGTGCAGTCGTATTCTGCGGCTTGCCCTAGCATAGTGGACACAAAAAGTTAGAGGTATGTGGAAGTCCGCACAGAGCCTTTATGTACACCCTCTGATGACCAAATTTACCTCACGCAAACCCTTGGGCACTCACTGATGCAAAAAGTATAGCTTAAGTACAGATTAAGTAACATTTGACTTATAACAGTATTTTTTCGAAGAAACAGTACTATTTGCATTTCGCTTTTCTAAAAAACAACACCTTTTTTGTTTAATAAAGGATGACAAATCTTATATCCTGAATCTGATGTAAACACCAGCAGCTCTACAATTCTAAAATAGTCAAAACTATGATTCAAATCAGGAATCTGTTTAAAGGATAAGTAGACAATATCGGGAGTCTGACCAGGCATTTAATGCCAACTTTCATGGCTTGAAAGTTTTCAATACTCTGTGCTATGGACACGTTTTGGACAGAACCAAAAATGCATTGAGCTTTGATGGCTGCATGCTGGATGTAGAAATCAAAATGAATAGTGATAGTGAATCCAGTTTCGATGTGGCCCTTGGGCTGGCCGTTTGGCCCCACAACACGCTCCAAGGTCACAGTGGCTTCTGTGGGGAGGCCATGCTTTGCGCCTCCACATCCTCTCTGTGTCCAATGTGGGAAGCCTTGAGAGGCCCCTGGCATGCTCTGTAAGAAACCCCACAACGAAGCAGAAACAGCAGAGCTTCACTGACTCACCATTTTTACTCATTGAAACAAGTGAGTTTTCTTGATCCTTCCAGCCTGGTGGAACCAAATTATCATTACAGACTCAATAACAGACACAGCGGTCACTCTTGCCTGTATGATTAGCAAGAATAGTAATCCCATGCTTCTCTTCGTCTTTTCATCAACTCACCAGCTCATGAATGAAGCCAATGGGAACACAAACCACACTAGCAGGGAGTAGTATCCCTCAGAAAGGGAAGTCCAGAGGATTGTGGCTGTTGTATGTGGCACTGGGGACATATAATCTGTGGTCTTTTTCGGAGCGAGAGTCCTAGCAGCCCCGGGTTGGGCCTACTTCAGTCTCCCGTGAAGAGAAGCATTCACAGTATTCCTGTCGTGTCCCCCCCCCACACACACACACACACTCCCCCACCCAAGACATAGAAACAGTATTAATATGCCATGAATGTAGACAGACAGACAAGCATTATCTAGCGCAGCAGCGACGAGAGAAACAGGATGCCCTGTAGAAAGCCAGAGGGAAATGTTTCTCTGCATGAATGGTAAAGTCCCGTTGACCACCGCTGTTGGGTAGTTAGGAGTGTAGGTTTTGTACCTGTGGGTTTCCAGCTCACTCACTTGTCTTGGGCTACCGTCTGTGAATTATTAATAAGATTTTGTGATTTTAAGAATAATGTTAAACAAAGAAGATCATTGCAGTTTTAGAAGCTGTATTTTTTGGCCCAATTTTTGACATTTGGGATTCTATAATATCTAAATCAAAAAACACAAACTGTGGAAATAGCTGCAACTATTAAGGATTCTAGTCTTAGGATTTTTTTTTTTTCATCTCCCTTTCGTAAAACCTCTCTTCATCTTGAGCCATTCATTAATTCATGTCCGTGCAGTCGAAAGAGATACTTATTACTTCACCTAAGGTCACACGTAAATACAAAAGCATCTGTGAAATCTGCAGACTTGAATGGGAACTCTCCATATTAAATGACTACCTTGCGTTGATCTTGCGTCTTGGTCTTTGGTTGTCATGGAGATGTAATTGGACTTCCTTTATATCCCACCTATAAGTGTTCCTTTCACTATGTGAATGAAATGGCATGGGAACAGCCCTGCCCTTTCACAACTGTGTGATTGCACTTCTATGAAGTCTGCTGTTGGCTACAGGCAGAGAAGCAACTGTCTTCAATAGTTGGTCGGGCTCACCACTTGCATGCACATTAAGCATCAAGCTGTGCGCAGTGGTGGTGACACACAAGATAAAGATTTTAAAGTTCAATATGTTGTCTATATGGGAGGTTTAGTTTTCTGTGATTATTTGTTTACATTTTTACCTCATGCACATACAGCGGGTAAAATAAGTATTGAACACATCACCATTTTTCTCAGTAAATATATTTCTAAAAGTGCTATTGACATGAAATTTTCACCAGATGTCGGTAACAACCCATGCA